>CM034148.1:886237177-886837177 GCA_019776745.2 Taxus chinensis | reverse complement strand
ATGTCTAAATATTTGTAATTTTGAATTCCCTTACATTTTATAGAATTGTTGAGTGTGTGAGAGAAAGAGGGAGAGTTCCTAAAATATAGGCATGACTATAGAAAAGTATGGTCTCCTTACAAATTCCAATGCCTATTTTGCAGCACCCCATATTTGTCACATCATCAATTTCACCTGAAGAAAATTTCACCCTTCATGTTTTCATAAATTTAAATTCTTGCATTTAATTATAAAATAATATTTTAGTATATTTTTAAAGCTATTTGGTCCATTGGTGGGCTCCATAGGTCTAAATTCTGCATGTGGGGGAGTTTTGTTAGCTGACTTAGTAGATAGCTCGCTAGCCAGCTCAGTGAGATGACTAACGAGCTCTACATTACATTCCCTTTAGGCTCATCATGGGCTCTTCACATTTATTTTTTACGGCATTGAAATTACCCCTGTCAGGATATTCGCATTGAAATTCCCCTGCTTTATTTTTGGCACCTCATGTTATGGATCGAAGGATCTCCTCCAAGTGTATTTGTTTAAAATTCACCAAACCCCTCATGATTTCTATGGAAAACCTATGTTTCTACCTAACCCTCTATATTTTACATCTTACACTTTAATTTTTCTCATCTCAGGAACTGTTCACCACCCAAGCTCATCATCATGTCCTCTGTGATTCTAGGCCATCTTGCATTTGATTATAAAATACTATTTTAGTATATTTTTTAAAGTTATTTGGTCCATTGGTGGGCTCCATAGGTCTAAATTTTTCATGTGGGGGAGTTTTGTTAGCTGACTTAGTAGACAGCTCGCTAGCCAGCTCAGCGAGATGACTGATGAGCTCTATATTACATTCCCTTTAGGCTCATCGTGGGCTCTTCACATTTATTTTTTACGGCATTGAAATTACCCCTGTCAGGATATTCGCATTAAAATTCCCTTGATTTATTTTTGGCACCTCATGTTATGGATCGAAGGATCTCCTCCAAGTGTATTTGTTTAAAATTCACCAAACCCCTCATGATTTCTGTGGAAAACCTATGTTTCTACCTAACGCTTTATATTTTACATCTTACACTTTAATTTTTCTCATCTCAGGAACTGTTCACCACCCAAGCTCATCACCCTGTCCTCTGTGATTCTAGGCCATCTCAGACACTCTGTCGGCCCTTTCTTCAATGTACTCACCAACTCTAATGACTTGGCAAGTCCCTTGGGGTCACCATGCCATGTCACCTACATGACCACCTATTGAATCACCAGATGGCTCATTGCACACCTCAAAACTCACCCCGAAGTGACCCTTTTCGAATCATCCTCATTAGAGTTTTAAACTCCTCGTACCCCAACTCGTCAGAACTATTCACCGAGTTAACCCACATCTAACTCTGAAATTCATACTTTGGATTTTTAGACTCCTCACCTAATTTTTTCCCTAGCTTGTTTTCCAATTTATGATAAACACAAGTTCTAAACTCTAAAATTTAGAGTTCAAAGATAAGACTTTACTCCTCTATTTAAACTGACTCGCCTAACTAAGTCACGAAACACCAAACCTTGAAAGTCCAATTTTGGACTATTCCTAGAACTTGACCCTTTGCACTTAATCCACTAACACTCCATATTTTTCCATGTTGAGTCGGCTTCCATTGAGTATCTCAACCATTCCCAAGCCAAGTTGCATGCATTGATCCTACGGCCCCATTGAATTGTCAATGACTCACTTTCTTGAGGTTCCCTTCACTTCTGAATGACATTCCATAATAAGCCCAACCAAGCTCCCTCTTGCCAATAAGGCCTGAAATTTATCTTTGTGGTGAGCTTGGATCTCATGCTAAATGTCAAGCCTCCATAATTTAACCCAGCCCCAAGTGTTTTCTCGATACTGGATGACTCGGTAATCTTGTAGAGCTCCAGGTTCATGTTTTCCCTCTGATATTTCTTAACTTCAACTCTGGATGAGTCCCGATCATAATGGAATCCTCCAATGCACGTGGTTGACATAGCTTGGTCCTCAATCCCTCCCAAGTTATCCATTTTATGCGTCCTTTCACCAGATTTCCATGGGATGAGAAAATCAGCCATTAACTCACCAATCTATGTCTTTTTTTGAGATAAATGATGAAATCAATGGCCATTATTCTAGTCTCCTCACCAACTTGGATCAGCGAGTTGGTGATCCTAAATTCCCTCTACAATGTCATCCATCCTCCATTCCAATCATGACTCCAATGTAAATACATTAAGTTGATGTTATATCCCTGACCATTCTCGGCTTTGCAATGACCATGCTAATGTTAAACATTCCTGGGCTCAATCCACGTGATCCATTCTTAGATGCACCAAGCACCTGCATGAATTTTTCCACCTTGGTTTAATTCTCAAGTTAATCCACCGAGTAACATCCATGTCCTTTCTTTGTAATTACTCCTTCGTGAACACCTTTTGTGTAAAATAACTAGGCCAACATTCTCCACTAGATCACCCTTCTCTATGAGCTATGCAAAGTTGACCTTTATTTCCCCAGCTCGATGCATTGAGTTGCTTATTGGCTTGGCCCTCTATTTTTTCAATTTGGCTTTCCCAAGCTAGTCTACCCACAACCTTGTGATACATTTCACACCAAAGCCAACTTTACATTGAGCAACTTGTCGAGCTGCTCGGTGAACTATTTACAATTCATGGCCCCTTCATATCGCTTTGACATATTTTTTCAAACTTTTCACTGATCCTTTTAATTTTTTGAATTATTCTATGAGCTAGTAGGTCATGGAGGTATAGTAAAATCCCCTAAACATGATTTATCAATTTTGATAATTTTATGCCTGTGTTGACTGGAAGTGGGCCCACCAAGATAATATTCTTACTCCAAAATTAAACTCGAGCCTTCAAAACCTAAAAAAGAAAAGAATAGTCCAAGATGATTATGAAATTTTCCATAACATCATAAATGTTCCTTAAACACAAATTTTTTCCTAAAATGCCCCATAATGTTTCATGAAGGAATTCCCTAGTCGCAAGGTCCAATTTACCCCATTTCCCATTTTTTCCCAGGGAAAAAATGGATAACATTTTGGCAACTCATGGGGACATCTTCCTGCTAGATGTATTTGACAGGCTTCCTATAGCCTTCATTGGGCATGAATTCACTTTTGGTAGCCTAAAATGGATCCAAAATTTTGTGATTATGACCCCGTAATATGTTTATTGCAATGTTGATCCTAGACTTTCCTGTTAAAATTTGAAATTTTTAATCTTCCATACATTGCTTGAGCACTACTAAAATTTGGTTCTCCATAAAAATCCATAAGATATATAACTAAAGTGAACTGAAAAAGGATTTGAGAGTGATATTTTTTTCTCAAACCTAGGGGAACCTTCAATGATTTGAGGGCTTCTCTAAAAACATGGTTTTTCTCTAACTCAGCTGATTTGCATGGGGCACTGGAAGCTCAAGTTTGATTGTGTAGTGCCCACTTCCCTTTGACACCTTTTGATACAGATCATGACACTGTCGACTATATTATGGACATTATTATAGTTTTGATTTAGTATGATGTTAGATATTTGATCATGGATTACTGTTTACTTTGATGCTTATATGATGCATGATGATTATTAGAGACACTTTATATGTTGATGATGTTATACTATTGGACATGGTTATATGATGGATGTTGTTAAGACGTGTGATATATGGATATTGTGAGTGGAGCTAGAAATGGAAAATTATTGAATGACGATATAGTTGTTGATAAAACTATAAATGATAGTGTTAGATTTCTTTGATGTTGTTGTGATTCATATATCTATATGATTTTGGAATTTCACTTATATTTATATTATTTTGGACATTCTGATATGGCCACGAGGCCGAAGGAGGTATTTGTGTTTTACAGGTTAAAATATCACAATAAACATCGGGGGATTGGAGACCAACCACATTGGAATTCTAGATGAATTCAACAAGGTCACCATGACAACTAGTTTTGTTTGTTTGTATGTTTGTTAGTGTTAGGGATTCCCATGTGGGGATCACCTTTAAATGTGACCAAGGGATTTTATGTCTTTCTTTTATTTGATCCCTTTTTCGTTTAATTTTTGTATGTGTTTTATGTGGTGCACTTACCCTTTCATTATTTATTTAATGTGGTGTTAATATTGTGAGTAATCATGTTGTTAAGTTAATTAATTAAAAGATATCATGAGAATGTAAATAATATGGTTGTTGGTTATGCTTTAAAGGGTTGTAAGAATGTGTAAGTGATGTGTAAGTGATGTGTAAGTTAAATTTTGAGTGTGAAACACTCTGCCTTCTTGGAAATTCAAAATTTTCCTTGGAAGCTGATTCTGGAGGCTTGTGGGACAAGTTAAACTTGTCCCATACCTCTTAAATTTACATACCAACCTTTCCTATGGTTGGAGAGTTAAAATTAGACTTTTTTAATGCATTTTGGGAAGACAAATTGTAGCTTTTAATTACACTTTTCTTACATGTTTTAATTTCAGTCCTTTAGGGTGTGGGTTAGATTTGAGTGTGTAAGTAAACTATCATATTATTCACCCACCTATTTATTATGGATTGGAGAATGAAGTTGACTTTTGGGGTTGGGGTTGAGGATGTGTGATGTGGCATCCTACATGGATCCACCTCATCCTCTTCTCTTCCCCCTTCTATAAAATTTGAATTCCTTGTCTTGTTTTTGGTTGCTTCACTTTGGAGACTTCATTTTTTAGGAAAATTTTCTTGTTGTTTTGGGAGCTGTTGCTTTGAAGGAGTTTTGGAAAAATTGTTGCATACTTATGCTTGACTGTGTTTGGACTGCTTGCATTGGGATAGAGCTTGCTGTTTTGGAAATTGGAATAACTCCATGGAGAGGAAAGAGGTTGGCCCATGAAATGCCCTCTTTTATATTTGTAAATTTTCATGTTTGAATGTTTGGGGTTGTTAGGTAGATGGTCTAGGAATGGTGTAGGAGAAGACTATGGGGTTTATTTTGTGCGAGGCATAATTGTGTTTTAGGGAGCTATAACGGTGGAGGGAGTTGGGATTTGGGTTTCACATTATAAATAAATAACTTATATTTATTTACTCATTATGGGGTGCCATAAGAGGTTGGGAAGGCATAAGGAAATGTGAGGAATAAGGGGTACTTGGGGGAGGCACAAGAAATCTCAGGGTTTTGATATACTATTTTTGGTGGCTTGTAACTCAGGTGGTGATACCCATTTCCCCTTTGGGAGACATAAGAAGCATCCTCCATAGTTCTTGCTCTTTTGGCTTTCCTGATGAAGCCTTAGTATTGTTTGTCATGTGTTAATGTAGTTGTAAAACTACATTATGTTTTTGGACTGTGTCTTATTGTGAAAATGTTGCTTGTATGTTTGTGGAAGCATGTTGTTTCCGTGAGTTGGATCACTCCTTCTATTACATTATGGTTGGGGCTCAGGGGCCAATGAAGAAGGATGGATTCTCCTCTTCATTGGATGTCTTTTTTGGGTGGAGAGCGTTACCTTTCCCCTACTCCTGTTGTGATCAAATTGGAAGAATCAAATGAATACATGTTGTTGTTCTGGAGTTGAGAAAAGACATTTTGATAGTTCCTTGTGAAATGAAATCTCATTGTAACATTTCCCACATGAAGTGGTTGAACTTGTAAATTTTTGTAATGGAAAGATTTTGTGCAGATTTGCAAGTGAAATTTGAAATGTAAAAGAGTTATAATCTTTATTCTGTTTAGAAAAAATGTGAAAGAATGATATGTGTTTTATATACTGTATTTTGTAATCAAATGGAAAGGAATTTTTAAGAGTTAATTTGAATTAATGGAAGTGGTTTTTTCTTGTACATATGATGTTATTCCATTAGAAATTTGTGTTTAGCATGCACTATGAAATTCTTGGTTGAAAAGTGGTAGAGTGGAACACATGAAAAGAAAATGTATTATTCTGCCTTGTGTTCAATAAATGACTTGGGAAAGAATAAAAGAAACAAGTTGTAAAATTACCCTTTGAAATCAATAAATGATTGTAATGAATTTCTCAAATTGCATTATTGTATTGAATCTGATCATATCAATATATTGAAATCTCTATTTGAAAGGAAGAAATACGTGTGAGAAAAATACAGTACTTTGTCTCTTTGATATGTGAAAATTTTTAAATTAGAATTGCATTTTGGTCTTGAATAGTTTGATTTGAATCAACTAAAAGGTGTTAGATTGAAGTTGGAACATATTCTAAATACTTGGAAGAAGAAATGGAAATTAGATCCATCAAAATTTGATCCTTGTTATTTGTAATTTCAAACTGGCAATCATTTAAATAAAAAATGCACAGTTTGAACCTATAACAATAAAATAACAAATTAAATGATTGAATTGAAGTAGTAGGCCATAAACGAGTTCAAATAAACAAAAAAACTTAAGGAAATATCTCAAAAATTAGCAAAATTGGGCTCAAACCGTTTTGCAGTCATTTTTCTGTCAAGAAACGGAAATGCTCAAATTGTAAATCAATCAGACAAATTGTATCTTTAATCCTTCTTAAATCCATTTAGGAACAATCCTCCATGTCTATTTGACATGTTGAGAGAGGAATAAGATCAAATTGAATTGATCTAATAAGTTAAAAGTTACCAGATCACACTATAAAATCCTGCAGGCCGTTTTCTTAAAATTTACCTCTTAAAATTTATCAAAACCTAAAATTAATTATCTTTTTGCAAAGAGTACATCGAGAGATTTCCAAAAAGTCCTTGTTTGCCCCCAAACCAAGCTCTCTATAAAAATTCATGTCCTTCTAAAGTTTTCTTCACTTGGCATTAAAATTTTGGGAAAATTTTCCTTAGTGGGCCCACAGCCCATATTTTTCCCTTAAGCACTTAGGAATTTTTTTTGGGAATATTTTCCAAATTTTCCCGACTGGCCCACAACCAATCAGGTGATGCCACATGGCATCACTTAGGCATCAATGGAGGAATGGGTCCCTTTTTCCCTTTGCATCTTGGAAAATTTTCCAAGTTTTCACCACTATTCCGTTGGCCCACAGCAAATTAGGGGCTGCCACATGGCATTGCAAGGTGCCGGTGGAGGCGCAGGTCTCTTTACCATCTTAATCCCTTTGGGGTGCTAAGTTAATTTGTTCTCCTTTCCAACCCACCTTCCCCACATTGGCTTAGGAGATGCCATGTGTCCTTTGTGGTCTCACATGAGCACAAGCACAAAGTTGACTTTTCACCCCGTGCGGGAGAATTTGTGAATGTCTCCTGCCACCCCGCTTTTCCTCGTTTTTCCTCACTTTGGCTTAGAGAGTGCCACATGTCCCTTTTGGACTTACAAACCCATGGGAGTGCGGGCACAAATGTGATTTTTTGCCCACGTTGGAATTTTTTCAAATGTTTCCCCGCAGCCCGCCAATCCGCCCGTTGGGAAAATTTTCACCCCTAGGCCCGCTCTTGGGGGAAACTTTTCACCCCAAGACCCACCGACCCATAAATTAAAAAATATGAGGAGTCAGGAGGACTTATTTATATCATTGGAAAGGTGAGGAAATTTCCTATCCAATGAGAGTAATTTAGGAAAGTTTTGAATGTGATAAGTGTGAGAAAAATCAAGTTGAAACTTTAAGCCTATTAGAGAGTGGGTATGGTGAGGAATTACCCTCTGAACCTAATTGAAACTTCTAACCATAAATTTTGGACCTTATGACCTCTAATAATTATTAATAAAAGAAAAGTATACTCTAGTAGATTAGAATTGTTCTAGAACCTGTTAGTGATAATTGTTGTCTTGTAATGTGGTTGTAGATTCTTTTAATCAAAAAAGATATTCCATAATTTTCCTAACTAATCCTAGGTTGTTCTTAGGTCTCAAGTGGGTTGTTTTTAATGGGTGTTACACTTGGTATCAGAGTAGTAGTTCAAAACCTTAGACCATTGGGTGCACTAGAAAACTTGAGACATGAAACTTAAATCTAGCACACTTTTAAATCTAGAAAGCAGCTTAGTTTAGAAATTTCATATTTTAGTAAACATGGAAATTGAATAAAACTTAGAAAAATGATCTAACTCTCACCTTGGTCTGTGCAGGAGGCGCATATAAGATGAGGGGAATTTTCACATACACCCAAACTTACCACCACCAGGTCATGTTGTAGTAGCCATCCTACCCTATATTTTGTAAACTCTTTAGGATTTTAATGCTGCTTTATGTGGAGGATCTGTAGGAGGACATGTAGTCATACATGACATAGTCCCTTCCATTGAGGGTCAGGTATCTCTTTGACCCAGTCAGGAGCATGGAGGAGAGAACTCCCATGCAGATTCAACCAAGGCAGAGTCACCACAAGGGGGATCAGATTCACCACAAGGGGGATAGGGTGACTAAGTTTCAGAGCATAGGACTTGAAGCCCTAGGCTTAGGGATGAGCATACAGAGAGGCCTAGAGACTATCAGACCACAGCTACAGATCACATAAAGGAGATCCTGAAGCTTTGACCATCACATTATTCTAGTGATATAGGTGGATTTTAGGAAGAGGCCTGGTTAGTGAGCTTGAGTGGGTGCTTCAAGCACTGTCCTTGTTCTAGCAAGATGAAAGCTCGTGTTGCGATCCATCTACTAATGGATGAAGTTGAGTGTCTTGTGGCAGGACATAGGAGCAGAAGCTCCATGTTGATTCTGAGATAATTACCTTGGAGCTATTTGAGGAGCGTTTTTTGGAGTAGATACTTGTCACAGGAGGTTCATAAAACAGTAGATAGATGAGTTTCATGACCTCTGATAGGCATCACTTACAGTGACTGAGTATGAGAGTATATTTTTGGATCTACTCGAATATGTTGATTACATGTAGGATGACCAGGTACAGATCCATATGTTCATCTGCAGGGCTTGAATTTAGAACATTGGAGGTGGCAGTGCGGATCCATTGTCCACAGACATTAGTTGAGGCCATCAAGAAGGCCTATATAGCAGAAGGAGACTTGGGGAAAGACAAAAGTAGACTAGAGACCGATGTCTGGAGCCACATACCAGTAGATACAAGACAACACATCGAGGGGCTTAGTACCTCTTCTTCGTAGTGGATAGGGTTCAGCAAAGTCATATTTAAGACCTCAGTCAGTCAGCAGTCCCACCCACCTTATAGACATCCAAAGAGGTTTGATACACAAAGAGGTTGGAGTATGGGGCCTCCTCCTAGGGGTCTCATCAAGACACAGGGTGCCTAGAGAGCTCACTAAGTAGGAGCTCTGTTAGCAGAGACCTTAGTAGACCACAGCTAGATCATCAGGATCCATAACACAGGCCTCCAGAGTATTGACTGGACCTACTGCACAGTGGAGAGGATCAGGTGGTTGTTTTTGTTATGGTGTTACTGGATATTTTTGGAGAAATTGCCCAAAAAACCATAATAAAAAGGGTAAGACACAGATCTCAGAGCCTACTGTTGGTGACATGGGGTAGAATTCATAGGATGTATGCAGCAGTCGAGAACCATTCCATGCAGTGCATCAGAGTATAGTTATTGAGACCACAACTAGCATTGATGGTATTCCTACCTCCATCTTGTTTAATTCCAGTTCTAATTCTTTCATTGCACCATCTTTAGTAGAGTGATGTAGGTTGGTGAAAGTTAGGCAGGGTCATAGTTGGGATGTTGAGATGGCTTCTGGAGCCAAGATCTTTGTAGACTCCTTAGTGAAGGAGTGTGTGGTGGATTTTGGACCTTTCACCACTACCACGGATCTCTGTATCCTTCCTTTGGGCTCATATGGAGTCATCTTGGGTATGGATTGGTTGTCTGCACATAAGGCTAGAGTGGATTTCTACCACAAGATTATATCTTGTGCAGATTATTTGGGAGTTGGATTAGTGATATCAGGGGTCAGGAGACCCATTTCTATTCACACCATCTCTGCTATGTAGCTTAAGCGGTGTGTGCGATGGGGTTGTCAGATGTATGCTGTTACAGTTAGTGACAAATTAGAGTATGGGTCTAGTGGACCATCACTAGATGATCACCCCATTTTGAGAGAGTTTTCTGATGTCTTTCTGGGGGAGTTACCCGGGGTTACCACCCCCACGTGATATTTATTTTCAACAGATCTGGTTCCTGGAGTAGAGCCTATCTCACGAGCACCTTATCAGATGACCACACCAGAGCTCTGTGAGCTCAAGTTGTAGCTTGAGGGCCTTTTGGAGAAAGGCCTTATCCATCCTAGTGTATCCCCTTGGGGTGCATTGGTGATCTTTGTGAAGAAGAAGGATGGATCCTTACACTTGTGTATTGATTACCAGTAGCTAAACAAAGTAACGATCAAGAATCTTTATACCCTTCCTCACATTAATGATTTCTTTGATCAAATGAAGGGAGCCATGGTTTTCTCTAAGATTGATCTTAAGTTAGGTTACCATTACTTGAGGATTTTGGAGGTAGAAATTTATAAGACCATCTTCCGTATGAGATATGGCAACTATGAGTTCACAGCGGTGCCTTTTGGTTTGACTAATGCCCCTGCAGTGTTTATGAGTTTGATGAATGGCGTATTTAGGACCTTCTTAGATCCCTTCATGCTCATCTTCCTTGATGACATTTTGATTTACTCGCATATCCATGAGGAGCATGAGGGGCACCCTTGCTAGGTTCTTCATTGTCTTCAAGAGCAACATCTTTTTGGGAACTTGGAGAGGTGTGCATTCTTTTAGACAGAGGTGCAGTATTTAGGTCATATCATTTCTGGGGAAGGTATCACCATAGATCCTTCCAAGATTAGAGCTATTATGGATTAACTAGCACCAATTATGGTGACTGTGGTGTGTAGATTCATGGGATTAACAAGGTACTACTAGATTGTTTAGGACTTCTCTTAGATTGCACACCCCATCACTTCCCTTTAGAGGAAAGGGAAGAAGTTGGTTTGGTCAAACAGATGCAAGAAGGCCTTTAGTACACTGAAGGAATGTCTCACTACAACACCTATTCTTGTAGATTTGGATCCACAGGGTGATTTTTTCATTTACACGGATGCTTCTTTAGTAAGGCTAGGAGACGTGTTGATGCAGGAGGGAAGAGTAGTGGCTTTTGAGTCTCGCAGACTAAAATATTATGAGATTAATTATCTGACTCATGATATTGAGCTTGTGGCAGATGTGCATGCTTTGGTTTGATGGAGGCACTTTCTACTTAGTCAGAGATTCACACTCAGGACAAACCATCTTGAGTCTTTGCACTACCTGTTCACGTAGAGAAATCTCAATGCTCGTTCAGCGGCATTAGATGGAGTTGCTTTATGAGTATGATATGGAGATAGAGCATGTGAAAGGGAAGGAGAATGTGGTGGCAAACACTCTTAGTAAATAGAGACATGTGGCTATGGCTACCTCAATGAGTAAATATTTGTGGAGATAGGATTCTTCAGCAACTTCCTCTTGACAACTTCTACATTGCAATTTGAGTAGAGATCGAGTCTCAGATACCCCTTGAGGGGAATTTTTAAGGTTTTTCTTTAGAGGCATATGGTCTTCTCAGGTATAGAGGCTGGATTTATGTTCCTAGAGATGGAGGCTTGAGGTACGACATCTTGGTAGAGGCACATCATGCACCCTATTCAGCCCATCCTGGGGTGAAGAAGATGCATGCCACCTTGAGACAGTTATATCATTGGAGAGGACTTTGTAGAGACATGGCCCAATTCATGTATCACGATGTTTAGAGTGCCAGAAAGTTAAGGCTGAGCATCAACATCCAGCTATGGCCTTCTTTTCCCTCATGCTATACCAGAGTGGAAATGGGACACCATTTCCATGGACTTCATTGTTAGGCTACCGATGTTGAGATATCACACGATGCCATCATGGTCACAGTTGATAAATTGAAAAAAGTGGCTCACTTTTCTCTGTTGAATACCACTTATATAGCTAGTGTAGTGGCAAGGGTATACTTGGATGAGATTTTTAGGTTGCACAGGATTCCGTGGAAGATCATTAGTGACGCAAGATCCTTTGTATACTTCCCATTTTTGGACTACCATGTAGCATGCCCTCAGGATGAATATCAATTTCAACACAGCATATCACCCTGAGACAGATGGACAGATTGAGTGAGTGAATCATATTTTAGAGGACATGCTTAGGATGTATGTGATGGATTAACAGTCTAGATGGGAGGAGTACCTATACTTGGTGGAGTTTTCCTACAATAATAGTTTTCAGAGTTCTATAGGCATGGATCCTTTTCAGGCTGTTGTATGGTAGAGAGTGCAGGACACCTCTTAGCTGGGATAGGCTAGAGGATAGGGTTTCTCTTGGACCAGCTTTGTTGCAGGACATGGAGCAGCAGGTGGTATTGATCAGATAGAGACTACAGGAGGCACAAGGGATAGATAGAAGAAGTATGTAGATCAGCATAGGACTGACCATAGTTTTGATGTGGGCATGAAGGTGTTCCTTCATGTCAGGACACATAAGAGCCCTATCTATTATGGAAAAGGTTCTAAGTTATCTCCTAGATTCATGGGTCCTTTTGAGATCTTTGAGCAGTATCAGCCCTTTGGCCTACCATCTAGACATTATCCACCTAGCTTGTCTCGCATACATGATGTGTTTCATGTTTCAGTTCTTAGGAGATATGTTGTAGATCCTTCTCATGTGTTAGATTGGACATCATTACAGGTGCAGGATTAGGGGTAGGTGATGGTGGAGCCCATTCACATCCTAGATCGTAGGACCCTGGGCCTTCAAGGCAGAGAGGTTGATCAGGTTCGGGTGCAGTGGGATAGATATGATGAGACTATAGCTACATGGGAGGATGCTACTTTTTTATTACGAGTTCAGTTTCCACATTTGTTCCAGTGACTTCTAGGAGGAAGTTGATTCTAAGGGGAGGGGGATGTAGTGCCCACTTCCCTTTGACACCTTTTGATACTGATCATGATACTGTCGACTATATTATGGACATGTTATTATATGACTTTGATTTAGTATGATGTTAGATATTTGATCATGGATTATTGTTGACTTTGATTCTTATATGATGCATGATGATTATTAGAGACACTTTATATGTTGATGATGTTATACTATTGGACATGGTTATATGATGGATGTTGTTAAGACTTGTGATATTTGGATATTGTGAGTGGACCTAGAAATGGAAAATTATTGGATGATGATATAGTTGTTGATAAAACTATAAATGATATTGTTAGATTGATTTGATGTTGTTTCGATTCATATATCTAGATGATTTTGGAATTTTAATTATATTTATATTATTTTGGACATTCTGATATGGCCACGAGGCCAAAGGAGGTATTTGTGTTTTGCAGGTTAAAAATATCACAACAAACATCAAGGGATTGGAGACCAACCACATTGGAATTCTAGATGAATTCAACAAGGTCACCATGACAACTAATTTTGTTTGTGTGTGTGTTTATTAGTGTTAGGGATTCCCATGGGGGGGATCACCTTTAAATGTGACCAAGGGATTTTATGTCTTTCTTTTATTTGGTCCCTTTTTGTTTAATGTTTGTATGTGTTTATTTTGTGGTGCACTTACCCTTTCATTATTTATTTAATGTGGTGTTAATATTGTGAGTAATCATGTTGTTAAGTTAATTAATTAAAAGATGTCATAAGAATGTAATTAATATGGTTTTTGGTTATGATTTAAAGGGTTGTAAGAATGTGTAAGTAATGTGTAAGTAATATGTAAGTGATGTGTAAGTTAAATTTTGAGTGTGAAACACTCCACCTTCTTAGAAATTCGAATTTGTCCTGTGGAGGCTGATTTTGGAGGCTTTTAGGACAAGTTAAACTTGTCCCATACCTCTTAAATTTACATACCAACCATGCCTATGGTTGGAGAGTTACATTTAGACTTTTGTAATGCATTTTGGGAAGACAAATTGTAGGTTTTAATTTCACTTTTCTTACATGCTTTAAGTTCAGTCTTTTGGGGTGTGGGTTGGATTTGAGTGTGTAAGTAAACTATCATATTATTCACCCACCTATTTATTATGCATTGGAGAATGAAGTTGAATTTTGGGCTTGGGGTTGAGGATGTGTGATGTGGCATCCTACATGGATCCACCTCATCCTCTTCTCTTCCCTCTTCTATAAAATTTGAATTCCTTGTCTTGTTTTGGGTTGCTTCACTTTGGAGACTTCATTTTTTCAGGAAATTTTTCTTGTTGTTTTGGGAGTTCTTGCTTTTAAGAAGTTTTAGAAAGATTGTTGCATACTTGTGCTTGGATGTGTTTGGATTGTTTGCATTGGGATACAGCTTGTTGTTTTGGAACTTGTGAATAACTCCATCATGGAGAGGTAAGAGCTTGGCTCTTGAAATGCTTCTCTTTTTATATGAAAATGTAAATGTGTAATTTTTGAATGTTTGTGGGCTGTTGGATAGATGGCCTAGGAATGGTGTAGGAGAAGACTATGGGGTTTATTTTTTGGGAGGCATAAGTGTGTTTTAGGGAGGTATAAGGGTGGAGGGAGTTGGGATTTGGGTTCCACCTTACAAAGAAATAGCTTGAATTTATTTACTCATTATGGGGTTCCATAAGAGGTTGGGGAGGCATAAGGAAATGTGAGGAATAAGGGGTACTTGGGGGAGGCATAAGGAATGTCAGGGTTTTGATATACTATTTTTGGCAGTTTATAACTCAGGTGGTGATACCCATTTCCCCTTTGGGAGGCATAAGAAAAATATCCCCATAGTTCTTGATCCTTTGGCTTGCTTGATGAAGCCTTAATAAATGTTTGTCATGTGTTAATGTAGTTGTAAAACTACATTATGTTTTTGGATTGTGTTTTGTTGTGAAAATGTTGCTTGTATGTTTGTGGAAGCCTGTTATTGCCATGAGTTGGATCACACCTTCTATTGCATTATGGTTGGGGCTCGGGGGCCAATGAAGAAGGATGGATTCTCCTCTTCATTGGATGTCTTGGTTGGGTGGAGAGAATTTCCTTTCCCCTACTCCTGTTGTGATCAAATTGGAAGAATGAGAATGAATTCATGTTGTTGTTCTGGAGCTGAGAAAAGATAGTTTGAAAGTCCCTTGTGAAATGAAATCTCATTGTAACCTTTCCCACTTGAAGTGGATGAACTTATAAATGTTTTTAATGGAAAAATGTTGTACTAGATTTGCAAGTGGAAATTTGAAATGTAAAAGAGTTATACTCTATATTCTGTTTTGGAAAGAATGTGAAAGAATGATACGTGTTTGGTATACTGTATTTTGTAATCAAATGGAAAGGAAGTTGTAAGAGTTCATTTGAATTAATGGAAGTGGTTTTGTCTTGTCCATATGATGTTATTCCATTGGAAATCTGGTGTTTAGCATGCACTATGAAATTTCTGGTTGAAAAGTGGTAAAGTGGAACACGTGAAAAGAAAATGTAATATTTTGTCCATATGTTTAATAAATGATTTTGGAAGGAATAAAAGAAACAAGTTGTAAAATTTTATTTTGAAATAAATAAATGAATGCAATGCTTTTGTCAAATTGCATTGTTGTATTGAATATGATCATATCAATGTATTGAAATCTCTATTTGAAAGGAAGAAATGCGTGTGAGAAAAATGCAGTACTTGTCTCTTTGAAATGTGACAAATTTGAAATCAAAATTGCATTTTTGGTCTTGAATATTTTGATTTGAATCAACTAAAAGGTGTTAGATTGGAAGTTGGAATGTATTCTAAATACTTGGAAGAAGAAATGGCAAATAGACCCATCAAAATTTGATCCCTGTTATTTGTAATTTCAAACTTGCAATTATTTAAACCAAAAATGCACAGTTCGAACCTACAACAATAAAATAACAAATTAAATGATTGAATTGAAGTAGTAGTCCCTAAATGAGTTCAAATAGACAAAATCACTTAAGGAAATATTTCAAAACTTAGCAAAATCAGGCTCAAACCATTTTGCAGTCATTTTTTCTGTCAAGAAATGGAAATGATCAAATTGTAAATCAATCAGACAAATTGTATCTTGAATCCTTATTAAATCAATTTAGGAACAATCCTCCATGTATATTTGACATGTTGAGAGAGGAAGAAGAACAAATTTAATGGATCTTACAAGTTAAAAATTACCAGCTCGCACAATAAAAGTCTGCAGGCCATTTTCTTAAAATTGACCCCTTAAAATTTATCAAAACCTAAAATTAGTGATCTCTATGCAAAGAGGACATTGAAATATTTCCAGAAAGTCCTTGTTTTCCCAAAACCAAGCTCTCTATAAAAATATCTCTCCAAATAGAGTCATTAGTGAGTTACTGCTAGTGTTTACAGTTTGTTATTTGCATAGGAGTTTCTCCTCTTTCGATTGAAGACAAAATTGAATTGCATTTTTAATCTCCTAATCTAACATCAAATTTGTAAGATCAAACCATTTCATCTACTAATTTTTAGGACTATTAGGGGTAGAAATATCTTAAAGGATATTTTCCTCGATCACATATTCATTAGCCAAATAAATTTCCCCAATTGAGAGCAAGAAACCTTCAATGATGTCATCTTTGTTCAAGGCTTCTGAATCTGACTTAGTCTCTCATGTGTGTTATTCTTATTCTTCATTTAATCAGGGATATGGAATATTCAATTCCTCCTATTCCAATTTGAGAAGGTTTTTTGAAATTATAGGATGTTCATGAGTATTTCCTTTCATGGCACAAGGCATTGTATGTTGAAAGAGAGATGATGGGATAACAAAGTTGGCAAGTTCCATAGGCTCCTGTCCATCAAAATACTCCTCCATTTCCTGACTATATAAAATGTTCAATTTCTTCATCCACGGTGTTCTTTGGGTTGGAATTTTGCTCACCCTAATGTTCTTTATCCTCAAGCATGAAATTAGAAAGACCAAATTCATCTAAGAAATCAGATCTATGAAAAGATGAAGAAGGAGAAGAATTTGAAACTTCTTGTATGGTCTTGTCTACACTCAAAACCTATAAATCAAAATGGTCTTCTTCCATGGTTTGGAGCTCCTGGTAGTTGACTCTAATTTATGATAATACTCTTGGCAAACTGTTGCAAACCTCTATAAATGTTGTAAGTTCTTGACATGCAGGGCAACTAGGATAACTCCATTCGACTGGAACACCATACACCTTTGAGAGTTTTTCTTCTTAAACTTACACATGCTTCTCTTTCTATGGATTTGAATCTAACTCCTACTCTTCCTCTATAACTAATTCTACAATATGTGGTAAATTAGTAGTTTCCATAAACATAGTATCAACATGCACACTACATTCCGAGTATGTAGACTATTGATCTTGCTCTTCTACTTAATTTTTTTTCAAGTTAAATTTCCACCACATGATTTTTAATCTTGACCTTTTCTAAGTTCTTGGTCATGAGTGGAATTTTCTTAATGTTGAGTCTTACAGCCCATTCCTTCAAGTTTTTTGCAGTATCCTCTTTTTTAGGCTCCTTAACAATATCATCCTCTTTGCTAGTTTTTTGGCTTTGTTCCTATTGAGTAGAGAAAATGAATAAGTACCAAGGAGAGGTTATTGTGGGGAAACAATTATCATGAGGACACGTGTGCAAGGAAAATAGGGTTTGTGAGCAAAGGACAGAAAGGAAAGGGTTGCATGAAAAAAGAGTCAAACACTTATGAAGTTTTTAGATGAAGATCTAAATATAGAATTGGAATAGTGACCATCTAAGGTTTTGAAGATAAGATTGAAACATGAAGACTTTTGGCTCAAGAAAAGGATATTTTGGGATAAGGAGAAGACCAAGTGACATGCATAGTTATAAGTTAATAATAAGATCTAAACAAGGAGTTAACATCAGTATATCTATTATTAGGAGAGCTTGCAAACTTTTGTAGTTATCTTATAGCATCACACGGATAATATTAGCATGCAACCTATTTTTAGGATGCATAGGTGGTGAAGGGAAAGTCCCCACCCCTATATATATGTATGATCTACATAGGTCAGGATCAATCACTTTTTTAATAGAGTTTTGTTTTCGGAATATGTGCACACATGAGTCATGGTGACACTCGTATGTATGCAAACAACTTCTGTGTTTTGCAGTACTTAATATAATGGATATTTTTGGCTAGATATTAGTTGTAAGCACCTTTTTTACTAGTTATTTCATGATGGATTTAATCTTGATACTTGTATAAGTTAATATTAGGCTTATGATCTAGATTTATTTTATAATTCACAATATACTCGAATGCTTGTTATGAATATGGAATATATATATATGTGTGTGTGTGTGTGTGTGTGTGTGTGTGTGTGTGTGTGTGTGTGTGTGTGTGTGTGTGTGTGTGTGTGTGTCCATCATGCTACCTCCTTAATTAGAGCTCACATAAAAGAGGGACCTAGTACCATTGCATGCTTCATATGAGCACTGAAATTATGCATGGGTGATGTGTCAGCGTGCCTTGGGATTTTGATGGGTAAAATAAGACTACATTTTGGTTCTGTTTTCGGGACCTTTTTTCGAAGTTGTTGTAAGGATGGTGTATGATGGAAACATACTAGATAAATTTGGACACTATTGAAGATTGGGTAGATAATTTGGAAGATGATTTCGCACAAAGATATAACACTAGACCTAAATTTAATGCACACATGTGGGTTAAAAAAAATATTATCATCAGCTCTACAAGATGTTCTATACTTGTTTTCTTATAGAGTTGTATGAGTGGCTGATAGGGTATTCATTAAACAGGAATTAGAGATATAGAACCCTAGTTTGGATGCAGGAAGATTATAATAATTTAAATGATGTTGATTTACCTTGGACACACATCGTAGATCATTGTTGGAGTGGTGTGTTGAATATTTATATATTGAAGTACATTGTGTCTACTTATTTATGTCTAGAGGTAGTTGAAAACCTTAAATAAGAAGCACCTTTCCATTCGCGCGACACCGTTTTATGTTTATTGGTGGTGAAATGTAAAAGTTAGGCCAAGATGAAGTATTGCATCAATGTGTACTAGAACATGAGTGCATAGATATCATGTAAAAGGGTCATGGTGGTATTGCATGTGGGAACTATGTAGGTGACACCACTATACACAATATTTTTCAAACTGGATTATGGTTAGATACCATATATAAAGATTGTAAGGCATATTGTAAGGCTTATGATCACTATTAGTGCCTTGGTAAACCAAGACAAAGAGATGAATTACCTCTAAGACTTATTACTAGTGAAGAACTGTTTGAGAAATGGGCTATAGACTTTTTGGGTCCTATTTCACTAGCCATGCGTAGGACTAGATCACACTATATCATCACCTACATAGATTATCTAACAAGGTGGGTAGAAGAAACACCTACAAAGGATTATACATTAGCTACAACAACCAAGTTTCTATGGGAAAATATTATTACAAGGTATGGATGCCAATTGAGTTTTTCCAGTGATAGAGGCACACATTTTTTGAATGAGATGATTATAATTCTATTGGATGAATTCATGATTTCACACCATAAGACTACACCATATCATCCTCAAGAAAGTGGGACTACTGAGGCTTTCAACAAGATTTTGAGCCAAACATTGACAAAAATTTGCTATGTTGGAAGAAAGGATTAGGATGATAAAGTTTTTGTATTACTTTGGGTGTATATAACAACATACAAGTGGTTAAACAAGGCCACACCCTTTCAATTGGTGTTTAGAACAGAAGCAGTTCTTCCTATGGAATTTATGTTAACTTCTTTGTGTATTAAACACACTGGAGGTCTAGCTAATGAGAAAGCATTAGAAGAATGAATTGACAAGATGATTAAGTTGGATGAGTGATGAGAAATAGCACGTTGGAGTTAGAGTAAGGAAAATCTAGGTAGAAAGTATGCCATGATAGGCACATCAGGGACAAAAACCTTGAGATATGATAGATGGTGCTTCTTTATGATTCTAAGTTTTTGCGCCATCCAAGAAAACTCATAGTACATTTGTTAGGACCATATGTTATCACTTATATACTTAAAACAGGATCTTGTTAATTTGAAATGATTGATGGAATATGGTTACCTGGTTACTTCAATAGGAGTAGGCTGAAGCTCTATTATAAATAAGTCTTCTTTTTGTTTGTAATAAAGAAATGTTACCATTTAGATTACATTTTCAATTATGTATTCCCTTAATGTATTTCCTTCTTTGTCAATATGCTTTGTTAATTTAGTTGGTGTTTTGTGAAATAAGCACGTTTGCGTGCTAGAAGCTAATTACCATTTATAGTATTTTTATGCACAGAGGATTACACATACCATTTGTGTGGGGTAGTTATTGAAACATGGCTACACATAAAATAAAAAATGCTACATGTGCTATTTAGGTTTTAAGAGTTGGTGGACAGAAGATTGCTTCTAAATAATTACCATAGATGGAGATAAATTAAGGAATAGTATAACATGAGGTAAGTAGTGACTGTGGAGACTACCAGGAGAAGGCGCAGTAATGAGGTACTCAAGTGCATGGAAGCACGCTGAAGAGAATTTTGTAGCTAGAAGGTATGAAGGTGCGCTAAAAGGTTATAGTTGAGGCTTGAAGATGTACCATGTGGAAAATGTGAAAAGGGTCAATTAATGAAGATTGTTGCTATGTGAAGGAGTAATAAATGCACAAAAATTTTCAAAAAATATATAAGGAAGGGATACGAGTTAATTTTTCCTGTTGTAAATTGCAAAACATTGAATGAGCTAAGTGAAAAATGAGTTGAGTGAATCATATTGAGGTGAAGATAGTGTGAAACTAGACGTGGAGAGAAGATTTGTGTGCAGGAGAAGCTTATGTCCTCATTGGTGAATGGTTTGAGTGAAGCAGAACATTGTGAAAGAGCTAGGGCATGTAGATTCGAGCTAGAGTTTGGAATTTATCATTATAGAGGATAGAAGGTAAGAATTTACACACTACAGAGGACAAAAAGTTGAGATTTATAGATAGCACCAAAGAAAGAACTTGTCGTAGGAGCCAAGGGAAAGAAGAAAGTGGAAGCAAAGGTTGAAATTACCCCTGAAAGTAATTTCTCAGAGTTGCAATACCCAGAAGGCATGATAGTGGGACAAGAATGGGATTATCACACTCGAAAGTGCAAGATAAGTGATTACAACCATTGCACATTGGATAATAAAAAGGAATTGGACGCGTTATTGAGTACAAAGACAAATAAGTGCACAGAAGAGGACATACCAGTGTATGATGATGCTGGAGAGAATTTGCTAAATCAGATTGGAGTTTACCATTTGTACGAGCTCCCATATTTTGGAAAATATAAACCTTTATACTAGTGGTTAATGATCAGGGTACATGAATACTTTTTCTATTCCACCAAACACATGGTAAGGATTACTATCACTTTGATTTCAACTATAACAGGATTAAAGGGCATAGAAGTGGATCTGAACAGTGACTTGATAGATAAAGAAACAACCCTAGAGACATGCAAGGAGTTATGGTATACCAAGGGTCCACATGGAATGGATATCAACAAATTAAAGAAGTAACCAGTGGTACAGGAAGCTGCACATCTAGTGACAAAATTGAATGATCAAGAGAGATAGTCCTAGGTGAATACAATGTGGCTACACATTACAAGGATAATGTCATAGGGAATAATTTATAACATATCAAACTACATTGTAGAAAATTTCATTATGGGAGTGTGCATATGTGATAAAATAAGTTTCAATGCTATCCTATTGACCCTAGTATTTATGGAGATCAGGGTGCCTAATGGGCCAAAGAATAATATTTGGGAGTACCCCATGCAAAACAAGTCCCCTTGTGGAAATATCTGACAAGTACTTGCGTGAAGGGCCAATGAGTGGGCCATTCAAGCAGAGAGTAGAGATGTTGGTATTACATGCTCTGCATGGTATTTCAAGAGGAGTGGTGCATCCCCAAGGAGTTACCTTCAGTGGTGGGAAAGGCAAGTATAGTTTACGATGTATCAACACTTCTACATCATGCAGTTTGTAATGAAGGATCTGACTTGGAGCCCCTGGTGTAAAATTTCATATGCCTTCACAGTGCACTGCTTATAGGAATCAATTCATCATTTTATTAATTTGTGTCATCTAAAATTTGTTGCAGATAAGGTAGACTGTGACTACCACACACTGCGAAAGACATATGTGTATCCAGGTCAGAGTGCCTACATTGAGAGGCTAATTTAAGACATGATAAGCATGAAGCGTATTACTTTGGTGATTGGAGATAGTGGAGTCATGGTTATATACCTTCAACTTAAGCCTAAGTTTGAGGGTACCAAATATGTGGAGAATGAGTTCACACTCTTAGGGATGCCTAAGGGTAAGCATACAGTGGAGAATATACCAGCTCTGAAGCCCAACAAACCTATAAAGGTAGATGATGAGGATAAAGAGTGTGAAGACATTTATGATTTTTATACATAGAGGACAGAGGTAACCTTCAGAAAAGGTAGAAGCTGAGTGTGCAAGTACTCCACTCCAGGCACAAGAAGAAGGAGATGAAGAATTGGAAGTAGGAGTAGACCCTGAAGAATTCCACTTTAAGATCGTGTTCAAACAAATAAGAACTCAAGGTGCTACTCCAAAATTAGTACGGAGATCACCACGAATCTCTCCACAGAAGGAAACAACTGAGAAGAGAAGGATAAAATTGAAGCTAAATGAGGAGGTGAAAGATTCTAAAGAGAGTGCACCTGGATCTCCTATACAACTAGAGGATGTGAAAGAGGCCAAGAATGAAGAAATGAAAGTTGAGAAAGAAGGATTATAGAAGCCAGGAGAAACATAGTAGAATACTTCTCAGGACATAGAGGATCCAACTCCAAACCTTGGTGCTCAAGTACATAAGGGGCCAAGATCAAGGAGGGAAAGTGGAGAGTATGTTGCACTAGTTATTGGGTATGAAGAGGACCCCAGTAAAAAAATTTTGTGTGTGATTCTAGAATACAGTGGGCCTTAAGGACTTATATGGATAGGAGTTGATGGACCCTAACATGACAACCATGTGCACGAGGAAACAGTCATCATGGTCCATGCAAAATCACATGGATGAGCCTAATTTTTATGTGTGTGAAGAGTCATGTGTGTCAAGGAGAATGATAAAGGCACAAAATACAGCCACATAACCATCAAGCCAACAATTATGACTGATGAACAGGTGAGTAATGCCTTAGTGAAGGTATATATAGAGGTGGCATGTAGGAATGTAGATAAAGCTGCTACTATCAAAGTGCTAAGAGAAGAGATCAAAGCCAAAGATGTAGAAATAACACGTTTGAAAGGAGAGAAGGACCTAGAGAAAAAGAAGAATATGGTCCTTATCAACATGGCAGAGGAGATTGGGGATCATGTTCTATAATAAAGACTACACTTAGAGCCCAAGGTACCCAAATATTTCCCTTCGGCTATGCACTATGTGTGCACCTTAGTTAACCTAGTAATTGAGGATGGACCAGCTCGGATGCCAACACTAAAATACCCTAAACAAGAAGCAAAGAGGGTAAAGGCTTTAGTAGTTTAAAATATTTCATCATATGAGGAATTTCTTCAAACCTTACAGGAGGAGCTAAAGAAAGTGGACTAGGCACTGATCATATGTGCAGCTCCAGAGGTAGTAATATGGATCAGGAAAATAATAAAAGAAAATGAAGTCTTGAAGGCCATGAAGGATGACACTTTAGGTTGTGTGGAAATATTGGCACTAGTTAAGCAAAATCGTGAGGCCCTTGCAGCAACATAGGACCCCTATAAGGAAAAATTGGATGAGATTGGAAAACATACAGCGTAGAAGTTGGATCTATTAGAAGGAAGAATGGATGTTATGTCCAACATTGTTCTAGTGTTACAAAGCAAGAAGGGAGAAATTTCCCAAGATGAGTTGGAATCTATTGCAGTGGGCATTCTAGAGAAGACAAAAGACACACTAACCGAATGAAATACCTTGGAAGTGGAGATAAAAGAATAATATCTGAAATTAATTCTTCTGGTTGAGATAGAGGATGTTGCACAGTGAGAGTTCATTCTTTATGTAGAAATTCTTTCACTTCTTTCCATTATTTATTCTTTATTATTCAAAGAACAGCCAGTTCCAGGGTGGAAATGCAGTTTTTTGTGGGGTAATGTTGAGTGGACAAGAATATGATATGAAGGAGAGGGTGCATAGAATATTCCTATGTAGGAGTAAAGAAAAATCAAAGGTGTAAAAGGAATGGGAAGGACATGTGCATAGAATATAAGGGAAGATTTGGGAGTTAGCTGTTTTCACATGTACAGACTATTTTTGGAGATAACTTGTAGAGCACACAAACTAGATAAAAGACTTACATGACATGCATGGGATATTATTGGAAGAGTGGCTACTAAGTTTTTTGCATGGGTTTGGGCTAATAATAGAATTACTACTTCTAGTTAACCAAAAGAGATTTATTGTTACCACACTTACATGTATGGCTATTAATGTAAAGATGCATGTCTATTTTTAGCATGCAACCTATTTTGGGAATTATGAAAGCGGTGAAGGGAAATTCCCCACCCATATAAATATGTAGTGATATGCATGGAATAGGAGCACTATGTGAGAACTGGATATGAATTACTGTGAAGTTATCCTTCCATATCTGATGTGTGCATGAGCTTATGGTATTACTTATTGTAATAAGATTCTAGGTATTTATTGTGTTTAATATAATGGAGTGTATTGGCTGAATCAAGGTATTAATCATGAGTATAACTAGTTCTTACATGATTGACTTCATTATGGGTATTATTTTAATCTATTAATCTTTAGATCTAGATCAAGACATGCTCTGTAGAATGTTATATTAATTATGGATATGAATGCATTAAGTCTTTAACATGCTAACATCCTGCAAAAAATACCCTAAAGAGGGGCATGGTAACTTTATGGCCTTCACGTGAACACTCAGTATAGGATGAGTGATGTGCTAGTGCGCCTGGGTTAATACTAGTAAATTCTAGGTTGCATTAGAAGGGAACTCTCACACAAGAGTTTTGCAAGTCTGCGTAAATCTCTTGAAATAGCTCTGTGCACTGAGGTCATTGGTAGTCTGGACTATGGAGTAAGCCCCTTTTTGGAGATGTAGATTACTTCTATGGTGAAGCAGTTAGAAATATTGTCATCCAATTCAGCACGTGAGACACCTAGCAGACTGTGGTGTATATATTACAAAATAGAGGGTCATACCAATGATATTTGTCCCTATAGATCAGTACCCGCTATTCTGTTGGATTGTGAAATTTTCCATTTTGATCATGATTCAAGAAGGCATCCCTTGCTACAACATGCCATCTGGAAGAACATGTCCAGTTATTGTAATATTTTAAAATCACACACTCATGACACAAAGAACTATAGGTTGATTCATAAAATTTATGAAACGATTGATATGGGTGTTCACCAGACTAGTGTTGCAAACAATTTCAAGGAGAAAATTTTTATAATCATGGTCAAAATCAAAATAATAATGAAGGGTTCTCTGATGGAAATGGTCAAGGTAGAGGTTACTGTTGAGGATTCAAAGAATAAGGTCATGGGGGTAAAAGAAGTGAGTTTTTCCCATGGAACTTGTTATACATGCAGACCTCGTGATAATTACAGGCATGAATGCCCTCAAAACAATGTTTTCTCATTTTTACAAAAATAAGTACAATTATGAAGAGTGTTGTGTGCAAGTGTTTCTACAAATTTAACCAAATTTAGATCAAGGAAATTACCACCTAAAAAAAAACTTTCTAACCTAGCTAAGAATGAGAAATTGCACCATCATAATGAAGAAATGAGAAAATCCTACCCTTAACATTAATAACTTTGAATACAATCAAAACATAATGTAAATTCATGAACTCTATTCCCCTTAATTTCCTAATTAACATTTAAAATGGACCTAAATAGTCCAAATGGCAATCAAATTATATTGCTTACTTTGATCCTTCAATGGATGCTTGGGTGTGAAGCTTAGCTCTTCAAGAATGGAGGGTGGAGGGCTCAAGAATGACAAAAGGCTATTAGTATGAAACTATGTGCTTACTTTTGTCTCTTGAGAGATTTAGGTGTCTACATTTGCCCCTCTTTGGGGTGGCGTAAGTGACGCCACTTCAAAGATAGTAGATGGAAGAAAATTTTGAAGGGATAGAAGAAAAATTAGTAGGAGGGAGAGATGCCCCCCTCAAGTGTCGATGGGGTGATGAAAGAAGTCGATCGATGATCAAAAAAGGTGAGAGGTAGATAGAAGAATGGGAAGGGGGTAGGATGCCCTGATGAGAGAGAAAATTAGGGGTGAAAGGGAAGTGATGTAGAAGAAATATGGAGGTGGGGAGAGAAGAGCTTAGCCTCTAGCCATTGTTTATTGGAATAATTTTGATGTCATCATAATGCCATAGGAACTATATCATCGGGTCCTTATGAAAAATATAAGCATACGAAAAAGGTAGAATGACATGAAAAGCCATACTATGAACAATTTTCCATTGCTGAAAATACCAACTCCATGCAACATATAATGATGTAATGCAATATGGGAAGGAAAAAAGCTCATTTAACAGGGAAAACAAGTGCGAACACACATATCCAAACCAACAATGGTCAAGAAAGTTGTACAAATGTTTTGTTATCAGTGCTGAAGAGATTCACAAGTTCATGATTGATGAAAAGGGTTTAAAATGATGCCCCTGAGCAAGGATATATGCAAGGGGAAAAGAAAATGGACATGGGGTCCATGAAAAATGTTTGTGTGCAATGAAACAACACCAGGAAATGGAAGTTCCCCATAGTATAGATGAAGCAAACAACTAGTTATGTGAAATGGTTGTGAATCTGGTGATCCATGAGTCATATTAATCAAGGAATATGTGAGACAAACCAATAGGATATGGAGAAAATACCATGCGCAAGACACAAGTTTTCAGCCGAAATAAGTAAGTCACCATTTTTGTAGGGTTTTTTTACTTTTTAGGATATTTTGAAAAATTTTGCCCTATTTTTGGATTTTTGATATATATATATATATTGTTTTTAGTGGTTTTTACTTCCCAACTATGGTTAATATTAGAAGAAAAGAGAAGAATAAAGCAAAGGGCCTAGGGGCAATAGAAAGTTCCCTAGGTGGAAGAAAGAAGAAACAAATAACAAATAATGTCCTTGTTTAATGGAAAAAATGAAGAAAAGATAACTATTTGAAAAATAATTATTTACGAGAGTGTGGAGAAGAATAAAAATCACCAGGAAGCAATAAAATTTCCCTAAGGAGAAGAAAGGGGTATCGGACAACAAAAAATGCCCCAATACGGTGAAAAATAAGAGAAAAATAATTATTTAATAAAAAAAATTATTCCACAGTGAACAGAGGAGAAAACGGTGATTGAAACGGGTCTATTGGCCTTCCTGACAGTGAAAAAGGGGTTAATATACTCCACTAGGGGGAATAAAAACATCGTGACCAATTCATTTTAACCAAGTAGTTTAGAAAATTTATTGTGAGGCTCTGACACTAAGGAGAACCATGGTGATCGTACGAGATTATTTGAGGCATGTAGATGTAGTCCGAGGGTACCAGCGGCATGCGAACAATGACCCCTTTGTGATTATAGAAACCTTGCTCATTATTTTTTGTGATTAATGCCCTAAATTTGAGCTATAGTCATAGGAAAATGCGTTAGAGTGCCTGCACCCAGGCACAGGTGTGGGATAGGGGGCACAGGTGCCTTTTTGGGGGCGCAGGCATCATTTTGTGGGCGCATGCACCAAAACAGATGCGCACACACACACTAGCATAGGCTGCACACACCCACACACATGCGCACACATAAGCACATGTGTGCACATGTGGGAAATGGGGCACACATGTGAAAAGTGTGGTGCAGGAATCAATAGGGCAAGCGCACACATGGGGGAATACACATGCAAGCACATGCACCCAATGTGTGGCACACATGCCAAAAAGGGCACACAACCACCAGAAGACACATTTACATAAGTGCAGGCACCATAAACATGGCACACATGCCAAAAATGGCACTCAAGTGCCCAAGATAGGCAAAAAAAGATAGGAAAGTGTCAAAAACATGACACTTAGAATATTTTTTAGGATTTTTGGGTTAACCCTAAAAGATGAGATACATTTTTTAAAGGAAATTCTAGGAAATGATGAGCGGTGTGTCATTTTGTAGAGATGACTACCTGTTTTACAGACACGGGAGTGACATACCCAAATTATAGAGCTAGAGGGTAGTATGTGCTAGTGCGACTGGCAAGCTATGGAAATACTACTTGAGGTGGTAGGGCTAGGCCTCGTGGCTTGAATGCTCTCTATCGTACTAGATCACGGCCTTTTGACTATGCTAGCTGATCGATGGCATAGCGAGAGTCAGTGTTTTAGGCTTCCCATAGGAGAACTAATTTTGACTATTGAGGACATTTGGTAGATCCTTTACGTGCCGATAATGGGCACATTGATCGAGTATAGCTCTGATGTAAGGCTGATTAGAGCAGCTTGCAGTGCCTTGTTTGGTGTTGACAACATCCTGCATGACAGGATGACTATAGCATTGTATGAGTGCATCTCTAACCCTACATTGCATCAGGGTCCTCTCTACATCATGGCTCTTATCAATGGGTTCCTACTCACTGATAAGATAGGGACTTCATTATTGAGAGGACTACTACCATTGGTTCATGGCATTTATAGTTGTGAGAGATATTTCTAGGGGCAGTGTATACTAGCCCATTTATACTAGGATTTACACCTGATTACATACCATGGTCAGAAGACCGTGGGTCCAACATCATTATTATAGATATGGTCATGGGATCATATTATGATCAAATGTCCTATGGGCCATTTCTGTGTCTGAGATCCTGAGTAGCCCTCATATATGGCCTGGGTAGCAACTAGTGGAGATGTACACAACCATCTTGGTAGCCTATTCAAATATAGGAAGGCGTTTGATGAGCTGGTTGAGATAGATGTCATTTGGTGTCCATATAGGCATTTCCAGTGGCCATAGGATTCCATAGAGCTCAGCATGTGCCTAGTGGAGCACTTTCTTATTAACAGCCATAGTTACATCATGGAGCTATATCAAGTAGATAGGTGCCAGCGGTAGCTTGGCCAAGTACAAGGGGTCCCCCAGCCATATATTTGGCATGCACGCAGAGACTCAGAGAGGCATACCATAGGGCCTCCTATATTAGTGGCCCAAGCTCGGGTGAGTTTGACATAGGTGGTCCCACAAGTATGGGACCCATTACGACATGTGAGAGATCCTAGGACCACAGTTGACTATGCAACGTGGTACGCTACATTATTACCCCAGTGGCTCACCATTCTAGAGGAGGCCTACGCAGCAGGCATTCACCTGCCTATAGAGATATGGCACAGGGCAGAGCATATGGTGAAGGTAGTAGCATAGGTGCTAGACCCAGAGGATCCCTTTAATGGTATCCCACATGATGGATAGGGTGTCTCACAGGCACAGGGACTGAGGCCATAGGGCCCAGTATAGGCATCAGTGCAGCCACCTAGAGGTAGGGTTTTTAAGCAGGGACAATCTTCTAGAGCACCTCAAGGATCAGTCCCTAAGGCACACACAACCACCCAGCTAGTGACATAGATAGCCATAGTACATTTGTAGTTCTAGCAGGCCATAACAGATAGGGACGTGGCCAGAGCAGAGTGAGATGAGGCTCAAGGCTAGTGTGTGACTGCAGTAGTAGAGAGAGATGAGGCCTGAGCTCACATTGTTACTTTACTTTTAGAATGGGATCAGGATCAGGCCCAAGCTAGCCTAGGAGATGACAGAGTAGCATGGCAGAGTCAAATCATAGAGACAACAACACAGGAGGCTTAGATATTGAGCCTCCTTCATCAGTCTCAGTCACATGTGCAGATGGTGGTTACACAGAGAGACCATGTATATGCCCAATCACAGGCACTACTAGCACAGAGGGACCAGGCCCACACTGAGTTGCAGGCCATGACTACAGAGAGAGATCGAGAGGCCATTACCTCTAGATAGGCCAAGGTAGACCTGGGCTGAGTGACAAGTGAGCGAGATACTACCCTTCAGGTAGTGCTCACCTCCAGAGATGTTGACCTAATATGGGAAACCACTAGGCTTGGTTGTAAGGCCCTCTTTTATAGGACTATGTATTACATAGGGGTTCATGCCAGAAAAATGAGTGGTACTACCATAGTTATCAGGGTTGAGTTGATCAGGCTCTCGATCATGGAGATTAGGCCATTCAACCAGATCAGTGAGACAACCTCTACTAGAGCAGCTAGTGTTTCACTCGGAATGACTCGTTCCTATAGAAACAGATAAGAGTTAGGTGCTAGGAGGAATACCTGTAGAATGTCGAGATGGTGTGCGCGTACCGTAGAGAAAGATCAGGCTGATTGCGAAGAACTCCTTTTTGTCTTGGAAGGACTACCTGCAAATAAGAACACAAGACCACAAGATTTGATTAAACAATAAATGAGGAAACTGCCTTGGGCCCAGGAAATATAAAACTTCCTTTCGAAGGTGGTCAGTTCCCCTGCTAATATGAATTAACACAAAAGACTGCAAAATATCAATTAGATTACTTGGTTGAAACTAGTAGGAGAAGGCTGGTTTCTGGTCATAGTTAGGGTAACCAATACCGGTTTCTGGTAGCTGCCGTCGGTTGGGTCTAGGACCTGTAGGTTGAACTGGGTAGGGGAAAGGCTGGTTTTCTGGTTTTGATCAGAGGAACCGATGGCGGTTACTGATAGCCGATGCCGGTTACTGATAACCGATACCGGTGGGTTCTAGGATCTTCTTAGTAGCTATGGTATTTTGTAAGGCTGGTTTATGGATGATATTAGGAAACGGGATGATTAGAAGCAAAAGAATAACAGTTAGATGCAATGACACGTTGGGTAGTAGATTCAGAGACGGATTTAGGAGGACTGAAATTCACAGAGCATAAGAAATGTTATAACAGAGGACATGCAAGATGTGACTTACTGGTTTTGACAAAGATGCAAGTTGATCTCCTTGGTTGTAAACACTTCTGGTATTTCCACTCGTCTCTGCTCTGTCAAGTGAAGATCTGGACTCTGTTCCTCACTCGCAATGCTCTCTGTTGATCCAGAAATCCTTTGACTGATCTCCAAAAATGAAATTCCGATCCGTTGTTTTGGTTTGGGGAGCCCATTTACAGGGAACCGATGGCGGTTACGTAACCGACGGCGGTCGAGTAGGAACCGGCATCGGTAAGGAAAAAGTAGGCTATTTTTAGTAAAATAGCCCACCTTCCCTGCTTTTCTCCCGAGAGATCAGTTGCGGGCTTGGTCAAGTGGCTAGAAGGTCGGCTTTGGGTGCGAGTAAGGAGGCATTAGTTATGGATGTGAGTCTAGACCAAGTCATGGGTCTTAATTAGGTTAGTTTAGGGTTAGGGCTAGGTCATGATGAGGTGGCAAAGTGAGGTGGCGGGTAAGGTGATGTGGATTTATCAATTATAAGGTAATTAATAAATAATTGTGTAAGGTTTAGGTGATGAGGTTAGATTGCGAGATGAGATGCGGGTCACAAGGGGTCGTAAGACACAAATTTGGTGTCTACATTAGCCCCTTATTGTCGTGTAGCTTGTTCTGTAAAGCTGCACGGACAATAATATGAAGTGGTTTCTCATGTTAAGGATATAGGTAATCCCCCTCAAATCTATCGCAGATTGAGTGAACGGGAAATCAGGGATAGGGTTGATAAAGGGTACATGTTGTAGAGAGGATGGTAAGGTGGTGGGGTAGGTCCAAGGAAGCAGACGCATGTTGAAATGCAATAGTACGACTAGGGTACGTGAGTTGACGAGCAAACCAGCAGTGCAGAGGCAAAGGTCGATAGTTTATCCAAACAAGGGTGATATAATCCTGGTATCCAAGGCATAGGAAGTAGCCCCAGGGTATATAACAGGTAAGGTACAGGAACGTTTAGGCATGTTCGGCAGTACCAAAAGGTTGGTTTGGTTGAGATAAACGTCACGGTCTAGGTCTGGGCAAAGTTGGTCGACAGATCAAGTCAAGGACCCTAATCATGCTAAAACACGAACAGGTGAGCTCGATTGAACAAAAAACTACCGGATGGGTGGATAAAAGTGTATGGTGTTGATTTTGGGTAAGGGATGGAAGTGGTGCGGCCGTGGGTCGGGCCAAGTTGTTGGGTTGCGGCCTTGGGTCGGGCCAGAAGGGTAAAGGGAGGCCTTGGGTCGGGCCAAATAGTGAGGGCGAGGCCTTGGGTCGGGCCAATTGGTAGGTTGAGGCCTTGAGGCCTTGGGTCGGGCCAAATTGGTAGGGCGAGGCCTTGGGTCAGGCCGAATAGGTAGGTTGAGGCCTTAGGTCGGGCCGAATCGGGCCCAAATGGGTAGGGTGAGGCCTTGGGTCGGGCCGAATAGGTAGGTTGAGGCCTTAGGTCGGGCCGAATAGCCTTAGAATAGGTAGGTTGAGGCCTTAGGTCGGGCCGAATAGGTAGGTTGAGGCCTTGGGTCGGGCCAAATGGGTCGGGCCGAATTGGTAGGTTGAGGCCTTAGGTCGGGCCGAATGGGTAGGGCGAGGCCTTAGGTCGGGCCAAATGGGTAGGGCGAGGCCTTGGGTCGGGGCCGAATAGGTAGGTTGAGGCCTTAGGTCGGGCCGAATAGGCCTTGGGTCATAGGTAGGTTGAGGCCTTAGGTCGGGCCGAATAGGCCTTGGGTCATGCCGATAGGTAGGTTGAGGCCTTAGGTCAGGCCGGACAAGTGAACAAATGGTGTGCAGCAAAGGTGGATAGAGGCGATATTGGTGAAAAAGAGGCAAGGAGTAAATAAGGGCAAAGAATGGGGTGAAAGTTGGGTAGAGAACCGATGTCGATTCTGCATGACCGATATCGGTTAAGGGACCGATACCGGTTCCTTAGGGCAAAATGAAACCGATATCGGTGAAAGGCGAAAAACCTATAAAAAGAAAAATACGGCTTGTCATTGTCACTTTTGTTATTTGCAAACCAAATCGACTTGTCTGACGTGGAGAGTTGGGATTAGAGGCTTGATTGAGTGAGGTGGAGCTATTGTATTGGCGGAGAGAGTTGATAGTGGGCCCGATTAAGGAGGAGGCAGCAGTTGATTGGCCGGGGACCCAACAGATCAGGATTGGAGCCATGGCACAGGCAGGAGGAGCTGGAGGGGCTGGACCAGCTGGACCGCCACCACCCATCCCACCACGACGACGTGTCGTCGTTCGGGTAGATTCGAAACTCTTTAATTTGGTGATTTGGTTGTATTATGCTAAATTGGGGGTTTGGGTAGGAATTAACCTTTTTTAGGAAATAATGAGAAAATGGAAATGATTTGAAAAAGGGAGAGGGTAGATAGGCTAGATAGGCTAAGGTGGGTAGGTGGGTAAGTTTTTAGGGTATTTGGGTGGGTAGATGGGTAGAAATAGGTAAAAAATGGGTTTTGGGGGCCGCGCGGGGGTTCGGCTCCGGGAGAAGACAGTGACCGATGTCGGTCACTAAGCGATCGGCATCGGTCAACAATTTTAGGGAAAGGGAGTGTTGTTGGTGACCGACGTCGGTCATGTATCGGCCGTCGTCGGTGGCTTGTGTGTTTTGGTTTGTGGGTTGTGTGGGTGGGTTGGTTGTTTTGGGTTTTTGGGTTGGGTTGTGGGTGGGTGTGGGTTTGTGTGGGGGTTGGGTTGGGTTGTGGGTGGGTGTGGGTTGGGGGTGGAGAAGGGTTTGTGTGGGGGTTGGGTTAGGGGTGGAGAAGGGTTTGGTGTAGGGTTGGGTTGGGTTTGAGTTGGAGGTGGGAGAAGGGTTGGGTTTTGGGTTTTTGGGTTGGGTTGTGGGTCGGTGTGGGTGTTGGGTTGGGGGTTTTTTGTGTGGGAGTTGGTTTTGTGTTGGGGTTGGGTTGCATGTGTTTTGTTTGGGTTTTGTTTCTGTTGGTTTTGGGTGGGATGGTTTTGGGTTTTTAGGGTGGTAGGTTGCTAGAGGGGGGTGGTAGAGAGTAGGGGTATGGTCGGGGGGTTAAAAAAGGGTGTTTAAATGATAAAGTAGATGTTGTAATAAAGAGTAGGTCTAAGGATGTGGGTTGGTTTTGCAGGCACGTCAGCAGTTGACGATGTGGGATAGGATGCCCCCGCTGTTGGTGCGGATGAGGCCACACATATCTGCGGCTCATTGGGCCATCATGCGCGAGGTGGGACTCGGTGGAGTCCAGAGGTACAGAGCGATAGAGAGAGATCATAGCCTGATGGTCGCCCTCATCGAGAGATGGGATCCGGCGACCAATGTGTTCCATCTCCCGACTGGGGAGATGACCGTCACATTGGAGGATGTGTATCGCATCCTTTGGTTACCTATCGAGGGAGAGGCAGTCTTCCAGGTAGATTCAGAGACTGCCATGGACAACATACTGCAGGTTTTTGGGGATGCAGCCACGCTACTCGACCTACCATAGCGCGAGTATCGGGTACGGTGACATGTACCGTGCACATCGACACGAGACACAACTGGCTGTGTTGATGATGGTTGGGATCACCTGCTTCGCCCTCCCAGACTCAGAGGGAGGCTGCTTCCCACGAGCATTGATGGGGGTGCTACTTGAGATGGTGGAGGAGCACACCTATTACGCCTGGGCACCAGTATATCTGGTGTAATTGTATAGGGGAGCTACGGGGCTATCGCCGGAGGAGGCGATTCGGTATTTGCTCTACATTTTTGTTGCATTGTTGGGCATATGAGCACATCGTATGTATCAGGCCAGTAGGGTTACCCCAGCAGCCAGGGCCACAGGTCATATACCGATATGGCTTTAAGAGGTGGTTGGGGGTCGTGGGCCAGCCACGAGTAGTTGTTGCAGGTCAGGATGTGGCATACTATAGACATTTTCTAGAGGGCCTTACAGCAGTAGACATTGTATGGAGACCCTACAGAGGTCACCACCCTGGCAGAGGAGCCCGCTTACAGTTGCGCCTAATCCAGTACACATTCTGGATAGCAAGACGGAGGCCAGGAGAGTACGAGCGGATACCCCTGGAGAGGGTACGCAGGCAGATGGGGCTGTGACATGACGAGCCACATCCCTTCCCTCAGTACAGGAGGGATGATGTAGAGGCCCCACTACCTACACCACAACCTTTGGATCCATATTGGGTAGCAGAAGAGGTCAACAGGTGAGGGTGTAGATGATGCTGGGTGCACGGGAGCATACAGGGTGTGGTGGGCTGGGCAGAGAGCAGCCAGGATAGTACCCCGCCTACATAGCCAGACTTGGCTGCAGTTATACGAGAGAGAGATCAGCTCAGGGGTTAGGTGCCGCTCTTACAGGGGCAGCTAGCTGCGGCACAGGCACAGATAGGTGTCTTACAGGGGGCAGCTAGCCCAGGCTCAGGCACAGGCACAGGCAGCACCACCACCAGCACCACAGCCACAGGTGCAGGTATAGGCAGCAGCATAGGTACCCGGCACCACCGCGGCCACAGGCACCACCAGCAGCACCAGCACAGGCTCAGGGGGCATTGGTTGTAGGTGCCAGGGGACCAGCCCCAGCTCCCGTCAGTGGCTCGAGAGCGCTATATGGAGGTTAGAGCAGAGGCCCGATATTATCAGGATATTCTTGATGGTACCGGAGTCGAGTATCAGGCTTATGCAGCGCATAGGGCAGAGACCTCTCACAGCCAGAGATCTCAGGGAGGTGCAGCCACAGCTGGCGTGTCTGTGACGGGAAGGAGGCGAGAGGCACCACAGGGACCAGCGGGGAGAGGTGCCGAGGGCGGTGGGGAGAGCTGAGAGATCCCAGACATGGTTGTTGTATTTTAGAGATGGGCACCGGTCTGCGAACCGGGTGTATTGATAGAGGCCTGCGTGCCTATGTATTATTCATGTATTCATTCATTCATTTATTGTATACTGGCCTGCGAGCCGAGTAGGGGTTGTATAGTGGATACCGGTCTGCGAGCCGAGTATATAGCTATTTTTGATACGAGGGACTGGCCTGCGAGCCGAGTCGAGATTTTTTTACAGTTATTGCGGCCTGCGTGCCGGCTTTGTTGTATGATGAGATCACAGAGGCCCCGATGTAGGGCACATTGTATTTTTGAAAACTTGTATATATATATATATATATATATATATATATATATATATATAGAGACGATGTTTTGATCCACATGCAGTGTTCAAAATGTGTTTAAATATTTGGTTAATGGCTGGTAATATATAGAATGTGTGATGAGTTTAATTGACATGTTGATAGATGGATGATGCTGATGTTTTTGTTTTTTTTTTGTACGTATATATGAATGTCATGTTATGTGATGAATTGGTGGTTTTGTGACATTGTGATATATGTAACTGATGAGTTGGATCCAAATGATGTATAGATTGATAGTTTCTTGGTATCCGTAGTTGATGGTTTGTGTATTTGTATAAAATAAATGATGTTAATGAGATTGTAATGCTATGTGTGGTGGATGAACAAATGTGGTAAATGGTGTTGTTATGCAGGAAAAGAGGCGGGCGCGACAAAAATTTAGGTGATAAATGAAGAAAAGAACGCTGTTGAGAAAAGATAGGTGTGTAACCGATATCGGTTAGGGAACCGATATCGGTAGCTGATAGACCGATATCGGTTAAGTAACCGATACCGGTTATTTAGGTATGAGATTTTCTAAAAATAGAAAAGCTAGGGTGGCAACTTAAGTTTTAATTTTTAGAGCCATGCAAGAGGTTAAATACGCGAACGCGACGCTTTTTGACGACTGAGACAGGTATTTGCATGAGAGATTTGAGTGATAAGGAGAAAAGAGACAGGAAATTGCATGAGAGATTTGGGGTGATAAGAAAAGAGACTGGGAAGGTGAATGCGATCTGAGATTCAGAAAGTAGAAAGGTGAATTTGAAAAGAGTGGTGATCATGGCAGAACGAGGAGAAGCATCCAGCAGGCGGGGACGAGAGGGAAGACAAGTGCCACCGCAAGCTCGCTGCAACCCAAGAGGTAAACGTTTTGATTGTGATCTGATTTTTGCATGTGTTATGAATAAGAGATTAAGTGGGTAGATATGAAAAAGAAAACATGATAGCAAGGGTTATAGGTGAGGTAAGTATTACGGGGTAGGTAATCAGGGGTTTTAGGTACGTTTGTATGTATAGAAAGGAATAAACACTCAAATTATTGTCGTAGGCAGTGGGTTTAGGCAGGCTGTATAAAGGTGACAGTGACCGGTATCGGTTAGGGATAAACTGGTATCAGTTACTAAACCGGTACCTGTTTACTATAAACGATATCGGTTGCTGTAGCAATTTCCAGAAGGTGAGAAAGAAACTCGTGGGGATTTGATGGATTGAATGGTTGTTTGTTATTTTGATGTGTGCAGGCAGAGGCAGGGGTTGAGGATGAATGATAATGTGCCAGCACTGCTGTCACGGATCCGAGCGGATGTAACACCAGTTGGAATGGACATTGATAAATCATTTGGGGTTAAGTGGAATCCGTTATTATTCATGAATCGCACGTAATCATGGTATGTTACAGGTGTTGATTGAGAGATGGAATCCCGAGACAAATACCTTTTATCTACCAACAGGGGAGATGACAGTAACATTGGAAGATGTGTTCCGTATTTTGAGACTCCCTATTACAGGAGAACCAGTATATCAGGAAATATCTAGCACGGCACGGCGGGCAGTAGAAGTAGTAATAACAGCAGTATTTGGTCCATACGCACGAGATTTGACACAGCGAGGTTTTTCATTCACATATGGGGTAATATATGCAGCACACCCTGAGGAGACAAGGTTTAGCAGTGATATTAATGATAGCGGTAGGGGTATTATGCGTTACCGAGGGCGGAAGGGGGAAGATTTCCAAAGGCATTGATGTGTGTTATTTGGGAGATGATAGAAAGGAACGTGACTTTTGCATGGGCACCTGCATATTTGGCAGAGCTATACAGGGGTTTATGGGCTTGTAGGTGAAATCACAGGACGACACTGGATAGTTCATACTTATTACACTGTTGGGCCTATGAGCACATTGTTTGTGTGTGACCAATAGGCCGACCCATCCAGTCGGGAGAAACCGGAGTGCAGAGGTTGGGATTTAGATGATGGGTCCAGACAGAACAAGAGGCCAGATCCAAGGCCGTGATGGGTGATATTGTGTATTACAGGCAGGTATGGGAGAGGGTGACGGTTGCGGACATCTGTTGGAGGCCTTACAGTAACTATATGGTAACAGAGAGCATAGCTGAGGAGTTAAGGGGTGTAGAGCGAATGAGGTGGATCGCGGGGCACAGGCCAGGTGAATATGAGAGGATTCCTATAGATCGCGTGCGGCGACAATTTGGATTTATGCAGGATATACCCATGGCTTATAGACCATATATGAGGGTCGACGCCGAGGCAGCATTCTCACCTCCCCGGCCAACACCTCCAGAAGGGCCTGAAGAGGTAGCAGCCGATCGCAGGGTAATGGATGCAGGAACGAGAGAGGCCTATAGATTATGGTGGGTAGCAGAACTTACGAGGTGTACGTGAGCGCCCTGACATTGCTGTGATTACAGCAGAGAGGGATCGTCTGCAGTGTTTAGTTCAGCAGCTCCAAATGCAGGTGAATGAGACAAGAAGATTGTTAGTGGTTGCAGAGTCACGAGCAGCTAGACTAGAGACTGGAGTGCTCCATGCGAGAGGGCATATTCAGATGTTAAAGGAGAGATTGGCAGATCAGTGGGTGGGTACCAATAGCCATGGTACCCTTGAGGACAGAGAGGCCTGACGAAAGGTGTCGACGATCACGATCATCACCTGGGTCGGGATGAATCGTGAGGGTTTAAGTAAATGTTATAGAGGTATAAAAATAAAGATGTCGACCTGCGTGTCGATGATAGAGAAGATGTATTTGTTTAACATCTAAATAAAACTGAATATGTATGTTGATTTGAGTTACGATAAAAATAAGAATGTTTGTGTTTTGATTTTCGGTGTTTTGAAAAAAGGATAAAGAGGAATGTGATGAAATAGAAATACACAAAAATATTTATATTTACCACACATGATAGGTTATGGTAGGGGATGGTTGAGCTAACCTTGGGGGACCCCATGTCTCCGAAGTGCTGCCTACATAGCCCATTGCACAAAGCAAGGAGGGGCCTTAGACCGATGTAGTTCTCCCTTAGGATCAGGGAGAGGTGAATTCAGGAAATTTGGTACGGTTTAGGCAATTGGTTGGTTGGTAAAAATATTAAGATTGGTAAAGGTAAGGTTGATGGTGTTGGTAATGAATTGGTGATGTTGTAAAAGGTATAAGGGAAGCGAAAGTTAGCCTACCCAAGTAGAAGGGAACCATGTCCTGATTAAGGTCAACACACAATCCTAGATGCGAGGTAAAGCAGAAAGAGTGCTCCGTAGGTGAAAAGAGCTAAACAAACCACACAACGTAGAACGAGCTTGGAGCCCTAGGTACCGTGCATAGACGAGAAGTCAATAGGTGAAAAGAGTTGTGTGATCACAATATATCAAGCGTACATTACGTCCCTTGAGTTGAAACAAATGGTGAGGTGAGGTGGATGGTATAGATGAGGTGCAGAGAACTTATTACAAAGTGGGTGTTCTGACGAAAGAGAACCTACCCTAAATAGACAAGTCCATGACTCAAAATTCCTTTTGAATGAGGCTTTTATTTTATTGAATGTAGACTGATCGATGTGGGAAGTCTACAAGGGATATTGATTGTATTATTCTTGAGGTCTTCACGAAGCTGATCGATGCGAGAAGCTTCTGCTAGAGGCTGACTGTGTATAGCTGTCCTTCGAGGGAGCAGTCTATTTATAGTAGCAGATATGATTTTAGTGCATAGCTGTCCTTCAGGGGAGCAGTCTATAGAGAATAGCAGCAATAATTTGGCATATAGCTGTCCTTCGAGGGAGCAGTCTATATTTTATTTAGATGACTAGATGTTATTTTTAGCGTGAAGCATCTAGTTTAGTAGGAAGTTTGACTCAAGAAAATCCCATAAGAATACGGCTTATTTTAATACGTTGAAGTCATGGACTAGACTAAAAAGGGGAAGGCATCGTTAAGGGGAGGTGAGGGGTGAGCTTGATTTTATTTCGAGATGTAGGAAACAAGTGCATGTGGTGGTATGGGAGCTCAAGGGACGAGCAGTAGGCGGATAAGAAGTGATATAACACTAATTTCAACAATAGAATGGTCGAAGATGCAAGGCATTAAGGGGCTCAGGCTCAGGTTTACCATTAAGCGAAGCTAAACGATAAGTACCAGATCCATAGGTGTGAGTGATTATATAAGGCCCAATCCAATTGGGAGAAAATTTTCCACATTTGCTCTTTTCTAGTTTGGTTACATGTTGATTCTCTTTGAGGACAAGATCACCAACCTTAAAGGTATGTTCATGAAGTCGCTTATCATAAGCACGTTTAATGCGTTTTTGATAGATTTGAAGGTGATCAAGAGCTGTAAGATGGCATTCGTCAAGAAGCTCCAATTGGGCTAACCGCTCTTGGCGGAAATCATCGTTGGTGAGAATATCCTGAAGAGATATTCTAAGGGAGGGTATTTGTATTTCGAGAGGCAAAACAGCCTCGGTACCATATACCAAAGAAAAAGGTGTGGCATTAGTGGAGGTACGAATGCTAGTACGATAAGCCCAAAGGGCAAAGGGAATGTGATCGTGCCAATTTTTTCCGGAGTCATTGACAACTTTCATGAGGATTTTGGTTAGGGTTTTATTAGAAGATTCAGCCTGACCATTGGCTTGTGGATAGTAAGGTGATGAGAAACTAAGTTTGATACCAAAGTTGTCACAAAGGTCTTGTAACAACTTGTTTTTAAAAGATTTACCATTATCTGTTATTAGGCGATGAGGAATACCAAAACGACAGATAATGTGATGGTTAATGAATTCGACAATTTTTTCTTTTTTGATTGAAATGAGTGGAATAGCCTCCACCCATTTTGTGTAATATTCGGTCGCTGTGATTATCCAACGGTGACGTTGTGAAGAGGTCGGGTGAATCTCACCAATAAGGTCTAAACTCCATTGTGAGAAGGGCCAAAGATCTCGAGCGACCTGGAGCGGGTGGCTAGGAGTATGTTGAAGGTTGGCATGTTGCTGACACATAACACAACGCTTAACATATTCGTAGCAGTCGTTATTGAGAGTAGGCCAATAATAACCAAGGCGAAGGATTCGTTTGGCCACGGCAAGGCCGCTAAAATGTCCACCACAAATACCGTCATGGACCTGTTGGATGGTATGAGTGGCCTCCGCACCAGTTAGACAGCGAAGGAGGATGTCATCAAAGCCACGTTTATAGAGGAGTCCCCCCATGACAACATAATGCGAAACACTTTTAAGAAAAGCACATTTTCCGTTACTAGTAAGGTCAGGTGGGAGGACAGAGATTGTAAGGTAGTCGTGGAATTGGTGGTACCAGGTATCTTGCGAACTAGTAGACACAGTATTTATCATACAAACTACCGGGGTTGAATAGGATGTGACAAAAATTTGTTGGACCATGACGAATAATTCAGAGTCAGTTGGTGCGGCGGGAATTTGCGAGGCTAAGCAAGCCATAGTGTCCGCAAATTTGTTAGTGGAGCGTGGAATGGTTTTTATAGAATAGTGAGTAAATAAGGCTAGAAGTGAATCCACGTAGTGTTTTGTATTTTTGAAGTTCCTCATTTTTGCATTGGTAGACGCCCATAACTTGATTGACTACCAATTGAGAGTCACCAAAAATGTTGATAGATTTGATGCCTAAGTGTAACGTAACTTGGAGACCCAGAACAAGGGCCTCGTATTCCGCTGTATTATTAGTGCAAGGGAAATCAAGCCGGAATGAAAGAGGCATAGGTTCAGTGTCGAGAGGAATGAGAACAACGCCGGCTCCTCCGCCGCGCTGGCATTTAGATCCATCGAAGAAGAGGGTCATTTGATACAACTCTTCCCGGAGTGAAAGAGTGGCTATGAGTTCGTCGGGGAAGGTAAAATTGGTAAATTGTTCCCCAGGTAAAGGGGCCTCTGCAAGTTGGTCTGCAAGAGTTTTTCCTTTGATTGACTTCTGTTGTACGAATTCAAGGTCAAGGTCAGCGAGGAGCATAAGCCATCGAGCGATACGTTGGTTTAGATGCGGTTTGGCGTACATATAATGAATGGGGTCTGTGTTGGTGATGACAAAAGTTTTGTGATTCAGGAGGTAATGTCAGAGTTTGGTGGCTACAAATGATAGGGCAAGGAACAATTTTTCTACATGTGTATACCTAGTCTCATAATCCATGAGGGTACGACTTATATAATAAACGGCCTGTTCTCGTCGTGCCGAATCCCGATGTGCGAGCATAGCACCTATAGCATGGTCAGTGGCGGAAAGATAAAGGTAGAAAGGGCGGTCATCCTGGGGTGGGATAAGCACGGGTGGCTACAAGAGATAGGATTTGAGAGCTTCGAAGGCTTGGTGACACTCCTCACTCCATTGAAAGGCAATGTCCTTTTTAAGAAGGTGATGAAAAGCTTGACACCGATCTGAGAGTTGGGAGATGAAACGTCGGATAGATTGGAGCTTACCTTGTAAACTACGCAATTGTTTGAGATTTTTGGGTGGGGGAATTTCTAGGATAGCTTTGACTTTAGATAGATCGACCTCAATGCCACGCAAAGAGATGATAAAGCCAAGAAGTTTTCCCGAAAGAACACCAAAGACACATTTCTTTGGTTGAAGGCGGACAGAATATTGTAACAGGCGGTCAAAAATAATGGTTAAAACATCGAGATGTTCACTACGATGTTTAGACTTGCCGAGAAGATAGTCGACATAATCTTCAAGGATAGTGTGCATAATGTCATGAAAAATGTAGGTCATAGCCCACTGATAGGTAGCACCAGCATTCTTAAGGCCAAATGGCATGACACGATAACAGAAGGTTCCCCAAGGAGTTATGAAGGTAGTTTTGTGTTGATCGGCAGGGGGCAACCAAAATTTGGTTGTATCCTGAAAAGCCATCCATGAGAGAGAGCATCTCATGACCTGCAGTTAGATCAACGAGTTGGTCAATGCTAGGTAAGGGGAAGTCATCCTTAGGGCAAGTGAGGTTAAGATCCTGGAAATCTGTGCATATTCAAAGTCCCCCTGTCGCTTTAGTGACAGGTACGATGTTAGAAATCCATTGAGGATAGTCAATAGGCAAGATGAAGGAAACAGAAAGGAGTCATTGGAGCTCCTCTTTGACCAAGAGAGCAATGCGTGGATGCATTTTTCTCAATTTTTGTTTGACTGGTTTGGAATCGGGGTTTAGGGTGATGTTATGGACGGCAATGGTAGGGAATCAATTCCATGGCATGTCAGCGTAAGACCATGCGAAAGCTTGGTTGCAAGCACGGAGAAAGGTAGTAAAGGCAGCTTGTTTCTGAAGTGTTAAGGGAATTGTCCAATCTTCACAATGTGAGGATCCTCCTCCGTGTGGATGTTGATTTCTATAGTATATTTGTTCAGCATGGTTTGGGTTTCAGATGGTAAGGCTCGTTGAATATAAGAATCATCCACCGCCAAGGTAAGTGAGGATGGAGTCATCATCCTGGCATTCAACAACATTAATCAAAGGCGAATCCTCTTCGATCATGTCTGGATACAGAAGGGGAAGAGAAGATGGGTCCTCATTATCGCGTTGATAAGTGAGAGGACCTATGAAGATAGCATTTATGAAAAAAAAAGTTAGGAGGGATGGATTCAGGGTCTATAGATTCTGTGGATGATGATGGTAAAGTGGGTGATGATGGTTTGGTAGGGGCGACGTCTTCTTCTTCCAGGATATAGCTGACAGGAGGTGTCTCTTGTGTAGGTGTTTTGGGAAAACCGGAGACCACTACGATCATTATGTTTACGGGTAGTCACTGGGAATGAGTGTATGTCAGCCTTGTTTGTAAAGGCCAAAACGAAATCCTTTCCACGCACAGCGAGTCAAGAAGGTGAGGGCAAAATGACGATTTGTCAAGTATTGAAAATCGGATTGGAAGGGAACCACACCAAGAGGAGGTTCAGGGGTAATGGAGGATGTGTCAACACCCCCATACGTTAGGTTAGTGCGGCAATGGGGTGGTCCGTAAGAGATTATCATCCCCCACGCGACGGTCGTAGGTGGGATGTGCATGTAATTGTCCGTACTCCTACGGGGTAGGGAAAGAACTAATGTTATATAGGCGTGTACTCCCCCAGCGTAAGGCGCTGAAAAACATCTACTAAGGGGTCGGAGGTTGGAATGTTAGCTGCGGGAAGGGAAGTGGTTTTTGCGATGGTGGTTTCATCAGTTGAAGGCGTAGGCGCGGTTGAGGGTGGATGGTTGAGGTACATTTGAAGAGGATGGTTGGGTTGAATTTATGGGTGTCTTGATTGGTATAAGCACATTGTTAGGGCTGGTATAACATACTGAAGGTTTTAAAGGGGGGGAGGGTCAACTTTTTACGGTGTAGGACTTCCCCTCGTACTCAAATTTTATGCATCTATGTAATGTTGAGGGGAACGCATCCCATGGCTCGGATCCAAGGACGAACCCAGCAATATATTATATTGGAACTCTCCCTCCAAGACATAGAAGAGTTTGGGTAAAGTACGTGGTCCTACCCGAATGTTAAGGATCACGGTGCCTAAGGTAGAAGTAATAGCGTCATTGAATGACTGCAACATGATGGGGTTGGCACAACATGCAACTAGAAGGGATATTCATTTGTTGGAAGGCTTTTGAAGAGATGATGTTTAGGCTAGCACCCCCGTCAATCATAACACGACGTACCCGAATGTCCCGGATGTAAGCTGAGATGAAAAAGAGCAAGGTCAGGATCTTCTGTACCAAAGTCAACAATTTTTGTCTTCGAAGAAACTGACTGTAGCAGCTTGTTGTACAGAGACAGAAGTGGTTGGGGCAGTGGGTTTTTTTGGTGAGAGAAGCAACGTGATTGGGTGTTAGAAGGGCAGGCGACAGGTAGTGTTTCATTAGGTAAAACCTCTATCCCTTGAAGGATCTCAACGAGAGCTTGTCGATGAGATTCAGAAGTCTAAATGAGATCATACAGTGTCATTTTTACGGGCGATTGGTGAAGCTGTTTAATCATATTTCGGTGGGTAATGCCATTAGAAACAGGATAGGTGGGTCCCGCGAATGACCACTTTAGGTGGGTGGTGCAATCGGGATGTTTGACGGAGAAAGAGATGCCGCAGGTGTGTTTTCTTTTGCTTTCCCCATTGTTTTTCTGACCTCGAGTAGCGACACTAATCATATTAATCTCTTCTCGTAGACTTGAGATGAGGAAGATGGTTGGGATAATCTCATGGTCTTCAAGAGGTTGGGGTTGTAATAATGATAGATCTTGGTGAGGCGGGGATAGATGGTATAGGAGAGGGAATGGAAACTAAAGGTCTCTCCCTTCGTAAGTTGTCCTTTCTTAATCTTTCTATCCGGGAGAGGTGACTGAAAAAGGATGGTTTTTAGAGCTTTGCATCCCTCCACATCATGTCCTGGTGTGCGGGTGATAAGCGCAGATTTTAGACTCATCGTAACCCATAGGTCGGGGTTTAGACGGGTCATAAGGTCTAAGTGGAGGTAGGGAAATGGTCGCATTCTCCACCAACATAGCAAGGATTTTGGCGTAAGATCCTTTGAGTGGGTCAAAATCGGAAGAGGATGAGGGTATTGGTTGTGCGGGTTTTGGTAATGTTTGGGCGTGGTTGGTTCGCACGGGTGGTGGTTTAGCTGAGGGGTGTTGATACATGGTTTTCACTAAACGTGATTTTCTTTGGTGCAGAAGCTATGTTGGATGATGAGGCCGCAGATGATGTGGTATCAAGAAAACAACCATGGGGAAATAGGAGTGACTGAAAACAAATCTTTTGATGATGGAATTTGTTTAGGGTTGATCGGTGGACAGGATACGCAGAGTGACGGTGTTGCTATACCCTGGAATTTCTGTATGGGTGTGGAAGGCGTAGGTTGTTTTGAAGAAAACGCGGGAGGTATATGATATATTGATGTAAGGTAGAGGGATGGGGTCCCAATATGGAAGGTAGGTATGACGATGATGGTTTTGATTGTGATAGGGGCACGGATTGAGTTTGTCTCCTAGGTGGCGGGACGGATTTATTTTTAGGATAGATCGAGTCCGCTTAGGCGTGTGCGTTAGACTAGGCATTGGGTGAGGTCCCAAGCGTAGGGGAAGATCTAGTTAAGTTGATAGAAGTGGACGGGGCATTTGGTAGAGGTGAGGGGGGTGAAGGTGAGAATAGGGGCATTTTAAGCTTCTGTAAACACTTCAGGTATATGGTTGAGACATCAGGATCACTCATTTGCATTTGAGTAGAAAAAGGGGGTACTCAAACGTTCCCATAGGGCCTGTCTATCTTCTGTGGAATGACAGTCTCTAGGTGTGATTTGTAATTGGTTGTACGGAAGGAAAGGTGGGTTGTAATTCTAGTCCACTGTGGGTGTGATACAGGGGGTAAATGAGGCACTATATCAATAGATGTCAAGAGGTCAAACGGTCGTTGAAAAGATTTAGGCGATGAGGGACTAATAGGTAGGAGGGTGCATGTTTGAGGGGATCTGTCATGTTTAAAGAATGTGGTGATGTCATTGTAAGAGATTTCTCATCTAAGGATGTCAAAAGGACTGGCGACCCTTCCTCTTGTGCAGGCAAGAGCGGTAGAAGGGGGACGTTTGGGAAATAGATAAATTAGATAACATCCGCTCACAGTCTTGTAGGGATGTGGTGTAAAAAGACTCATCGATGAGAAGAGAAGTCCGGGCAGTTAACTCTTTTATGGGTAAAGGAATGATTTCACTTTGGCTTGATGGTGGTGAAGGAGGTTCAGATTCCTGTGTTGGTGGAGAGGCTTGATTCAAAAAAAATTTCAATAGAGGCTTTTGGCTGAGAATCGAAGACTGCATGGATCTCATGAACACTCACCTCAGCTAAGATATCTTGGTTTACGTTACTGTTGGACGAGTGATTCGGGAATGGCTTGTTGAAAATTTTCAAATTTCGGTTGGTAGGGGCATTAGGATTATCGAGGGTTATATCCCTCGCATCAACCATTTCCTGCACTATGTTTTTTCAACATCTTGCAGTTTTCATGACTATGTCCTTTTACCGCGGTGAAAGTTAAAAAAGTCATTTTCTTTGTACCAGGAAGGTATTGCGCGGGTGGAGTCAAACCCAGAGTGAGGTTTAACAGGGGGGCAAGGTGATAGCCCCAACTTTGAGCAATTTCTCTAGGATGACACCATAAGTTTCTCCTAAGGGAGTGTAATTGGTTGGGCTCGGCTTTGTACTTATAAGTGGTTTTCGACGGAGTATTGGACGGTGTTTGAGATTTGACCATTACCCCGCGTGGGACAGCTCCTTTTGATTTAGAAGAAGTGGACGCGTGAGAAGTGGTGGTGTTTGGCTTGTTGGGTAGAATCAGGAGTTCAGAAATTGGGGGTTTTTGTTACGCAACCGCAATTTCTCCTCTTCTAAGGCTCGAATTTCTAATTTTCGAGCCATGGTAAAGGTCCTCATCGAATGTGCGGAAAGTTTGAATTTGAAGAGTAGGAGAAATGTGCTTAGCACATGCCCGCGTGCAAAAGTTCGATAAGTTCAGCTTGAGGCAAGGCATACGTAAGTTGGTTGATAAGGCCTGCGCCATCGTCCCACGAAATTTTGTGATAGATTCATCTTCGAATTGTCCGATGGAATAAAGGTCGGTGATAGATACTTTCTTGGCAATGTTAATGGAGAAATGATCCAAGAAAGATTGGGCTAGTTGGTTAAAAGAGAAGATCGAGTGCTGGGTTTAAAGCACTATACCACTCCAAGGGTGGGTCCTGATAAGGACATGGGGAAAGGTGCGGAGTAACAAGGCATCATCATGGGCGATCAAATAACAAGCGTGTCTAAATGAATCGCAAGTGTTGTTGAGGATCCTCTTTACTATTAAAAATGAGTAAATTTTGGCAACTCCCATTGAGGAAGGATATGAATGAAGGGGGACAGAAGGGTGAATAGGCTCCTGACAAACTTGTTCGTATGTCAAGGCGCTACGACTTCCCGAAACCGAAGCCTCCAGATTTTGTATTTTGTCCATCATTTGTTTGATGAAATCTGTGGGTTGGATGAGATGATGGTGCGGTTGTGGTAAACTGGAGGCAAGTTGGACCAAGGGCTTCCGCTGGACAATGGTGGGGCTAAGTGTTGATAAGGTATGGAGGATGAGTATGTTGGTAGCAACAGAATAGGGATGTTCCCATATAAGGTGTTGAGGTTACTGGATACGTGTATGGGAATGAAAAGGTAGGCGGAGCTTGAGAAGGAAAGCTCATGTGAATAGGTGGCAGAGAGCAAGTCATGAATGGAGTGGTCTGAAAGAGAGATGAGGTAGGGGCAGTTGGTGGTAACGATACGTGGGGTCCAAGATTAACCAAAGGAAAGCTAATCGGGGGTCGTGATGAACCTCTGAAGCCGTCGGATTGGGAGACGGGGCTAGAGATGCAGGAAGTAAGGCGGTGTTTATCAGGAGGAGTGGGAGCTAAATGAGCAGCTATTACTAATAGGCATGCCAACAAGGAGCTGACCATCAGGCGTGACGGTCAGGGGCATGAGACAAATAGTATTGTACAGCACTGGGTATTAGCATCCAAAAATTTGGCAAAGTCCTTGTCTCCTACAGGAATTTGGGGGATCTCACTGGTGTCCGTAGGGTTTCCATATAGAATGTGAAGGGGGTGATTCAGGCAAAGACACAGAGCAGGCATGTGAAACCATGACGGAGGCTTGCTTCCGAGTGATGACAACCATGGACAAGAACACACAGAGAAAGTTTCAATCTATCAAGAACAAAAACAACCTCAGAATGATGAATTTGGCAGGTTGTTGGTTTGTCAGGGGCTGATGAAGACAGTAACCGATATCGGTTTAATAACCGGTGTCGGTCAGAGAGCAGACGATGTCGGTCAGTTCAACCGATGCCCAGGTGTCAAAAGTCTAGGATAAGAAGATAATAAAAGGGCTGCTAATTTGATTTTTAGCAACGTTTGAGTATATTTGTCAACTTATTGATCACAGAAAACAAAGTATGACAGAGAAAACAGAATTTGAAACACAAGCAAGATACACACGCAAATCCAGAGACTAATCCTAGGGTTAATTTTAGTTATCGTGGGCTTATGCCTTTAGATGTAAGATGATGTCAGAATCCTAAACAACAAGACCTAGGGGAAATGTCAAGTTTGTTTTGGCTTAGAAGGTTACCCTCAAGTCGGGCAGAGGAATACCGCGGAAAATGGGGGATGTTTGAGCTGTTGTGTTAATTGTGAAGTGATTCGGTATGTGTTGTGCAGTGAAACTAGGGTTAATTTCCTGTCAATACCGTGGATATCACCCCCACGTGGACGGACCTGTTACTTAATCTATGTTCACTAGAATTGAAGAACAACAAGTAGGAATGCATTGCATGTGTTTTTAAAACCCAAATCGAAAATTATGTTCGATGAAGCAAGAGAGATGACTTTCACTAATGCGAAACTAGGAAAGCAAGACAAATTCTTTACGAAAATATATAACAAATGCAACAACAGCAAGTATGCTTCCTAAAATGAAAATAAGCAAGAGAAAGAAACCCAAAATGGGTCCCACCAGGCGGTGCCAAAATGTTTCGCTCGGAATGACTCGTTCCTATAGAAACATATAAGAGTTAGGGTTAGGAGGAATACCTGTAGAATGTCGAGATGGTGTGCGCGTACCGTAGAGAAAGATCAGGCTGATTGCAAAGAACTTCCCTTTTTGTCTTGGAAGGACTACCTACAAATAAGAACACAAGACCAAAAGATTTGATTAAACAATAAATGAGGAAACTGCCTTGGGCCCAGGAAATATAAAAATTCCTTTCGAAGGTGGTCAGTTCCCCTGCTAATATGAATTAACACAAAAGACTGCAAAATATCAATTAGATTACTTGGTTGAAACTAGTAGGAGAAGGTTGGTTTCTGGTTATAGTCAGGGTAACCGATACCGGTTTCTCGTAACCGCCGTCGGTTGGGTCTAGGACCTGTAGGTTGAACTGGGTAGGGGAAAGGCTGGTTTTCTAGTTTTGATCAGAGGAACCGATGGCGGTTACTGATAGCCGATGCCGGTTACTGATAACCAATACCGGTGGGTTCTAGGATCTTCTTAGTAGCTATGGTGTTTTGTAAGGCTGGTTTATGGATGATATTAGGAAACGGGATGATTAGAAGCAAAAGAATAACAGTTAGATGCAATGAAACGTTGGGTAGTAGATTCAGAGACGGATTTAGGAGTACTGAAATTCACAGAGCATAAGAAATGTTAGAACAGAGGACATGCAAGATGTGACTTACTGGTTTTGACAAAGATGCAAGTTGATCTCCTTGGTTGTAAACACTTCTGGTATTTCCACTCGTCTCTGCTCTGTCAAGTGAAGATCTAGACTCTGTTTCTTGCTCGTAATGCTCTCTATTGATCCAGAAATCCTTTGACTGATCTCCAAAAATGAAATTCCGATCCGTTGTTTTGGTTTGGGGAGCCCATTTACAGGGAACCGATGGCGGTTACGTAACCGACGGCGGTCGAGTAGGAACCGGCATCGGTAAGGAAAAAGTAGGCTATTTTTAGTAAAATAGCCCACCTTCCCTACTTTTCTCCCGAGAGATCAGTTGCGGGCTTGGTCAAGTGGCTAGAAGGTCGGCTTTGGGTGCGAGTAAGGAGGCATTAGTTATGGATGTGAGTCTAGACCAATTCATGGGTCTTAATTAGGTTAGTTTAGGGTTAGGGCTAGGTCATGATGAGGTGGCAAAGTGAGGTGGCGGGTAAGGTGATGTGGATTTATCAATTATAAGGTAATTAATAAATAATTGTGTAAGGTTTAGGTGATGAGGTTAGATTGCGAGATGAGATGCGGGTCACAAGGGGTCGTAAGACACAAATTTTGTGTCTACAGCTAGCTAGAGCAATGCCATCCTAGCCTCCAGTGTTCCATCATCTAGAGGACAAATATTGGGAAGCCTCAACGAGGGCAAGAGTTGTGGTTGAGATCTGTAGTTTTTTTATACAGATTCTTTATATGTATGCCTCTTATGAAGGCCAATTTTTTATGTACAGACTTGTATATATGTATTTTGATGATGCCTCATGATGAAGGCTTGATTATTTTAGATACATGCCCCTTTTTGATGGCATTGTTGTATCGATGATGTATTTTATTGAGTACCTATCTAGACATTGTATGTATGTGTACAAACATTTTTTATGTAGCCTCCTTGTACGCCTTAGCTGAAGGAATTTTTGATATAGAGCACCGATTTGTATCCAATTTTGATTGATATAGATGTATATTGACACACATGTGTGTTTCTATATATATATGAGGATTAATTTTTTTTGGCTCAGGTACATGTTTATGAGATGATGCATTGTATTATTTTTGTGTTCTAATGCATGTGACATGAGTGGGATAATTCTATGATGTGAAATACACCTTTTTAGAAATTACTCTATGTCGATTTTCATTGCATGTTACATTTTTTTTATTCAGCACCTATGGATGCATTGTGACATGAGTGGGCATACATTTATTTGCATTGTCTGCTGCATTTTTTGATTTAGCACTTATTGATGTATTATGATGTTATCTGATTTTGTACATTCTATGTATTTGATTTTGATGTTTGATGCACATGTGTTGTAGATATTTAGATGATAGATCCTTAGATGATATCAAATGCATTTCTCATGTGTTATTTTTGATGTATATGGATGGGATGATATGATGATATTGTGTGTGGGGGGGGATATATTTTTGATCATGCAAAACCCCTCTTGCCCCCATTGATGATACGATATGTGATGAAAAGCTTAACATACATGCATGATGTAAAACTTAGCATATTTTTTTTATATATGATGTATAGATGATGTTAGATGTGATGATAATGATGGTAATGTGATGTGAATGATAACAAAATAGAGAACATACAATAAACACAACCAATTTCTAATAAAGAACACTAGGAAATAATGCAATACACCATGATTCACCATGATTTATTAACATGTAACAAAACACAACCAAATGCTTTAAGAAAGAACATAATGATTTAACACATTACATCATGATTTCCCAAGATTAATTAGTAGGAAAAAACCTACCGCAATATGTACAAGCAAGAATAAATCTAATGGTCTATAAGAAAGTAAAGATGAATCCTGACAAAGTACACCCAAGTAACAAAACAAACCACAAAGCAAGAAACACAAAAATAACTATACAAGCACCAAGCAAAGCAAGAAACAAGACAATGCAAGTAATATATTATTATTATTATTATTTTGTAATATTTGTTTTCATGCACCAATTTTCTATTGTTTAGGTTTTTTGTGGAACAATTTTCTATTGTTTAAGTTTATGTGAAACAATTTTCTATTGTTTAGGTTTATGTGAAACAATTTTCTATTGTTTTTGTGTTTTCTAGCGGTTTTCCAAATCTATGTGTAGGTAACCAAGAAAGTGTGGATGGGCCCCACGTTAGATGGGGAATATACAAGGGCAGAAGCCACACATTTATGAACAAGAAGGTGAAGTCATTGAGTTACCCTCAGCATAAGATGGGAAATAGCAAAAGACCATACACCTCATAGAAGAATAGAAGAAGGCAAAGCCGGATCGAGGCTTGACAGGATGGGGCGCCTAGGAAATCCCAAAGATAGAACAAGGTCCAGGTCAAAGAAAACTACCCTCTTGATACAGAATGCTTGTGAAAAATGAATCCTCCTAAGGCACTGGAAACCATTTTTTACCCAAGAACTTGTCCAAAGTGCCACAATTGCATGGTTTTCACTAGTGGATGACCTGTTTTCTCTTTTCTTTTTTCTGCTTTTTGTTTTTTGATTTTTTTTTTGTTTTTTTTTTTTTTTAATTTTCTAACCTCCTTGTGCCATGCTTAAGCATAGAACTGATTAAGATGCATGGGTGTTCATGAGCTCCCAGAGCTCATCACCATTGGGGTGAGTTAGTTTGTATGCCCTTGTGCCGTAATTGGCGACTATGACATAGTGGTCCCAACCAATTTGGTTTGAACTTCCCTTTCTTTTCTCACTCTGCTCTAGTGTTGAACTGGTTCTCCTTCATGGACTAAATCACAAACCTCAAACTGATGAGGGATGATTCTCTTATTGTAGTTTATGGAGACTCTATGTTGATACACTTTTAGGTGATTAAGAGTGCGAATGTGCCTCTCATCTAGGAATTCTAACTCAGCCATTCTTGCCACTTGATAATCTTTATCCTTATCCAGATAGTCCCAAAGAGAAATTCTCAGGGATGGAAGTTCGATCTCTAGAGGAATGATAGATTCTATCCTGAACACTAGGGAATATGGTGTCATACCCGTTGGAGTGTGAATTGATGTTCTATAAGTCCACAGCGTTGGATGGATTTGTAGATGCTAGTTTCGACCTGTTTTGCTAACCATATTTTCCATTATCCTTACAAAAGTCTTGTTTGTTACCTCAACTTGTCCATTACCATGAGGGTAATATGGCGTGGACCATTTTAACCTGATTTGGAACTGTTGGCAAAGACCTTTCATAGTTTTGTTCTTAAAGGAGTTCCCATTATCTGTAACAATGGCTACAGGAATACCATATGAACAAATAATGTGATTCATGATAAATTTAGAAATATGTGCTCCTATGATAGGTTAAAGGGACAGCCTCCACCCATTTTGTAAAATATTTTGTAGCTATGATGATATGTGTATGACCATCAGATGAGGTAGGACTAATTTTTCCTATTAGATCAAGTCCCCACTTAGAGAATGGCCATGGGGTAGTGATAGGTTGTAATGGTTGCGACGGAGCATGAATGAAATTTCCATACTTTTGGCAAAGCACACATTTTGTAACATAATTGAAACAATTAATTTCCATGGTAGGCCAATAGTAACCTACTCTCAACAGTTTCTTAACTAAGACCATTCCATTTGTATGTGCACCACATACCCCTTTGTGCACTTCTTTGATTTCCTAGATTGACTCAGTCACATCTAGACAACATAATAGATTCCCATCGTAGCCACAATGATAAAGGTACCTCCTAAAAGGGTGTAATGGGCTATCTGGTGAATAAGGATTTATTTTATAGAATGGGAGATATCAAGAGGGAATGTGCTATCCTTAAGATAGGTGAAGATGGGTTCGTACCACGGGGAATTGGGACAAACAACCTCACAAGCTAGGTAAGATTATGGCATGTACATGGGCTGGCATAAATTTTCTAAAAAGAATGGCATATCATTATTCTCCATTAGAATAAAAATCATAGACCCTACCATTGCCATGGCATCCACCGATCTGTTCTGTACTCTTGGGATTTTCTCAAAGGTAATGCACACAAAATACTCCTTTAGAGTTTCTACTAACTTTTTGTAAGGTATGAGCTTGTCATCCTTAACCTTATATTCATCATTAACCTGTTTGATGATTAATTGTGAATCAGCTACAACCTTGACATGATGAACATACCACTTGATGGCCAACTTCATCCCTACAATAAGTGCTTCATATTCTTCAATGTTGTTTGTGCAAGGGAAGGCCAAGTGAAAAGCCTGCAGTATAGGATCGCAAAAAGGAGTAATAAGGACCACTCCTGTACCTGAACCATGAAACGTAAAAGATACATAAAAATGTATCTTCCATATGATAGATTCTTTAATGTAGAGCAAGGAGGCATCTGGTAAATCGATACTCAAAGGTTTCATGCTTTACAAAGGTGCTTCCGCTAGCTGATCTGCAAGTACCTGTCCTTTAACCTATTTTTATGGACAAATTCTATGTCAAACTCACTGAGTAGAATGATCCAATTAGCCATTCTACTAGTGAGGGTGGGTTTGGACAATAAATACTTGAGTGGGTCAACCTTGGATATTAGCTTGGTCTTAGTATTTAACAGGTAATGGTGAATTTTTTAAAAAGTAAAAACAACGGCCAAGCAAGCCTTTTCAATTTGAGGATAATTAAGCTCATAGGTGATGAGGGTGTGAATCAGATAGTACACCACTTTCTCCTTATGGCTAAGGTCATATTGGGAAAGCAACGCACCAATAGCAAATTATGTAGCACAAATATAGAGCAAGAGTGGTTCTCCTGGAGTGGGAGGCATGAGGATAGGTGGATTAGCCAGGTACTATTTAAGCAAAGCAATGGATTTTTATTGCTCATGTCCCCAGATGAAAGTGACGTCATTTTTAAGTAAATGGGTGAATGAGTGACATTTATCTGCAAGCTAGGAGATGAAGTGGTGAATGGCTTGAATTTTCCCCTATAAACTGCATAGTTGCTTGATATTCTTAGCTGAAGGAATTTCATTGATAGCAGACACTTTAGTAGGGTCTACTTCAATACGTCGTCTTGACACAATGAATCCCAATAGCTTCCCTAATAACACACTGAATACACACTCCTTTAGATTCATCCTAACTTTGTATTCATGCAGGCATTCAAAGATACGCCACAAACTAGTAGGATGATCCTCTCTTATTTTAGACTTTCCCAGGATATCATCCATGTAGTTCTCAATGATATCATCAGTCATATCATGAAAAATTACTATCATGGCCTGCTGATAGGCAGCTCTTGCATTCTTAAGGCCAAATGTTATCACCTGATTGTATAAGGTGCCCTAAGGAGTCGTAAAAGCTATTTTGTGTTGGTCTTCTTCAACGATCTTAATTTGATTATATCCCAAAAATCCATCCATGAATGATAGCATTTCATACCCTGATGTTGAGTCAAAAATCATGTCAATGTTGGGCAGTGGAAAATCATTCTTTAAGGAAATCTTTATTGATGTCCCTAAATCCATGCAAATTTGGATACTGATAGGTTTCTTTTGGACATGAACAATGTTTGACATCCATTCAGAATAATCAATTGGTCTAATGAATCCTACTGCGAGCAATCTTTCCAACTCTTCTTTAACCAACATGGCCACTCTTGGGTACATCTTTCAGAGCTTCTATTTGATAGGCTTAGCATCTACGTGTATGACTAGGTTGTGCATGACCAAAGTAATATCTAAGCTGGGCATGTCTTTGTAAGACCATGCGAACACATCAATAAACTCTCGTAGCAACATAGTGAATGTCTTTTGTTCTCTATTTGAGAGTGATGCCCCCAATTTTACTATCTTGGGATCTTCTTCTATACCAATATTGACATCAATGGTTTCTTAGACTAGAAATTTTGATAAGTCCTCCATACACATAGGATTAGGAGGAAGGTTGAGATCTTCATCTAAGGATGTCTCCAGGAGATTCTCATCCTTGGCATGGTCACTTAGTTTGTCCTTTTATTTTCTTTTCTTTTTTTCAACTAGTGCCTCAGATAGGTTTTCACTATGTGAATTGGACTTCAATTTTCGCTGAGGATTTTCTTTAGAACTTTTACCCTTGCTTTTCTTTAAATTTTGCTGACCACAAAGTTCAGCCTCCTTGCCGAAATAGGTGCAGGTGTATAAGTCAATAAAAAAACCTTTCTTGTGATCTCCAATCGGAATTATATCCCTTATGACCATGAACACTGCGATAGCCTCGTCGTTCTCAAATAAATCTAGTGGCACGTGATGTTGTTGGTCCCATTCAACAAGGGAATGGTATACAAGGTCAAGGGTTAGTTTTGTGGGGGTTATGGTTAGGATAACATTGTTCATGAAAAGGTTCTTTGAGGCCAGATCCTCATATTGGCTATAATGGGAATCCATATCGCTATCTAGATAGTTAGAGCTCTCATGCTCTGAATAAGTTGCATCTTGATTGTTGGGGTGTGCTCCATAAGGGTGAATCCTAATGCCATATATTTTTGTTTTGAAATGTGGAAGAGGGACTAGTCCTCTTTGTCCTTGTTCATTCCTCCCACATCCTAGGCCCTTATAGCCTACGGAGTACATCATTTTACTAGATTTTTCATATTCCAGGGTTCGGTAACAAGATGGTTGAGTATCCTCAGGGACCCAAGTCATAGGTGGATCAAGAAATTTCTCCTCAACTAACAAGCCTCCAAGTAGGAACGACCCAATAGTGTGTTCCTCTCTAGGTCTTCTGAAGCAGTAGTTAGGTCGACCTCTAGTCTTGGGTGATAGTGAGAGGTCAGAAACTAAGAGCACTTATTGTACATTATACTCCACGCAGCCATATTCAAGGATTTTCATTTCCCATGAATCAAATATAGATGTTGAAGTAGACGCCCCATGAGCACAAGAATTAAGAAAATATGAATCCACTCAGGATTCCATGGCCTTACACTAGAGTGGGATAGCTATATCAACAGAGGGACATGCATATGTACCCTTTCGTGTAAAGCTATTGAGAGCTCTACAATGAGAAAAGGTCTCAGAATCTCCTTGTATTGTAACCATATGTCCCTAATGCTTCAACTTAATGCATTGATGAAACGTTGATGGGATGACCTACATGGCATGAATCCATCGTCGACCTAGAAGCATGTTATATGGAAGTTCCAAATCTAGGAGTTGAAACTTTGTCTAATGGCAAGTGGGACCCACCTCCATTGGTAGCGTGATGGTCCCTAATAATTCCCTTTCTGCATTGTTGTATGTGGTGATGGTGATAATATGGGACTCATGATCTTCCATTGTATGTCCCAACTATTTGACCAACTTAAGCATGTAGATGTTCAACCCGGATCTGTTATCCACAAGCACCCGTTTGATTTTCCTAAGGGTGACAACTACCTCAATGTATAAGGGAAGATTATGTGTTGGGTTCTCAGTAGGGATTTCCCTATGGTTGAAAGTGATATGTTCACTCAGTGTGATGTTTTCCACCGTAGCTTGAAGGTGTGTACGATCGACTTCTAAAGGTACTCCTGACCCTTGAAGAGTTTGGTACAGAATGTCTTTATGCACATTGGATATCTTGAGGATATCTAAGATTGAAATCTTAGTAAATGTATTTTCAAGTTGTTCTAGAAGGTTATATTTACTAGTTTGTGGGGTCGATGGAGAGGGTTCCAGAATCCTGAGGCAGGCACACCTTGTTACCATAGCGTAATCCTTTCCCTTGATCCAGATGGTATTGAAATGGTCAGTAGGAGAATGAATACATCCAATAAGTGAATCATAATTATTTTTATCTCTTTTGGTGTATAGGTAATTCATGGCTTTATAAGTTTGGGATGACTCTCCCTGATCCAGCTTTGACTTTTCCAATTTATCATGCTTGGGGAATGGTTCTTTATAAATCCCCATTTTCTCATTAGGTGTTTGTGTTTTTCCTAGGTTATCCACCTCTATCTCCCCATTGTTAATGAGGTCTTGTATATAATGGTGAAGCTATAGACATTTTTCTATCTCATTTCCTTTTACGTAATACATTTCATAATATCCATGCTCCTTATACCATGAAGGTTTCAGAGCGTTGTCGTCAAATGGTTGTGTTGTAGGATAGGTCATCATGTGGGCCACATCTATTTGTTTTAGTATGACTAACAAAGGTTCATTGAGAGAGGTGAATGTTCTTCACTTTAGTAGTGGTTGAATTGGGCCCTTGGTCAATTTAAAATGTTGACCAGCTTAGACCGTTTGAACATGTTTGGAATTAGTGATTCCGTCTCCCACCACATTTTTTTTTGTTAAAGATCTTTGGATTTTCCGTGGGTTTGACACTTTGGTTGTATCTAGATTGGGTTTTGAGGGTTCCTTTGGTGACGAGAGATTTTTCTATCTGAATTCCTTTCTCAATAACCTCCTCAAAAGTACAAACATAATGCATTTAGAGGTGGAAAGCTATATCCATGTTGAGATTGGGAATAAAAATACTAACCATCTTCTTTTTAGGGAAATCACAAGGGAAGCGACTAGCTATCCCTCTCCACCATTGGAGGAAGCTGGTAAAATTCTCATTTGGGCATTTTCTGATGCCGCATAAGTCTTCCATGGTGACATCACTCTCTATGTTCTATGAGAAGTGATGTACGAATCTTTCTACCAATTCTAGCCAGGTGAAAATTGATCCTCATGGTAAGCGTGTAAACCACTCCAATGCCTAACCTTCGAGACTTTTGGGAAAAATTCTGATGAGGTAATTTTCACTATAAGACACCTCTTGACATGCCATGTAGAAATATTTGACATGATCCCGTGGATCCCCTTTCCCTTTATATTTGTCAAACTTTGGCATATAAAATTTCGTTGGAAAGGGTTGAAGGGTTATTGTCTTGTCAAAAGGATAGGAGCATAATTCTTCATATTGATATTTCATGATGCTCCCTATATTGCTCTCTCGTAAGCTCACGAGCGTCACTTTCATAGAATGAACTTATTTTGTGAGAAATTGTTCTTTAGTGGGAGAAGCGGGGGTGTATACACAATGATACCATGTGTCTTCTTCTCCTTGGTTTTCTCGATGGAGTTCATTGATCTTAACCTTAGGCCTCAACTTTTGAACATTCTTGTTTACGTATTTATGTACATGGGAAGTAAGCAAAGCTAGTTTCCGGCTTAGGTTACTTATTTTTTATTGGATTGTTGCTTGGTTTGTGGCTTCTTCTTCTAAAGGTTCCTCCTCTTCGTACTATGGAGGCTCTTCACCCATCTTATGTTCTATCCTGTTTCTTTGTGGCACTTTGATAAAGGGTATTCTAGTGACTACCACTTTATCATTCCCTATGTAAGAAGTGGAAGCATGTCTACCTATTAAAATATCTTCCATATTGATAAGGGGATGTTCTTCCTCAATAGCATCATTGGCAAGTACTATTTTTTCATTCTCGGTGGGCAGTTTGGCCCCTAATTCTACAACATGTGCCAACACTCTATCTTTGTTTCTAAGAAGAAACTCATTTAGTAATGTGAGGTCAAAATCAAAGTCTACATGTGGTGATTATAATTCATTTCCACTATGATCGACCATCTCTTATGTTTCCTAGTCTGCAGAAAATAGTGGTCTTAGGTCATGTCCAATGAAGGGGTTTGACCCTTGTTTGTTAGAGGTTTCCCAAGATTTCACTTGTTGTTCCTCATATGTTTGCTTCTTTAACCCATAGACATGTTTTAGGAGCCATCTTTTTGTGATAATTTTACTAGGGTAAGTTGTAGATGTGTTTAAAGCTTAGTGAGCACCCCTAGGTGAAATGTAAGATGTAGTCGTTAAGAGTACAAATAAGCCAACAATGTAAGAATACCAATGTGATAGAGTGATAAATTACTAGTGACACAAGTGTTTGGTACCAAAACCCACTTAAATGAAGTACCTCCTACACTTCGTTTCAAAAAGTAGCTTCGCATCACAAGATGATTAACAAGATGTTTTCACTTATGCCAATTTCAAGGGGATGAACAAAACGTAAGTAAATACAAGAAGACAATCTGACCTCCCAATCAAGATATACAATGAGTGAGCCCAAAATCAATTAATACTTATATCTCAAAAAGTGCCAATTACAATTCGTGAATGACACAACAATATCACCAAGATATTTTAATCCACTTTGCGAGAAAGTGAAGTATTGATATCAAGGTGTTATTGATATAACATGCACAAATGGTAACACCTATCACTCTTTGAAATCGAGGTAATAATAGAATCAAACTAAAAATATCAAATTCTAGTAGGAATAGCTAAAAATGTATGCAATGTAACCTTACAATATAGATATTTATGTCGAGCTTACAAGAAACAAGACGTAAATATCGAAATTGTAGTGATACGATACAAACAAGCTAACTCTTTTAAGGAATTCCACAGTGATGAACCATGCCTAACTACAATGATGATCTTGACATGGGTATCAAGATCACAGTGGCTACCAATGATGTGAAAATTCCTCCGCACACTTTAGACATTTAACTAACCCAACCGCAAACATGGATGGGCGTAAATGGACAAAAAAGTGACAAAAATAGTCAATTGGTAACACAAAGGTAGTCACCCTTCTTCTAATAAAAAAAGTGTCAAAAGAATGTGAAGGAAGCAAATCAAAAAAAAGATGAAAAATTCTATCTTCACTTCAGTAGAGTTTCGTGTCACCCTAAGGCAAGTAAAAACTAATCGAAAGTAAGGTGTCACATGTTTTGCAATATGGTTCACAACTCAACATTGTTTTAGAGTGGTCAAAGTGGGATCCTAGCCAAAGTATATTTTCCTAGGTGGTTTTCTCGTCCTAGGTGCTACAAAGATTATCCATGAGCGGGATGATTTACCTAAATAGTCCTGACTATCTTGGGAGTATCTCGACTTTGCCATCTTCAAGCACAGTGGGCAATAAATGCGTCCAATTGTGTACTTAAAAGGGTCACATAGGGACAACTTGTAACACTATCTCATAAAGGATTTACTAGTTAGATTGGTAATGTGGAGCACTTCCTATTTTTTCCACAAGGTTCCCTCTTACGTGGACTACTTTGGGGTTCCTTGAACCACCCCCATTGTTGTAGCTTATGGAGTTACGCCAAAGGGGTTATGTTACAGTTGAGCGGAGAGGGACATACCCTTTTCTGAAACCTACAATACAGTGTTTTGAATATGTTATTCATTTTATCTTTTTTAATTAGATGTGGTTTGCTCGAACACCATTTGGTAACCTGTATAACAACTGTATTAGTAGTTTTCTGAATTTTGTTTCTATTCCTCCATTCTTTGACAAGCGATGGAATTTTGGTCATGTATGATGATTTTTAGTAGTTTTCCATCAAAAGAGAAGGCATCATTTCTAATTCTCTAGATATTCCAAGGATGTAAGTGTTTCGCGTGAAATGTTTCAACTTTTTGGAATAGAGTTGCTTCTATCCTTTCATTCCTTTTAGAAACAGATGAGGGTTAGGGCTAGGAGGAATACCTGTTAAATGTCAAGATGGTGTGCGCGTACCATAGAGAAAGATCAGGTTGATTGCGAAGAACTCCTTTTTGTCTTGGAAGGACTACCTGTAAATAAGAATACAAGACCACAAGATTCTAATTAGACAATAAATGAGGGAACTGCCTTGGGCCCAGGAAATATAAAACTTCCTTTCGAAGGTGGACAGTTCCCCTGCTAATATGAATTAACACAAAAGATTGTAAAATAAAAATTTAATTGCCTCATTGAAACAAGTAGGGGGAAAGGCTGGTTTTTGGTATTGAGTCAAGGTAACCGATACCGGTTTCTGCTAACCGATATTGGTAGGTTCTATGTTTTAGGGGCTTTTGGTGAGGGTCAGTTGTAGGGTGGTTGTGTTGTTTTTAAGGCTAATAAATGAGTGAGATTAGGTAACGAGGTGATGAGAGGGTAGAAGAATGATAGTTAGATGTAATGTGTTGCTGGGTAGTAGATCTGTGAATAGATTTATGACGGCTGTGATTCAAAATTCTAAGAAATGTTATCAAAGAGAACATACAAGATTCTACTTACCGTTTATTGACGAGAATGCAGGTCCAAGAACTGTGATGACAAAGGTAGAACTCAAATAGGACGTCCTGATGACCCGAAGATGAGATGTCTTCCCTCACGATGATCAGCTGAGTGTCACAGGGCTTTGGTTGTGCAGTTGCAGTCTTGGGCTTGATGTCCTTCTCTGCAAACTCTTCTTATTTCTTCACTTGTCTCTGCTTGGCTCAGAAAATCCAGATCCTTTGTTTAATCTCTCCTCTTTTTTGATCAAATGAAAATCTGATCCCCTGTTTTTGGTTGGAAGTGGTCATTTACAGGGACCCGATCATGATTACGCAACCGACGGCGGTCGAGTAGGAACCGGTATCGGTCAGGTCAAAGTGGGCTATTTTTGTTAAAATAGCCAGCTTTCCCTCCTTTTCTTCCGAGGGATTGGTTGCGGGCTTGGTCAAGTCATTATGAAGTTGGTTTTAGGTGCGGGTGAGGAGTAATTAGTCATAGGTGTGGATTTGGACCAAGCTATAGGTCTTAATTAGGTTAGTTTTAGGGTTAAGACTAGGTCATGATGAGGTGGTGACATGAGGTGGCAGGTATGGCGATGTGGATTTATTAATTATAAGGTAATTAATAAATAATTGTGTAAGGTTTAGGTGATGAGGTTAGGTTGTGAAATGGGATGTGGGGCACAAGGGGTCGTAAGACACAAATTTGGTCTCTACATTAGCCCCTTGTTGTCGTGTAGCTTGTCTTGTTAAAGCTATACAGACAATAATAAGAAGTGGTTACCCCTATTAAGGGTATAGGTAATCCCCCTCAAATCTATCACAGATTGAGGTAGCGTGAAATGAAGGATAGGGTTGATAAAAGGTAAATGGTGTTGTGATAATGGTAAAATGGTGGGGTAGGTCCAAGGAAGCAGACGCACGTTGACATGCAGTAGTGTTCAGGGTACATGATTTGAAGAGCAAACAAGCAATTCATAGGCAAAGGTCGATAGTTTATCCAAACAAGGGTGATATAATCCTGGTATCCAAGGCATAGGAAGTAGCTCCAGGGGATATAACGGGTAAGGTACAGGAACGTTTAGGCATGTCTGACAGTACCCAATGGTTGGTTTGGTTGAGATAAATGTCACAGTCTTGGTCTAGGAAAAGTTGGTCGACTGATCAAGTCAAGGACCCTAATCATGCTAAAACACGAACAGGTGAGCTCGATTGAACAAAAAGCTACATGATGGATGGATAAAATAGAATGTTGATTGTGGGCAAGGTATTTAATTGGTGCAGCCTTAGGTCAGGCCAAATGGTTGGGTACAGCCTTGGGTCAGGCCAAATTGGTTGGTTATGGCCTTGGGTCGGGCCAAATGGTAGGTTATGGCCTTGGGTCGGGCCAATTTGGTTGGTTACGGCCTTGGGTCAGGCCAAATGGGTTGGTTACGGCCTTGGGTCAGGCCAAATTGGTTGGTTACGGCCTTGGGTCAGGCCAAATTGGTTGGTTACAGCCTTGGGTCGGGCCAAATGGTAGGTTATGGCCTTGGATCAGGCTAAATGGTAGGTTACGGCCTTAGGTCGGGCCAAAGTGGTTGGTTACGGCCTTGGGTCAGGCCAAAGAGGTTTGTTACGGCCTTGGGTCGGGCCAAATTGGTTGGTTACGGCCTTGGGTCAAGCCAAAGTGGTTGGTTACGGCCTTGGGTCGGGCCAAAGTGGTTGGTTATGGCCTTGGGTCGGGCCAAATTGGTTGGTTACGGCCTTGGGTCGGGCCAAATTGGTTGGTTACGGCCTTGGGTCGGGCCAAATGGTAGGTTATGGCCTTGGGTCGGGCCAAATGGTAGGTAACAAAGGGTTTTCAGCCAAGGTGGATATAAGCGAGGTTGTGAGAAAGGGCGATTAGTAAAGAAGGGTAGAAATTGGGGAAGAGGTGGGATAAAATTGATATCGATTTTCCATGACCGATATCGGTTACCTAACCGATACCGGTTCCTTAGGGCACAATAAAACCGATATCGGTTATAGGTCAAAACCTATAAAAAGAAAAAGAAAAATACGGCCTGTCATTGTCACATTGTCAATTTGAAAATCAATTTGAGTTGTCTGAGGTGGAGTGTTGAGATTGGAGCATTTGTTGGTTGAGGTGGCGCTATTTGAGTGGAGTGAGTGATTAGTGGGCCCGAGTGATTAGGAGGGAGCAGTTGATTGGTGGAGGACCCAGCAGAGGAGAGGTGGAGCTATGGCATAGCCAGGAGGAGTAGGAGGGGCTGGACTAGCTGGACCACCACCACCCATCCCACCATGATTACGTGTCATCGTACCGGTAGGTTCGAAACCCTTCATTGTGTGGATTTGAGTGTATTATGTTGTATTTGGGTTTTGGGTAGGAATGCTAGATTTTGATAAAATAATTAATAAATGGAAGTTATTTGAAAAAAGGAGAGGGTAGATAGGTTAAATAGGCCAAGGCGGCTGGGGGGGTAGGTTTTTAGGGTGTTTGGGTGGGTATAGAGGGAGAAATAGGAAAAAAAGGGAATGGGGTAGCCGCGTCGGGTACGGCGCGGATATTTTCCAGTGACCGATGCCGGTCACTAAACGACCGGCATCGGTCATGAAATGTTTGGGTAGGTCGGGTTTGTGGGTGACCAGTGTGGGTCGGGAGTTGACTGGTGTCGGTGGAAAGGGGACCAGGGTTGGTTAAGGGTGACCGGTACCAGTCCCAGGACAGGATTTTTGATTTTGTTGCATCGTTTTGTGGTGGTTTTGGGTGTTAATTTCTTGTTGGGGATGGCGTGTTGGGTTGTGTGGTGTTGTTTATGATTGGGTTTTGTGTGTTGGGTGTGAAGATGTTGGGGGATATTGTAGAATATAGGTGGGTAGAGGGGTTTGTTAGAGAGTCGGGGTGTGGTTGGGGGGATAAAATAAAGGGTTATAGAGGGTATAGGTAGATGTTGTAATAAAGAGTAGGGCTAATGTAGTGAGTTGGTTTTGCAGGCACGTCAGCAGCTGACGATGCGGGACAGGATTCCCCCGCTGTTGAGACGGATGCGGCCACACGTGTCCGTAGCGCAGTGGGGTATCATACACGAGGTGGGACTCGGCGGAGTCCAGCAGTACAGAGCGATCGACATGGATCATAGTTTGATGGTCACCCTCATCGAGAGATGGGATCCGGTGACCAATGTGTTCCATCTCCCGACTAGAGAGATGACCATCACATTGGAGGATGTGTATTGCATCCTTCAATTACCGATTGATGGAGAGGCAGTCTTTCAGGTGGACGCAGAGATAGCCATGGACATCATCCTACACGTATTCAGGGATGCAGCCGCGCTACTGATGTATCACAGCGTGAGCATCGTGTATGGGGATATGTACCGGGCCCACCGACATGAGACACGGCTTGTCGTGTTGATGATGATCGGGATCACCTACTTCGCCCTCCCAGACTCAGAGGGAGGCCACTTTCCATGGGCGTTGATGGGGGTTTTACATGAGATGGTCGAGGAGCATACGTGTTATGCTTGGGAACCAGTATACCTGGTGCAGTTATACCGAGAGCTGTGGGGCTATCGCCGGATGAGGTGATTCGGGATTTGCTCGACGTTTTTGCTACACTGTTGGGCATATGAGCATATCATATGCATTAGACCAGTAGGGCTGCCCCAGCAGCCAGGGCCACATGTGATCTACAGATATGGCTTCCAGAGGTGGTTGGGGGTCGTGGGCCAGCCACGAGCAGTTCTCACCGGACGAGATATAACATATTAGCGGCATGGATTAGAGGGCTTGACAGCGTTAGATATTGTATGGAGACCGTATAGAGGTCATCACCCCACGGAGGAGCTCGAGCACAGTTGCAGTGGATCCAGTATACATTCTGGATAGCGGGACGGAGGCCGGGAGAGTACGAGTGGATACCCCTGGAGAGGGTACAATGACAGCTTGGGCTACGACAGGATGAGCCACCTCCCATCCCTCAGTACCAGAGGGATGATGTAGAGGCTCCACTACCTGCACCACATCCTATGGACCCAGATTGGGCAGCAGAGAGGCAGGAAGATGATACAGTGGACGACGCTGGCTGTACAGGATCATTTTTAGTATGGTGGGCAGGAGAGAGAGCTGCGAGGATAGCACAGCCCGTACAGCTAGACTTGGCGGCTGTTAGAGCAGAGAGGGACCAGCTCAGGGGCTAGGTATAGTTATTACAGGGGTAGCTTATTGCCGCACAGGCATAGATAGGTGCCTTACAGGGGCAGTTAGCCCAGGCACAGGTACATGTAGCAGCACAGGTACCACCAGTGGTACAGGTACCAGCACAGGCACCACCAGCGGCACCAGCACAGGCACAGGTACCAGCACCACCACCGATGTAGCCACAGGCACCACCAGTGGCACCAGCACAGGGGGCACTAGTATTAGGAGTCCGGGGACCAGCCCCAGCAGCGATGGTGGCACGGGCCCGCTATATGGAGGCGAGAGCAGAGGCCCGGTACTATCAGGATGTTCTTGATGGTACCGGGGCTGACTATCAGCCATATGCAGCACATAGAGCAGAGACCTCTCGGAGTCATAGATCTCAGGGAGGTGTAGCCACAGCCGGTGGGTCTGTTACAGGCAGGAGGCGAGAGGCGGCATAGGGACCAGCAGGGAGATAGGCAGAGGGCGGTGGAGAGAGCTGAGGGATCCCTGCATATTTTGGTATTTGTATATTAGATATGGGCACCGGTCTATGAACCGGTTATGTTCATAGAGGCCTGCGTGCCTACATATTATGTATTCATTTATTCATTCATTTATTGTATATACTAGCTTGCGAGCTGAGTACAGGTTGTACCGTTGATACCAGCCTGCGAGCCAAGTATATTTTTATTATGAGAGACCGGCCTACGAGCCGAGTTGATATTTTGACAGTTGTTACAGCCTACGTGTCGGCTTTGTATTAGTATGAGCTCACAGAGGCCCCTTTGCAGGACACATTGTATATTTGAAACTTTGGATATATAGATATGATGATTTGACCCACATGTTGTGTTTAAAATATTTTTAAGTGTTTTGTCGATGGTGTATGATGAGTTTGATCCACATGGTTTATATATGGATGGTGTTGATTTCTTTTGTTGATGGGATGTATGTAGATATAGATGATGAGTTTAATTGACATGTTGTGTTTATGAAATGTTTGATGTGTTGTGTTGTTGGTTTGTGAAATTGAACGTATGTAGCTGCTGAATTGGATCCAAATGGTGTTTAGATTGATGGTTTTTGATATTGTTTGTTGATGGCTTAGTTGTTTTTGTGATATGGATAGATGAAAAATTATAGATAATGGTGTTGTTTATGTAGGAAAGAGGGACGGGCGCCACAAAAATTTGTAAAAATGAAGAAAAGGCTTAGGTTTAAGCAACAGGGGGGACATGACCGGTATTGGTTATGTGACCGATGTCGGTTGCTATATGACCGATATCGGTTATGTAAGAATTATTTTCCTAAAAATAGAACGGGTGGGTTGGTCAACTTAAGTTCTTATTTTTAGAATTCGTATTTTAGAGTCATTCAACAAGTTAAATATGTGAATGCGACACTGTTTGACAACTGATACAGGTAATTGCATGGAAGAATTGAGTGATAAGGAGAAAAGAGAAAAGTGAAGTGAGTGTGGGCTGAGATTAAGAAGTTAGAAAGACAAATTATATTGGAAGAGGGTGGTGAACATGGCTGAACGAGGAGAAGCATCCAGCAGGCAGGGATGAGGGGGAAGATATGTTCCGCCCCAAGCTGCTACATCCCAAGAAGTAAATTGTTTAGTTGTAATTTGATTCTTGCATGTTGTGTGAATAGGATGAAAGAAGTGTAAGTGGGGAAAGATGAGAAAGAAAAGGTGATAGGAAAGGGTTGGGGATGGGGTGAGTGCTGGGTAGGTAAACAGGGTGGTCACGTATGTTTTTAGGTAAAAATAGGAGTAAACGGGCAAAAATAATTATCGTAAGTATATGTTTTTATGCAGGGTAGGTATATTTTGACAGTGACCAGTATCGTTTACCGATATCGGTTAGCATACCGGTATCGGTTATTCATAACTGATATCGGTCACTGTAAGAATTTCCAGAACTTGAGAAAAAAAAAAAAAAAAACCCGTAGAGATTTTTTCTTTCGAATAATTATGTGTCGTTTTGATGTATGCAGGTAGAAGCAGGGTTAAGGATGAATGATACTGTGCTAGTGTTGTTGTCACGAATCTGAGCGGATGTAACACCAGCTGAATGGGCATTGATAAATCATTTGGGGTTAAGTGGGATCCGCTATTATTCAAGAATCACGCATAACCATGCTATGTTGCAGGTGTTGATTGAGAGATCGAATCCAGAAAAGAATACTTTCGATCTGCCAACAGGGGAGATGACAGTGACTTTGGAAGATGTGTTCTGTATTTTGAGACTCCCAATTACAGGAAGACCAGTATATCAGGCATTGCCTAGCACAGCACGGGGAGTGATAACAACAGTATTTGGTCCCTACGCATGAGATTTGACACAGCGAGGTTTGACATTCACGTATGGTATAATGTATGCAACACACCCTGAGGAGACAAGGTTAGCAGTGATATTAATGATAGTGATAGGGTATTATGTGTTACCGAGGGTGGATGGGGGAATATTTCCAAAAGAATTGATGTGTGTTATTTGGGAAATGATAGAAAGGAACTTGACTTTTGCATGGGCACCTACATATTTGGCGGAGCTATACAGGGGTTTATGGGCCTGCAAGTGAAAACATAGGATGACACTGGATTGTTCGTACTTATTACATTGTTGGGCCTACGAGCATATTGTTTGTGTGCATCTAATAGGCTGACCCATTGAGTCGGGAGAGGTAGGAGTGCAAAGGTTGGGATTCAGACGATGGGTCCAGATAGAACAAGAAGCGAGATCCCAGGCCGTGATAGATGACATCGAGTATTATAGATAGGTATGGGAGATGGTGACGATTGTGGATATTTGTTGGAGGCCTTACGGGAACTATATGGTGACAGAGCACATAGCTGAGGAGTTGAGGGGTGTAGAGCGATTGAGGTGGATCGCAAGGCATAGGCTGGGTGAGTACGAGAGGATTCCTCTATATCACGTGCGGTGACAATTTGGATTTGTTCAGGATATACCCATGGCTTATAGACCATACATGAGGATCGACATCGAGGCATCATTCTCACCTCCCCGGCCGACACCTCCAGAAGGGCCAGAAGAGATAACAGCCGATCGTAGGGTAATGGATGTGGGAACGACAAAGGCCTATAGAGTATGGTGGGTTGCAGAGCTACGAGGTGCACGTGAGTGCCCGGACATAGCTATGATTACAGCGGAGAGAAATCGTCTGCAGGATTTGGCTCACTAGCTTCAAACACAGGTGACTGAGACAAGGGTATAGTTAGAGGTTTCACAGTTATGAGTGGAGAGACTGGAGGCAAGATTTCTCCACGCGAGAGGACGTATTCGTATGTTACAGGAGATGTTGGTGGATCAATGGGAGGAACTAATGGCAGTGGCACCTTTGAGGATGGAGAGGCCAACTGAGGGGCATTGACGATCATGATCACCACCTGATTAGGGAGGAGGTGCAAGGGTCTAAGTGAATTTCCTAGGAATATAAGAATAAATAAGGATGCCGACCTGCGAGTCGATGATAGAGAAGATGCATTTGTTTAACATCTAAAATAAAACTGAATATGTATGTTGATTTGAATTATGATAATAATAAGAATGTTTTTGTTTGAACCTTTTTATGTTTTGAAAAAGGATAAAGAGAAATGTTATTAAATAGAAATACAAAAAAATATTTATATTTACCACACATGATAGGTTATGGTAGGGGATGGTCGAGCTAACCTTGGGAGACCCCATGTCTCCGAAATGCTGCCTACATAGCCCATTGCACAAAGCAAGGAGGGGCATCAGACCGATGTAGTTCTCCCTTAGAACCAGGGAGAGGTGAATTTAGGAAATTTAGGTATGGTTAGGCAATTTGTTGGTTGGTAAAAATATTGATATTGGTAGGGTAATCTTGTTGGTGTTGGTAAGGAATTGGCAATGTTGGAATAGGTATAGGTGAAGTGAAAGTTAGCCTACCCAAGTGGTAGGGAACCCTATCCTGATTAAGGTCAACACATAATCCTAGAGTTGAGAAAAAGAGGCAAAAGTGTCTCGTAGTTGAGAAGAGCCAAACAAACCACATAATAACGTAGAATGAAGTTGAACCCCTAGGTACCTTGCATAGATGAGAAGTCGATAGGTGAAAAGAGTGGTATAATCACAATATATCGGATATACGTCACGTCCCTTGAGTTTTTTTGCTTTGATAAATGGTGAGGTGAGGTGGCCGATATAGCTGGGGTGTAGAGAACTTATTATAAGATGATTATTCTGACAAAAGAAAACCAAACCTAAATAGACAAGTCCATGACTCAAAAGTGTTTTGAAGTACTGCTTTTATTTTTATTTTATTTTTCTAGATATAGACTGATCGATGCGGGAAGTCTACATGGGATATGTATTTTTTTGTTCTTGAGGTCTTCACGAAGCTGATCAATGCGAGAAGCTTCTGGTAAAGGTTGACTATGTATAGCTATCCTTCAAGGGAGTAGTCTATTTATAGTAGCAGATGCGGTGCTTATGTATAGCTGTCCTTCGGGGGAGCAGTCTATATATAATAGTAGAAGTGGTTTTTCACATAGTTGTCCTTTGAGGGAGCAGTCTATGTATAACTTAGAGGTCTAGATGTCCGTTTGGCATGAAGCATCTATTTTTGTAGGACGTTTGACTCAAGAACATCCCATAGGTGTACAATTGAGAACATGTTATTTCGATACTTTTAAGTCATGGGCCAGACTAAAAAGGGGAAGGCATCTTTTAAGAGGAGGTAATAATCAAACCATGTGAGCTTGATTTGATTTTGAGATGTAAGAAACAAAGTGTATGCGGTGGTAAATGAGTTTAAGGGACGAGCGTGAGGTAGATAAGAAGTGATATAACACTAATTTCAACAGTAGAATGGTCAAAGATGCAAGGTATTAAGGGGCTCAGGCTCAGGTTTACCATTAAGCGAAGCTAAACGATAAGTGCCTAATCCATAAGTGTGAGTGATAATGTAAGGCCCAATCCAATTAGGAGCAAACTTTCTACGTTTGCTCTTTTCTAGTTTGGTTACATGTTGATTCTCTTTGAGGAAAAGATCACCAACCTTAAAGGTACTCTCATGAAGTCTTTTATCATAAGCACGCTTGATGCGTTTTTGGTAGATTTGAAGGTGATCAAGAGCCGTAAGACGACGCTCATCAAGAAGCTCTAATTGGGCTAACCGCTCTTGGCGGAAATCATCATTGGTAAGAATATCCTGAAGAGATATTCTAAGGGAGGGTATTTGTATTTCAAGAGGCAAGATAGCCTCGGTACCATATACCAAAGAAAATGGTGTGGCATTAGTGGAGGTACAAATGCTAGTACGATAAGCCCAAAGGGCAAAGGGAATGTGATCATGCCAGTTTCTTCCAGACTCATTGACAACTTTCATGAGGATTTTGGTTAGGGTTTTATTAGAAGATTCAGCTTGACCATTGGCCTGTGGATAGTAAGGTGATGAGAAACTGAGTTTGATACCAAAGTTGTCACAAAGTTCTTATAACAACTTATTTTTGAAAGATTTTCCATTATCTGTTATCAGGCGATGAGGAACACCAAAACGACAGATAATGTGGTGGTTAATGAACTCTACAACTTTTTCTTTTTTGATTGAAATGAGTGGAATGGCCTCCACCCATTTTGTGTAATATTCAGTTGCTGTGATTATCCAACGGTGACATTGCGAAGAAGGTGGGTGAATCTCACCAATAAGGTCTAAACCCCATTGTGAGAAAGGCCAAAGATCTCGTGCGACCTGTAGCTGATGGCTAGGAGTATGTTGAAGGTTGGCATGTTGTTGACACATAACACAACACTTAACATATTCGTAGCAGTCATTATTAAGAGTGGGCCAATAATAACCTAGGTGAAGGATTCGTTTAGCAACGGCAAGGCCACTAAAATGTCCGCCATAAATACCGTCATGGACCTGTTGTATGGTATAAGTGACCTCTGCGCCGGTTAGACATCGAAGGAGGATACCATCAAAGCCACGTTTATAAAGGAGTCCCCTCATGAAGACATAATGAGAAACACTTTTAAGAAAAGCGCGTTTGTCGGTACAAGTTAGGTCAGGTGGGAGAACAGAGGTTGTAAGGTAGTCGTGAAATTGGTGGTACCAGGTATCCTGTGAATTAGCAGACACGTTATTTATCATACAAACAACCGGTGCTGAGTAAGATGGGGAAAAGAGTTGTTGGACCAAGATGAATATGTCAGAGTCAGTTGGTGAGGCAGGAATTTGCGAGGCTAAACAAGCCATAGTATCCGCAAATTTGTTAGTGGAGCGGGGAATGGTCTTGATAGAATAATGAGTAAATGAGGTCAAAAGTGAATCCATGTAATGTTTGTATTTTTGAAGTTCCTCATTCTTACATTGGTAGATACCCATAACTTGATTGACTACCAATTGAGAGTCACCAAAAATATTAATGGATTTGACACCTAAGTGTAACGCAACCTGGAGACCCAAAACAAGGGCCTCGTATTCCGCTATGTTATTAGTGCAGGGGAAATCGAGCCGGAATGAAAGAGGCATAGGCTCAGCGTCAAGAGGAATGAGAACAACGTCGGCCCCTCCGCCACGTTGGCATTTGGATCCATCGAAGAAGAGGGTCATTGGATACGACTCTTCCCTGAGTGAAAGAGTGGCGATGAGTTCATCAGGGAAATTAAAATTGGTAAATTATTCCCCAGGTAAAGGGGCCTCCGCAAGTTGGTCCGTAATAGTTTGTCCTTTGATCGACTTCTGTTGTACAAACTCAAGGTCAAGGTCAGCGAGGAGCATAAGCCATCAGGTGATGCATTGATTTAGATGTGGTTTGGCATACATATAATGAATGGGGTCCGTGTTGGTGATGACAAAAATTTTATGTTTCAGGAGGTAATATCAGAGTTTGGTGGCTACGAATGATAGGGCGAGGCACAATTTTTCTACATGTGTATACCTAGTCTCATAATCCACGAGAGTACGACTTATATAATAAACGGCTTATTCTCGACGTGCCGAGTCCTGATGTGCGAGCATGGCTCCTATAGCATGGTCAGTGGCAGAAAGGTAAATGTAGAAAGGGCAATCATCCTGAGGTGGAATAAGCACGGGTGGCTGCAAGAGATAGGCTTTGAGAGCTTCAAAGGCTTGGTGACACTCTTCACTCCATTAAAAGGAAATGTCCTTTTTAAGAAGGTGATGGAAAGGTTGACATCGATCCGAGAGTTGGGAGATGAAACGCCGGATGGATTGAAGTTTGCCTTGTAAACTACGCAATTGTTTGAGGTTAGTAGGTGGTGGCATTTCTAGGATAGCTTTGACTTTAGATGGATCGACCTCAATGCCACGCAAAGAGACGTAAATCCAAGAATCTTTCCCGAAAGAACACCAAAGACACATTTCTTTGGTTGAAGTTGGACTGAATATTGTAACAGGCGATCGAAAATAATGGTTAAAACATCGAGATGTTCACTGCGATGTTTAGATTTTCCAAGAAGATCATCGACATAATCCTCAAGGATAGTGTGCATAATGTCATGAAAAATGTAAGTCATAGCCCGCTGATAGTTCGCACTAGAATTCTTAAGGCCAAATGGCATGACACGATAATAAAAGGTTCCCCAAGGAGTTATGAAGGTAGTTTTATGTTGATCGGCTGGGGCTACCAAAATTTGATTGTATCCCGAAAAGCCATCCATGAGAGAAAGCATTTCATGGCCCGCAGTGAGATCAACGAGTTGATCAATACTTAGGAGGGGGAATTCATCCTTGGGGAAAGTGAGGTTAAGGTCTTGGAAATCCATGCATATCCGAAGTCCCCCCGTCGCTTTAGTGACAGGTACGATGTTAGAAATCCATTGAGGATAGTCAATAGGCAAGATGAAGGAAACAGAAAGAAGTCATTGAAGCTCTTCTTTGACCAAGAGGGCAATGCGTGGATGCATTTTTCTCAGTTTTTGTTTGACTTGTTTGGAATCGGGGTTTAGGGTGATGCTATGGATAGCAATGGTAGGATCAATTCCTGGCATGTCAGCGTAAGACCAAGCGAAAGCTTGGTTGCGGGTATGGAGAAAGGTAGTAAAGGCGGCTTGTTCTGATGTGCTAAGGGATTGTCTGATCTTCACAATGTGAGGATTATCCTCTATGTGGATGTTGATTTCTATAGTCGACTCATTCAACATGGTTTGAGTTTCAGACGGTAGGGCGCGTTGAATATAGGAGTCGTCTGCCCCAAGGTAAGTGAGGATGGAGTCGTCATCCTGGCACTCAACAACATTAATCGAAGGCGAATCCTCTTCGATCATGTCTGGATACAGAAGGGGAAGAGAAGATGGGTCCTCATTATTGCATTGATAAGTGAGGGGACCTATGAAGATAGCATTTATAAAAAAAAAAGTTAGGAGGGATAGATTCAGGGTCTATCGACTCTGTGGGTGATGATGGCAAAATGGGTGATGATGATGGTGTTGATGCAAAATCACAGCACCCCTGGACACACATCAGGCTTCTAGGTTGATGTTCAGGCATCCAGTGTGATTGCACAACATGGAAACCTCTCTCCAAGCATGGGACTTGTAAAACCGAGAGAGGAATCTCCAGAGAAGGCTGGTTCCTGCTCCTAAACTACCTGCCACAAGCTATTCCAGTGCAGGCAAGCTAATCTAATCCTAATCTAACCATGCCAAGGAGACAGAGAGAGAGAGAAGGGAAAAAACAGTAAAATCTTACACTAAAACGGTGATACACCAGAGAAGGAGAATGTTGGACATCTATCAAAACTGCCATGGGACAAAGAGAGGTGAGTAATGGGAAGGATGGATAGATGCATCACAGGCCCAAGGATAGATTTCACACAGAAAATGTCCCAAAACTCCATGAACACAGCTCCGAACCTGCAATGAACATTCAAACATGCACAGAAACCTACAATGAAGAGAGGCAAGAAGAAGACAAGTAAAAACGAGAGAGGATGGACAGATGCATCACAGAACACGTTTTGTTGCTCCAGAAGTTTGCACAGAACATCATTCCATTAGTAAAAGGCAAAACGCCATTACAGAGCAAGGGAGGAGGTTCGAGCTCCATTTTCAACCCTAGAGAAGAAAATAAGGGAGGGCCGAGCCGAAAGAATGAACAACTTCTTTTTTTTAAAATGAGCCTAATCTGGCTTTTTACATTACATGGGTCGAGCCCAGGGGACAGAAAATGTGGGAAAACTTGCAAGCCCATTCCTCATTGACTGCAGATGCATTAAATCAGCATGGAGGATCTTACCAACCCATACCCTATCACTTTGAGTGATTTTGGAGGAGAATGCGACCCATTTGTATTAATTTGGCCGCTAAAATGTCACTTCTGGCCGTGCAGAAGAAGAATGCGACCCATTAGCATTAAAACAGGTTGTTGAAAGGTCGCTTCTGGCCATTACCACACGTCAGATCCGTTTCTCAATTTTATCTCTTCAGACTACACCAAAACTCAAGATTGATCCTAGAATCATGTAGAGCATCTCAACAGCTTTCCGTTGATATAAAGAACGAGGAAATCTGAGCTCTGGATCAAAAGATATGGCGATCTGAAGATTTAGGGCACGGAACAGACCAAGACAAATTTCGAAATATTTTCCCGCACTTCGCCACCTAGACGACATGTGGCAGGCTCTGATTGGTCACGCAATTCTCTCTCCTCTACCTTTCGGCGGGCTGTCTTTTGAATTTTCCTTGTGGGCCCTAGCTGGGACACGTGGCACTATCCCATTGGTTCATATCGGTGCTCGAAAACTCGCCCCTTGACTTTTTGACTTTTCTCTTTGTGGCACGTGGCAATTTCTCATTGGTCCTTGGTCCCTTTGGCTCCTTCACGTACTTCGCCTCCATTTGTCCCGGATGTCCCATTTGATTTTGGGCCCTTTGTGCTCATTTCGGCCGGTTCGTGCATTTCGCGTCCATTTGTCCCAGACGTCCCATTTGATTTGGGGCCTTTGTGCTCATTTCGGCCAGTTCGGCCAGTTCCTGTCTTTTTGTTTCACTTGGCCCACCTTGTTTTGGACTGCCTTGACTGACTTCGGCCGATCCGGCCGGTTCGGGTCCATTTGACCCAAACGTCCCAGACTGTCCCTCTCAGCAGTTAGTCAATTTTTTCTCGGTCGAACCGGCATTTCGCGCCCGCCGCGCACTTCTGGCCTGATTGTCCCAAATGCAATTTGGGCCACCTGGAGGCTTTTCGGCCGATCCGCACCTTAACGTCCCAAATTTTCCAGTTGCTCCCTTGAGCAGGACTTAGCCAATTTTCACACTTTTTCCTGGATCAACCTATTTGCCTTTCTGCAACCTTTTTTCACATTTTCTCAGAGCTTGCTCTTTTCCTCTTAGACAGGGGACTTAGAAAATATTTGAGGGGACTCTAGCAACATGATTTTTGGCCCCGAATCAATCAATTTTCCTGGGACTTGAATATTCTGATGCATGTTATCAAAATTACCCTGGGGGGGTGAATTTTGGATAACAGTTTGGCGACTCAGCGGGGTCATCTACCTGCTAGATGAATGATCAGTAGCCTGAAGCATCTATTGGGCATGGAGTCATGAGTTGCAACCTACAGCTGATCTGAACTTTGAAAACCTCCCTCTGAGCCACTTGGAAACCCATTGAACCTGGAGTGTCTTCACCAAGATGCCACTGAAATGAACTATGCAAGAGCAGAACCAGCAACACCAAAACTATGTACAAAACTGAAAATCATACATGCCCCAAATGGAACGTGCAGAGTGTGCACAAGCACTTCTTCTACTGAAAGCAAACCTAGCTACTCTACTCTAACTGGAAGCAAAGGCAAGCTAAACAAACCCTGCAACTGGTTGTGAGAAATAGCTTCCTTTCTTCAAAATTGGCAGCCATGCAATTGATTTGGCACTGATCATGGCTGTTTGGATGGATGGAAAATCAACAAGAAGCTGGTCTTCTATCCAAATCATCAAGGTATCAACTGAAAAATCTAATACCTCTTTTAGTTGCTCTGCATTTGGATTGGAGAGGTATGACAGCTGATCCTTGGTACTTTGTAGCTCGTCCTCATGCTCAGAAGCAAGCATGACTGGTTGTGGCTTCTCCTTTGGCTCCAATGAAGCCAAATACCTGATTGGGCAAGGTCTGATCCGTTTGATATGCCCATAGCTCTGATTTTCAACTTCAAGAATGGAGTCTTCTTGTAGACCCACCTGAATGGATGATGTGGAAGAAATGGTGGAATCCTTCTGTCCTTTCTCTTCCTCCAATGAAGAACATGGAAGATAAAAATCTTCCAATCTTGATCCCAAAGAGCTGCTCTAAGATGCAGGCTGCTGCAAATGAAAGCTCTCCTTCATGGCAGCAGGCTCTGGTGTTTGGAATGTGGATGATGAAAGAGAGAAAGGTGAAAGCTCAACCGGCTCTTCTCCATCAAAACAGTCCTCCAAATCTGACAGGTAAACTGCCTCATTGCTGTCCTGCTTCTCATTTTCAACTTCCTCCATGGTGTCCTCTTGATCTGCAACTTGACCACCATGGTTTCCTTCACTCTCCAATATTGAGTTTGAGAGATCAAACTCCTTTTCAGTGCTAGAACTTGAGAGAGATGAAGTGGAAAGAAGAACTGAAGGTTCTCCTGTAACCTGCTTTGTGCTCAAAGCCCTTAGATCTGCATTTTTCTTCTCCACAGCTAGATTGTGCTCCTCTTTTTTTGGATTTGGAGCAGCTTCTCCTTCCTCCAATGTTTGAAGGCAATCTTGCTCTTGGTTGAACTCTTCCTCCAGCATGAAGTTTTTCAAGTCAAACTCTTCAATTTGCTGCTCTAGAGGACAAGTTGGGACTGCAAGATCTTCTTCTTCTGCTGCAACCAAATCAATCCTAACCACCATTTGTTCAACCTTAGCCTCTTCTGTAGGCTTAACCATCAAGGGGATCTTTGTCATCCCAAATTTGGTAGCCCAAACCTTCAAGTCATCTGTCATTTCTTTTCTGTTGGGCTCCTCTTCTTGCTGTCCTTGATGACTGATTTTTTCAATTCCTTCTTCCCCATATGAAATTGGGAATGCAAGAGGAGGAATGGGTTGAAACTCAACCGATTTTACACTTTTTTGTGGTGGTGGAGGAAGTGAAACCTCTTGTTTCTTTGGAGGAGGGGGTATTTCTGTTAGCTCTTGTGGAGGGGATGACTGTTTGGAAGGGAAAAGGAAAGAAGAATCGAGATGAGGTGGAAGACTGGGGGGTGGAGAAATGGATTCAACACTTGGGGCAGCAGATGGAGGGTTTGAAATTTGACACTGCTGAAATGAAACAGATTGGGAAAGAGGAAAAGGAAAGGCATGAGATGGTGTGCTTACCCGTTGACAAGGTTGCTGAATACTTCTCTCATACACCTCTATTTCTTCAATCCACTTTGTAAGCAAAGGCAGCATTGCAATCATGAAGTCAAGCTTCTCCTGAGGGCTGTAATGCCTTGGAAAAGGTCCCACCCATGGACAGGGTGCTCCATAACTGATTCTAAAAGCTTTCATCTGTGTCTGAGCCCTGGACTGCACTATGTTTACCTCCATCTTTTGGATTTTCTCCAACAGACCAGCATCTTGTATCTGATTGTCTTCATTATATGCATACTCTTGCTCTTGGAAAGCTCCATAGCCAAACTGACTTTGGCACTGCTGTTCATATGAATATGCATGCTGATCTGGAGGATTTGTAAAACCTATTGGAGGTGGAATATACTGCTGTTGTTGATATGAAATCCATGATGGAAATGAAGTCATGATTGCACAACTTCAAAGAATGAGGAAGAATGAAAGAGATGGAAAGAAGGATGAATGGAAAATGAATGAAAATGAATGGAAAGGAAGGTCTGCAACTTCAGAGATGGTTGTTGACCAGATGGAGTCACCAGCTGTGTTTGCAAGTGCCTCCAAAGGCTGAAATCTTCACAGGAACACATCAACCTGCAAAAGATGAAGTGAAAGACCTCTAAGGTCCCACCGGGCGTGCCAAAACTGTTGATGCAAAATCATAGCACCCATGGACGCACATCAGGCTTCTAGGTTGATGTTCAGGCATCCAGTGTGATTGCACAACATGGAAACCTCTCTCCAAGTGTGGGACTTGTAAAACTGAGAGAGGAATCTCCAGAGAAGGCTGGTTCCTGCTCCTAAACTACCTGCCACAAGCTATTCCAGTGCAGGCAAGCTAATCTAATCCTAATCTAACCATGCCAAGGAGACAAAGAGAGAGAGACAAGGGAAAAAATAGAAAAAGCCTACACTAAAACGGTGATACACCAGAGAAGGAGAATGTTGGACATCTATCAAAAATACCATGGGACAAAGAGAGGTGAGCAATGGGAAGGATGGACAGATGCATCACAGGCCCAAGGATAGATTTCACACAGAAAATGTCCCAAAACTCCATGAACACAGCTCCGAACCTGCAATGAACATTCAAACATGCACAGACACCTGGAATGAAGAGAGGAAAGAAGAAAAGCAAAAACGAGAGATGATGGACAGATGCATCACAGAACACATTTTGTTGCTCCAGAAGTTTGCACAGAACATCATTCCATTAGTAAAAGGCAAAACGCCATTACAGAGCAAGGGAGGAGGTTCGAGCTCCATTTTCAACCCTAGAGAAGAAAAGAAGGGAGGGCCGAGCCGAAAGAATGAACAACTTATTTTTTTTAAAATGAGCCAAATCTAGCTTTTTACATTACATGGGTCGAGCCCAGGGGACAGAAAACATGGGAAAACGTGTAAGCCCATTCCTCATTGACTGCAGATGCATTAAATCAGCATGGAGGATCTTACCAACCCATACCCTATCACTTTGAGTGATTTTGGAGGAGAATGCGACCCATTTGTATTAATTTGGCCGCTAAAATGTCACTTCTGGCTATGCAAAAGAAGAATGCGACCCATTAGCATTAAAACAGGTTGTTGAAAGGTCGCTTCTGGCCATTACCACACGTCAGATCCGTTTCTCAATTTTCTCTCTTTAGACTACACCAAAACTCAAGATTGATCCTAGAATCATGTAGAGCATCTCAACAGCTTTCCATTGATATAAAGAACGTGGAAATCCGAGCTCTGGATCAAAAGATATGGCGATCTGAAGATTTAGGGCACGGAACAGACAAAGATAGATTTCGAAATATTTTCCCACGCTTCGCCACCTAGACGACACGTGGCAGGCTCTGATTGGTCACGTAATTCTCTCTCCTCTACCTTTCGGTGGACTGTCTTTTGAATTTTCCTTGTGGGCCCTAGCTGGGACACATGGCACTATCCCATTGGTTCGGATTGGTGCTCAAAAACTCGCCCCTTGACTTTTTGACTTTTCTCTTTATGGCACGTGGTGATTTCTCATTGGTCGTTGGCCCCTTCGGCTCCTTCACGTACTTCACCTCCATTTGTCCTGGATGTCCCATTTGATTTTGGGCCCTTTGTGCTCATTTCGGCCGGTTCGGGCATTTCGCGTCCATTTGTCCCAGACGTCCCATTTGATTTTGGGGCCTTTGTGCTCATTTCGACCGGTTCGGCCAGTTCGCATCTTTTTGTTTCACTTGGCCCACCTTGTTTTGGACTGCCTTGACTTACTTTGGCCGATCCGGCCGGTTCGGGTCCATTTGACCCAAACGTCCCAGACTGTCCCTCTCAGCAGTTAGTTGATTTTTTCTCGGTCGAACCGGCATTTCGCGCCCGCCACGTACTTCTGGCCCAATTGTCCCAAATGAAATTTGGGCCACCTGGAGGCTTTTTGGCCGATCTGCGCCTTGACGTCCCAAATGTCCCAGTTGCTCCCTTGAGCAGGACTTAGCCAATTTTCACACTTTTTCCTGGATCAACCTATTTTCCTTTCTGCAACCTTTTTTCGCATTTTCTCAGAGCTTGCTCTTTTCCTCTCAGACAGGGGACTTAGAAAATATTTGAGGGGACTCTAGCAACATGATTTTTGGCCTCGAATCAATCAATTTTCCTGGGACTTGAATATTCTGATGCATGTTATCAAAATTACCCTGGGGGGTGAATTTTGGATAACAGATGGTTTAGTAGGGGTGACGTCGTCATCCTCCAAGATATAATTAACACAAGGTTTCTCCAGTGTAAGTGTTTCAGGAAAATCGAGACCACTACGATCATTGTGTTTGTGTGTAGTCACGGGAATGAGTGTATGTCGGCCTTGTTCATAAAGACCAAAACCAAAGCCTTTCCAGGCATAGCGAGTCAAGAAGGTGAGGGTGAAACGATGATTTGTCAAGTATTGGAAATTGGATTGGAAGGGAACCACACCAAGAGGAGGTTCAGGGGTAACGGAGGAGGTGTCAACACCCCCATACGTTAGGTTGGTGCGGCAATGGGGTGGTCTGTAAGAGATTACCTCCCCCACGTGACGGTCATAGGTGGGATGTGCATGTAACTGTCCGTACTCCTATGGGGTATGGAAAGAGCTAACGTTATATAGGTGGTATTCCCCCAGCGTAGGGCGTTGAAAAACATCTACTAAGGGTTCAGAGGTTGGGATGTTATCTGCGGGAAAGGAAGTGATATTTGTAATGGCGGTTTCATTGGTTGAAGATGTAGGTATGTTGGACGTGGATGGCTAGGTTAGATGAATGGGTGTCTTGACTGGTACAAGCACATCATTAGGGCGATACAACATATTACAAGTTTTGAAGGGGGGAGGATCAGCTTTTACGGTGTAGGACTTCCCCTCATACTCAAATTTTATGCATCTATGTAAGGTGGAGGGAACACATCCCATAGCCCAGATCCAAGGGCGGCCTAACAACATATTGTATTGGAACTCTCCCTCAAGGACATAGAAGAGTTCAGGTAAAGTGCGTGGTCCTACACGAATGTTAAGGATCACGGTGCCTAAGGTAGAAGTAATAGCATCATTGAATGACCGCAACATGATGGGGTTGGCACACATGCAGCTCGAAGGGATATTCATTTGTTGGAATGCTTTCGAAGAGATGATGTTTAGGCTAGTGCCCCTGTCAATCATAACACGATGTACCTGAATGTCTCAGACATAAGCTGAGATGAAAAGAGCAAGGTCAGGATCTTCGACACCAAAGTCGATAATTTCGTCTTCGGAGAAACTGACAGCAGCGGCTTGCTGTATAGAGACAGAAGTGGCTAGGGAGATAGATTGTTTGGTGAGTGAAGCAACATGATTGGGTGTTAGAATAGAGGTAACAGGAAAGGTTTCATTAGGTAAGACCTCTATCCCTTGAAGGATTTCAACGAGAGCTTGTCGATGAGATTCAGAAGTCTGAATGAGATCATACAGTGTCATTTTTATAGGCGATTGGTGAAGCTGTTTGATCATGGTTCGGTCGGCAATTCCATTAGAGACAGGGTAGGCGGGTCCACGAATAACCACTTTGGGTGGTGGTGTAATCGGGATGGTGGACGGAGAAAGAGATGCCGCAGGTGTGTTTTCTTTCGCTTTCCCATTGTTTTTCTGCCCTCAAGTAGCAACACTAATCATATTGATCTGGTGAATACGAGAGGAGGAAGACAGTAGGGATAGGTCATGGTCTTCGAGATGTGGGGCTGTAATAATGATAGATCTTGGTGAGGTGGGGACAGGTGGTATAGGAGAGGGAATTGAAGCTAAAGGTCTCTCTGTTCGTAAGTTGTCTTTCTTAACCTTTTTATCGGAGAGAGGTGACTGGAAGAGTATGGGTTTCAACGCTTTACATCCCTCTACGTCATGTCCTGGGGTGCGGTGGTAAGCACAGATTTTAGACTCATCGTAACCTATAGGTTGAGGTTTAGATGGATCATAAGATCTAAGTGGGGGTAGGGAAATGGTCGCATTCTCTACCAACACAGCAAGGATTTTGGCGTAAGACCCTTTGAGTGGGTCAAAGTTAGAGGAAGAGGAGGCTATTGACTGGGTCGATTCTGGTGATGACGTGGTATGGTTGGTTTGTATGGGTGGTGGTTTAGCCAAGGAGTTTTGATAATGGGTTTTAACTAACCATGGTTTCTTGGACACAGAAGCTAGGTTGGATGATGAGGCCACAGATGATGTGGTATCAGAAAACAACCACAGAGAAATAGGAGTGACATAAAACAAATCTTTTGATGATGGAATTTGTTTATGGTTGATAGGTGGGCAGGATCCACGGGGTGACGGTGTTGCTATACCCTTGGATTTCTGTATGAGTGCAGAAGGCGTAGGTCATTTTAAAGAAAACACAGGAGGTATGATATATTGATGCAAGGTGGAGGGGTGAGGTCCTAATATGGAAGGTAGGTGTGATGATGACGGTTTTATTTGTGATAGAGGCATAGGTTGAGGAGATTGAGTCTGTCTCTTAATGGGATGGACAACTTTATTTTTAGATAAATCAAGCCGCTTAGGTGGGTGTGTTAGACTAGGTATTGGTGAGGTCCCAAGTGTAGGGGAAGATTTGGTTAGGTTAATAGAAGTGGATGAGGTATTTGGTAGAGATGAGGGGGGTGAAGATGAGGACATAGGCATTTTAAGCTTCTGTAAACACTTCGGGTATATGGTAGAAGCATCGGGATCGGTCATCTGCATTTGAGTAGAATATGGTGTACTCAAACATTCCCATAGGACTCATCTATCTTCTGGGGAATGACAGTCCTCATGTGTGAATAGGAACTTTTGTATGGAAGAAAGGTGGGTTGTGATTCCAGTCCACTGTGGGGGTGATATAGGCGGTAGATGAGGCACTGTATCAATGGGCGTTAAGAGGTCAACCGATCGCTTAAAATATTTAGGTGATGAAGGACTAATAGGTAGGAGGGCATGTTTGAGAGGATCCGTCATGTTTAAAGAGTGTGGTGATGTCGGTTCAATAGGTTTCTCGTCTAAGGATGACAAAAGAAGTGGCGAGCCTTCCTCTTGTACAGCAAGAATAGTAGAAGGAGACGTTTGGGAAAAAGATAAATTAGATAACATCTGCTCATAGTCTTGCAAGGATGTGGTATAAGAAGGCTCATTTGTGAGAAGGGAACTTTGGGTGGTTAATTCCTTGATGGGTAAAAGAACGGCGAGGATTTCAGTTTGTCTTGATGGCGAGGAAGGGGGTTTGGGTTCCTGCTTTAGTGAAGAGGCTTGATTCAGAATTTTTTCAATAGAGGTCTTTGGCTGGGAATCGAAGACTACATGGATCTCATCAACACTCTCCTCGGCTAAGATATCTTGGTTTAGATTACTGTTAGAAGAATGATTCGGGAATGGTTTGTTGAATATTTTCAAATTTTGGTTAGCAGGGGCGTTAGGATTATCGAGGGCTATATCCCCCGCATCAACCATTTCCTGCACTATGTTTTTCAACATCTTACAGTTCTCATGACTGTGTCCCTTTACGCGGTGGAAGTTATAGAAGTCATTTTCTTTGTACCAAGAAGGTATGGCGCGAGTGGAATCAAACCTGGAGTGAGGTTTAACAGGAGGTAAGGTAATGGCTCCTGCTTTAAGCAATTTTTCCAATATTACACCATATGTTTCTCCCAAGGGAGTGTAGTTGATGGGCTCTGCTTTATACTTATAGGTGGTTTTTGGCGAGGTATTAGACGGTGGTTGGGATTTGACCATCACCGCGTGCATGGCTCCTTTTGATTTCGAAGCAGTCGATGGGTGATGATTGGTGGTGTTAGGTTTGTTGGTGGAATCTTGGGTTCGGAAAGTGGGGTTTTTGTTGTACAACCGTAATTTATCTTCCTCTAAGGCTCGAATCTCTAGTTTTTGAGCCATAGTAAAGGCCTCGTCAAATGTACGGAAAGTTTGAATTTAGAGGGTAGGAGAGATGTGTTTAGCGCAGGCCCGCGTAAACAGTTTGATAAGTTCAGTCTGAGGCAAGGCATATGTAAGTTGGTTGATAAGGCCTCGCCATCGTCCAATGAAATCTGCGATAGATTCATCTTCAAATTGTCGGATGGCATAGAGGTCGGTGATAGATACTTTCTTGGTAATGTTAATGGAGAAATGATCCAAGAAAGATTGGGCTAGCTGGTTAAAAGAGAAGATTGAGTGCTAGGTTAAAGCACTGTACCACTCCAACGTGGGTCCTGATAAGGACATGGGAAAGGTGCGAAGTAGTAAAGCGTCGTCGTGAGCAATCAAATAGTAGGCATGTCTAAATGATCGTAAGTGTTGTTGAGGGTCCTCCTTACTATTAAAATGGGTAAATTTTGGTAATTCCCATTGAGGAGGATATGAATGAAGGGGGACTGAAGGGTGGATAGGTTCCTGACAAACTTGCTCGTATGTCAAGGCGCTACGACTTCCTGAAACAGAAGCCTCCAGATTTTGCATTTTGTCCATCATTTGTTTAATTAAATTAGTAGTTGGATGAGATGATGGTGTGGTTGTGGTAAACGGAGGAAAATTGGGCCAAGGGCCACCGCTAGACAATGGTGGGGTTAAATGTTGATAAGGTATGGAGGACGAATGTGTTGAGGCAACCGAATAGGGATGTCCTATATAAGCTGTTGAGGTTACCGGATATGTGTGTGGAAATAAAAAGGTGGGCGGAGCTTGAGAAGGAAAGCTCGTGTGGATAGGTGGCAGAGAGCAAGTCATGAACGGAACAGTTTGCAAGAGAGACGAGGTAAGAGTAGTCGGCGGTAATGACATGTTGGACCCAAGATTAACCAAAGGAAAGCCAATCTGTGCCGTATGAACCCCTGAAGCTGCTGAGGTAGGCGATGGGACTAAGGATGCGGAAGGAAAAACGGAGTTATCAGGCGGAGAAGGGGCTAAATGAGCAGCTATACTGATAGGCATGCCAACAAGGAGTTGACCGTCGGGTGTATGGTCAAGGGCATGAGACAAATAGTATTGTACAGCGCTAGGATTAGCATCCAGAAATTTGGCAAATTCTTTATCTCCCACAGGAATTTTAGGAACCTCGTTGGTGTTTGTAGGATTCCCCACAGAATGTGAAGGGGGTGATTCAGGAAAAGTCACAGAGAAAGCATGTGAAACCATGGCGGTGGCTTGCTTTTGAGTGATAACAACCATGGACAAGAGTACCCAATAGGGTTTCAATCTATCAAGAACAGAAACAGACTCAGAATGGTGAAATTTGTAGGTTGCTGGTTTGTCAGAAACTGTAAAATACAATAACCGATATCGGTCTGATAACCGATGTCGGTTAGACTATAGCCGGCGTCGGTCAGTTAACCGATATCGGTTTAATAAGACTAGTATAAGAAAATATAAGAAGCTACTGACTTGATTGTTAACAAATCTTAGTACATTTATCAATTGTTCTGAGGTGATGACAGAAGACAGTGTATAATAGAGAAAACAGAACTGAAAACAAGCAAGATGCACACGCAAATCCAGAGACTAACCCTAGGGTTAATTTAAATTATCATGGGCTTATGCCTTTAGACGTAAAATGATGTCAGAATCCTAAAAGAAGACTTAGAGGAAATGTCAAGTTTGTTTTGGCTTATAAGGTTACCTCAATCGGGCGGAGGAATACCGCGGAAAAGGGGGGATGTTTTGAGCTGTTGTGTTAATTATGAAGTGATTCGGTATGTGTTGTGTAGTGAAAGTAAGATTAATTTCTGGTCAATACCGTAGAAATCACCCCCACGTGTACGACCTGTTACTTAGTATGTGTTCACTAGAATTGAAAACAACAAGCAAGAATGTAATGCACGTGTTTTAAACCCAAATCGAAAATGATATTCGATGAAGCAAATAAGATGATTTTCACTAATGCAAAACTAGGAAAGCAAGACAAATTCCTTTACTAAATATAACAAAAACAGCAACAACAAGTATGCTCCCTAAATGAAAGCAAACAAGAGAAACAGAAACCCGAAATGGGTCCCACCGGGCGTGCCAAAATGTTTCGCGCGAAATGTTTCAACTTTTGGGAATAGAGTTGCTTCTATCCTTTCATTCCTTTTAGAAATAGATGAGGGTTAGGGCTAGGAGGAATACCTGTTGAATGTCAAGATGGTGTGCGCGTACTGTAGAGAAAGATTAGGTTGATTGCGAAGAACTCCTTTTTGTTTTGGAAGGACTACCTGTAAATAAGAATACAAGACCACAAGATTCTAATTAGACAATAAATGAGGGAACTGCCTTGGGCCCAGGAAATATAAAACTTCCTTTCGAAGGTGGTCAATTCCCCTGCTAATATGAATTAACACAAAAGATTGTAAAATAACAATTTAATTGCCTCGTTGAAACAAGTAGGGGGAAAGGCTGGTTTTTGGTTTTGAGTCAAGGTAACCGATACCGGTTTCTGCTAACCGATATCGGTAGGTTCTATGTTTTAGGGGCTTTTGGTGAGGGTCAGTTGTAGGGTGGTTGTGTTGTTTTTAAGGCTAATAAATGAGTGAGATTAGGTAACGGGGTGATGAGAGGGTAGAAGAATGATAGTTAGATGTAATGTGTTGCTGGGTAGTAGATCTGGGAATAGATTTATGATGGCTGTGATTCAAAAGTCTAAGAAATGTTATCAAAGAGAACATACAAGATTCTACTTACCATTTATTGATGAGAATGCAGGTCCAAGAACTGTGATGACAAAGGTAGAACTCAGATAGGATGTCCTGACGACCCGAAGATGAGATGTCTTCCCTCACGATGATCAGCTGAGTGTCACAGGGCTCTGGTTGTGCAATTGCAGTCTTGGGCTTGATGTCCTTCTCTGTAAACTCTTCTTGTTTCTTCACTTGTCTCTGCTTGGCTCAGCAAATCTGGATCCTTTGTTTAATCTCTCCTCTTTTTTGATCAAATGAAAATCTGATCCCCTGTTTTTGGTTAGAAGTGGTCATTTACAGGGAACCGCTCATGGTTATGCAACCAACGGCGGTCGAGTAGGAACCGGTATCGGTCAAGTCAAAGCGGGCTATTTTTGGTAAAATACCCAGCTTTCCCTCCTTTTCTTCCGAGGGATTGGTTGTGGGCTTGGTCAAGTCATTATGAAGTTAGTTTTAGGTGCGGGTGAGGAGTAATTAGTCATAGGTGTGGATTTGGACCAAGTTATAGGTCTTAATTAAGTTAGTTTTAGGGTTAAGACTAGGTCATGATGAGGTGGCGACATGAGGTGGCAAGTATGGCGATGTGGATTTATTAATTATAAGGTAATTAATAAATAATTGTGTAAGGTTTAGGTGATGAGGTTAGGTTGCAAAATGGGATGCGGGGCACAGGGGGTCGTAAGACACAAATTTGGTGTCTACAGTAAGAGAAGAGCATACGTGACTGTCTTCCAAAATCCAAAAAGATATCAAATTAAACAACACTTTAATTCAACTATGCCAAATTAACCAATTCCAACTCAAACACTCTGAGTAATCTTAAAGCATTAAAAGGACCTAAGAATCATTTTTGATTCCCAAGATTGCCCTAAGGGACATGAGGGAAGAGCATACGTGATCCTTATTCCTATAAGTAAATAATGGAAAATATCACCTAATCAAATACAAACATGTAAAAATAGCCTACAAAGACAAATATATGATTAGATAAACCTGCAAGAATGTTAGCACATCAACACTTTAATTTCAAAAAATTCAAAAGGACACCTGCACCCCTTTTTCAGCACCTACACAGGGGTTATGGCGTATGTGCCACTAAACATTTTTTTCGGCTCATAGTGTACCTGCACCACCTGAGAGATGTGTGCACCATGCAAACAGTTCCTGCACCACTAAAACAATGTTTGCGCCACTCTATGGAATTTTTGGATTTATTAAGCGCTTGTGCCATTAGAGAGATGTGTGCACCACAAAAATAGCATATGCACTACTTTGAGAGAAACAGACAAAAAAATAGACAGAAAAACCTGCATTACCAGAAAAATGTTCCTGCGCCACTAAAATAGTATGTGCACCCTGGTTAGGGCATGTGCACCGATCTGACAGGTTTCAGTATGTAGTGAAGGTACAGTAGGAAACAACACCTATGCCTAGGTTAGTACACCTACACACTGGTTAGGGTGTGTGCACCAAGGTTAGTGCACATGTGTCAGGGGTCGGCAAACAAAGTGACAGGTTTTAACATTGTGCCTGTACCACCAGAGAGACATGTGTGCCCCGAAAACCATGCCTGTGCCACAAAAATTGTGCCTGCACCAGACTTGCAACCAAAGTACAACAAAAACACAAGAAAATTCACAATATCTCAAAAATTTGACAAGTTAGCTTAAGAATGGCAATAACCCATTAAAATTAAGGCTATGAACATGAAGTTACACATATCAAATGAGAAAAAATTCCAAAAAATGGACATTAATTACTACATGTGAATATCAAAAAGTTAGCCAAAATAATGAAACTTAAACTAAAATGTCATGGGACTAAGGGTCCCACTAGGTGTGCCAAATGTGTGCAAGTGTTTCTACAAATTTAACCAAATTTAGAGCAAGGAAACTCCCACCTAAAAATTACTTCCTAACCTAGCTAAGAATGAGAAATTACACCATCATGATGAAGAAATGAGCAAGTCCTACCCTTAACATTAATAAATTTTAATACAATCAAAACACAATGTAAATTCATGAACTCTATTCCCCTTAATTTCCTAATTAAACATTTAAAATGGACCTAAATAGTCCAAATGGCAATCAAATTATATTGCTTGCTTTGATCCTTCAATGGATGCTTGGGTGTGAGGCTTAGCTCTTCAAGAATGGAGGATGGAGGGCTCAAGAATGACAAAAGGCTATTAGTATGAAAGTATGTGCTTACTTTTGTCTCTTGAGAGATTTAGGTGTCTATAAGTGCCCAGATTTGTTTGAGCACTTGAGTAAGAATTATAATCACGATAAGGGTGCGGGGATGGTTACAGTACAACATGATGTGGGAGATTAGTGGATGCCCATGTTAGAACCTGATCTTGATATGATACCTTTCTTAGTAACTATTCACGATGAAGCTATGCATTCCCATGAGGTTCCCAAATAGAATTTTGTTATTATAAAAAAGGAGGTTATTGATGCTAAGTATCATGATTCTGTGCATCCGAAGGAATTGCATCAAGAATCTGTAGAGGATCAGGAACCTGAAAAGTGAGATAAAGTTATTAAAAGAGTATTTATAGAAGATAGAACATGTAAATACATTCACACTACCCCATATAGATGTGGATGACATTAAGGAGGATTGTAAGTTGTTGCACTAAGAGAACATCATTCCATTTTTAGGGGAATTGCTGAGAGAAAAGGTATCATGCTTTGAGGGTGAGCACGGAAGATAGATCTTGCATGCCAACTTACCTCCTCATAGTATTTATTATGATATAGAGATAATGTAGTTATTGATGGGTGTTTTTTGAGTAACATATTGATTGATACAAGAATGGAAGTGAACGTTTTTACCATGGACACATGGCTATAGATGGGGAGACCACCATTGCATCCATCGTTGAATGAGTTGTTCATGGTAAACAAGAATAAAGACATGCCTATTGGAGTTTTGAAAGATGTCACTATTACAATTCATGGGGCTGAGTTTACTGGTGATTTTGAAGTCTTAGCAATTGTAGTAGCAGGTAGTTTTCTAGAATTAATTGGGTTCCCCTAGTGTTATGTAAATAACCTTGATCTATGATTCAATAAGGGATATATTAGCTTTGAAAATAAGAAATAGCACATGATCATACCTTTGATAGATGAAAATGTTGCACCTTATGTAGAACCTTTAAGTGAAGAAGATATAAAAAAAATTATGTATGTACAATTAGGGATCTCTAGGTCCTTGAGCCATCAAAAGGAGTAAGTCAGTGGGATGATTCATAATCTATGAGTGATACAACAAATGTTTATTTCTTGTGATAATTAGGCACATGGGACTTATGAGATGGTTGGACATGAAATGAAGAGTACAGTTACACATGTTTATAGGATGCACTCTATTAGGTATTTGGGAAATAGCCCGATACCCATGTACACTGGTGAAGGTAATATTGAGTTATTTCTATGCGCTATAAAATCCTAGTGGAAGGATCAGGTGGAAAGAAGAAATATGTTGGTTTAAACTCTGTGTGGGTCAACAACACATTGGTGGATTACATAGAGGGATAATCTTGTGGAATGACATGAAGTGAGAATTGTGTACTCTGCTAGGTTTCTAAAAATTAATATACCCTCTCAAATCTGTAAATTTCAAGGGAAGGATCCTATTCAAAACCATGTTTATAAGTGTGAGAGACTTTGCATAGAGGGGAAAGAAGCTTTATGCTATCACTATGGGTTCATAAGTTCTATTCTACTTTGTGAAGTTACGCACGCGTATGGTATGTCTATGTAGAGTTAAATAGAGTGATAGGGAATTGAATAGAGTTGACCGAAGTTATGGTTCAAACCCTTGATTAAATTTCTACTAAACCACCTGTGAATAAGGCATTGTAGATAATGAAGTTCTTTACTATGGGAGATAGTGCAAAATATTAAGAACTCATTCAGGATTTATTCAGAGAATTTGACCTTGAGGCATGCTTTAACGAAGAGGAGACTAATGAGGAACAACTTGGGCATGCCTAGTTAGCAAAGGAAAAAGGAAAGAGGGTTTACATGATAGATGATGAAGAGGTCAAGAACTTAGATTTTGATCACACTATGGGTACAAGTGAGGTCATGTATATTGTAGATGAATTGGCGCATGTATGCCATGAGCCTATGAAAACAAAAAAGGTCAACATTGGGATAGAGGATGAACCTAAAGAGGATATCATTTGTGATTATTGGTCTGATTCAAAGGTTGTTAAGATCATTGATTTATTGCGTGAATTCCAAGATTTGTTCCCTAGATGCTATCATGAGTTGAAAGGAGTACATGACTCTTTGGGCAAGATGATAATTAAGTTAAAGGAATGTGTGAACCCGGTTAGGAAGAGGCCTTACAGGATAAATTCTAACCTACATGCAAAATTTAAAGAAGATATTGACAAGATGATTAAATATAGAATCATTGAGCCGATAGAGTAATCAAAGTGGGTTATCCCAATGGTGATAAGTATCAAGAAAGATGGTAGGATAAGGTGATTAACTAAAAATGGAAATTACTCTCTAATACTATGAAAGTATAGCCACTAGTTAATCTAATATAGGAGGACTAAAACACTGTATAAATGCACTAAAGTAGTATGGAATAATTACAAATAATTATACTAAATGAAATAAAACCCTAAATATGCAAGTAAATAAGGAGAAGTGACTTAGCTGATTAGAGAATACTGTCACAGGTTGTTGCAGGTCTGATAATAAAATCCAGGAGTAGGAACGAACACCCAGAAGTCCCGAAAAGGTCAGATCTGGAGGATCTGAGAAGACTGAGGCACCTGGGAAGGTACTGGGGCACCCTAGGTGCCTTGGTCTGTAGATTAGGTGCCCTGGTTTTTGTAAAAGCTCCAAATCCTGGTTTTCATAGGGTCAGTAAGGTATCCCAAAGTGTTCTCTATTGTATCGCATTAGATCTGCCGAGCTGCACCAAATGTGCTTGAATAATGAAATGATGACCTATAAGAAAGAAGTAAGTCAAAACCCTAGGAAAAATAAAATATGTAGAATGAATGGGTCAGACTGACCTTAGCTGCCAAACTAGTGGTCTTATCACTGAGCACTGCACTACATTTCAGACTCGGATGTAGTTCTGGTGCGTGTGTGCATGTTGTGCCCTAGGTGCTCTTGTGCCAGTCACACTTTGTGAAGTAGCGAGCAATAATAACTATAGAAAATGTAATACATGTGTGCATGGAATATAATAGAATCCTCCCCCTATGTTGTGTGTGTTGATGCAGATATCCTAGCCTTGATGCATGACACTATGTGGATGCAAGTGATGTAATGGATGTAACTCTAGATGGAGTGATAGTAGTGTGTGACACTAGGACCCTTATTATGGTCTCATAACTTTATATTTATAGGGTTCTCTTGCTCTAATTTTGTAATTAACCCCAACATGGCTGACTAGGAAAAATGATAAGGATGAAAAATGACTAGAAAGACCCCAAAAAGAAGTGGGAAAGTGGAACATGGATCGGGGTGCCCCAGGTGGGACAAGGGCCCCTGGGGCGCCCCAGTATAGGCTTGGGTGCCCCAGTTTAGGCTAAAATGATGGGACAATTGTGAAATAAGTGGATATGTATAGAAAATACGTGATGAAAAATAAAATATAAAATAAAGGTGGCCAAAAGGTGGGATTAATTAGTACTTTATTCACTTGAGAACCCTCTAAATACTAGTATAAGACCAGGATAAATAATGCCTTAAAGTGCATGATTTTGTGTCTACATTTTCCCCCCACTTTATGTTGGTGAGTGGAATGCTTGGTAACATAAAGTAGATAGAGATGCATACTTGATGTCCATGTAGAGTGTAGAAGAAGACGTCGTGGAAGGACTAGACTCAAACGTGTAATGAAAAAAGAAAAATGTGGAGGAGCGTGGATTCTAAAGATGAAAAATGTGCATAAAAAGTGATGAGAGTGGACCTATGGGTGGAACACATGTGTAGCTGCTACTGTGTGTAGTGTACCTACATGGTTAGTAAAGGAAAGTTCCTGTCGTGGTGTGTTGTCATTGTCGTCGCTATTGTTGTTATTGTTGCCCCCAATTTGACTATTTGTTTCTCATATACGACCGGACCTGCAAGGAGAAAATGATCAAGTAGTCAAATATGTATGTATGTAAAAATGCTGTGTAAATTATGCATGTGTATAGAAATATGTAAAGTATGCAAATGTAAAATATGTGAAAAGAAAAATGTAAATGGAACATGTGCACCTGATCCATGTCTAGAAAAAGGGTGTAGAAGGATATCCTGTACTGTCGCGAGTTTTTTGGGCAATCTCATGCCACCTTGGCTGAAGAAGTATAGGGAAGAAATGATCTATGTCCTCCAACCTTTAACTGCATTCTACTGAAATGTGTGAAGAGATATTTGTACTGTCCTAGTTTTTTAAGGTGATCCGATGCCACTGGATGAAGTAGTGTAGAGAGGCACACCCACTGTAACCTCCAAGCCTGTAACTACTCCACATAATTTCCAAAGGACACCATGTCTTATAGAGGCCGCTGTGTATGGAGTTCATAGACTAGTCTGAACTCACTCACTGTATGTAAACCCACAATGCCAAGGTGAAGAAAGTGCACTGTACTGAACTAGTGTAAATACATGTGTTAGTAGAAACCCTCAATGATGCCCCCCTCTTTGGGGGCGCATGCAACGTCACAGGAAAGGAGAATGCGGCCCCAAAAGAGGACCAACCGCACTCTGACCTGTAGAACTATGTCCTATGCAGGGGAAAGGGAAAATTCTTGGTAGATACCAAGGCACACACAAAAGGGGATGGCTAGCCAAAAAAAGTGTTAGTCTAGAAAACACATGCATGCAAGAAGACAAGTGTAAAATACACAGACAATGTAGTAACTACCAAACAAAGTAGTGTAAACATGAAAGAAAACAAGTAGACCACACAAAGTGGGTTGCAAACATGGGACATCACTCATGATGTTGCAAGACATGCAAGGATATCATGACCGCAAACAATAGACAAGTGTGCACACAAGCAAAGGGAAAAGCCCGCATACAATGGAAAACAAAGCAGACAAGGAGAAACAAACAAGTAGTCATGAAAACATGTAATCCTGTAAAACAAGTGTTGCACATGGAACACCCATTAGCATGTTAGAGTGATAACCAATATGTCAAAGTGTGTATGAGCAAGTAATATAAGATGCTAAGTACAAAATGAAACAATAACACCTGGATAAGATGAATGTGGATGCCCCCAGTGACCAGTATAGGAAGGGTAGAAGGTGAGCATCCATGTCACATGTAGAGTCTTGTATCTACTAAGTCATGCTAAATAAAGGCATGAACACGCATGTGGGTATGATAATGACATATAAGAAAGCAGTCTAACATGTGTAGTAAAGTGATCATGCAAAACACTAGTAAACAAAAGTAAATGCCCCCAAGACAATGTAGTATGCTGTGGATGGATGGAATGGAATGCAAAATGGAATGATAGGAGAAACGTGCCCCCCAGTGGATGGAAATGTATGCAATGAGGTTCATTTTTTTTCCCCTTCAGCAGTCAAGAATGAACCGTAAACGAGAGTGCGTCATTGGGAAATGGTCGAGTAGTGTTGGTTGTTTCTAGTGCACTGTGATGATGAGTGTGTATATGTAATGGTGATGAAATGTGACATGGGGAGAGATGTGCATGAACCCTATAGCCGAAGCATATATCACAACTTGTTGAATAGATGAGTGATGATTTATCCCTAATTGTATATCACTATATGATGAATGGATGATTTAGCGTAGAATATGGGTGATGATTTAGCCTAAAGCGTATGCCACTACAAGATGAAAGGAGGGAGTGGTGATGTAACCTAAGGTGGATACAACTACAAAAGGATAGAATGGGTGACAATTTAACCTAAGGTGTATGTCACTAATGATAGAAATTCGCATGGAAATGTCGCATGAGGAAATGTAAGGTCCATTTGATTGGTAAACCCTTGGCAGTCAAGTATGGACCAAGGAACTAAAGTTTGCATCATAGGGTGGTGATGACAACACAGAGAAAACAACATAGTATAAATGACCAAGTGATGAATAGGGTATGTAAATGCGCGATGTGGGTAATGCAACATGTATGTGTAGTAGGCGTGGGATGTGTAATGTGTGAAATGCAATAATAAGTGTATGTAGAAATGGAATATGTAATGATGATTGGTAGAACTAGACCCATAAGTAATGGAATCTAGTGTAGTATGTAGAATAGATATGATGTATGAATGTGTGGTGTGAATAATGCAATGTAGTATGGGTAGGGTGTGTAGAATAGGAAATATGTAAGATGCAGTGATAGGTGTAAATAGGAAATAGAATGTGTAGTGATAAAATGTAAAGCTAGACCCATATGGATGATGTAACCTGGCGTAAATGTAGAATGCATGGGTGAAATGTAAAACTAGACTCATATGTAATGATGACTAGTGTAGGATATGAAAAAGAATGTATGGTATGAAAATGTGTTATGGATAATGTGATTGTAGTAATAATAAGTGTAGGATGAATGATGTATAACACACAATGTAGGATGAAAGATGGAATATGTAGTGCCTATGGTGAAGTGTGTGGGGTTTAGTGTAATGGTAATCCCTCAACATTCAAGTGTGAACCGAAGCACAAGAGTGTGTCATCAGGTAATGAGGGTGCTAGAATAGATGATGGGTATGCCTATATAAGAAGATGGACAAATAACAATGTGTGTATTCTAGAAGAGGGGGGTGAGGTGTCATGCCCCACCCTAAGTAGGTGTGCATGAACTAACCAATGAGGGTGAAGGGTGTAGGTCCCTCTACTGATGTCGGTGATGATACAAGCATAGGGCCAAGCTCGAGTAATGGTGGTATGGTATACAAACATTACACGGGGAAATGAAGCCAATATACATGTGATGGATGGATACAAGACAAATATCGTGGTGTAGTAAAGTGTGTGGGAAAGGGAGATCGAGGAATGTTCATGTGTGAAGGGGAGGATGATCCATGTGGAATAAAGTGAGGTGGTGAGCGGTGGTGGGATGCGGTAGTGGTCCTAGGAATAGGCCTATGCCGGTGTGTAGGACTAATGGGATGGAAAAGTTGTGGAGAGGATAGTTGAAGAGGTGAAGTAGGTGTAGAATGCATTGTGGGAAACACCATAGAGATGTGGAAGAAAGAAGAGAGGATGTATGAGCAATGGGACCAAGAAGGTGATGATAATGGAGGTGAAGGAGGGATGCCATTAATGGAAATAACTTGAAATAAATTAGATTGGTTTATATATAATATACGGTAATGGATCCAATTGAGACAAAGAATCAGGTCACATCCCTTGAATTGTTTGACTAACAAGGCAATGGATAAGAAGAGTGAGAGGACCAACTATGACATGTAACTTAACAACACCATAGGGTCTTTTGAACAGATAGTCAATTTGTGATGGAGGGTAACCGATAGATCAAAAGAAGGATAGATGAACATGGGATAACGGGGAAAGATGGATCAACCTTAGTGTTGTTGATAAAGTTGAGCCAATAGATGTTGAATATGAAAATGATTAGATGTAAACATAGTGTGGTAATCAGAATTAGAAAAAGAGATATCGAGGTCATGTTGCTTGTGTGTTAGCAACTAGGAAGTCAAGTGCACCTGATTCTGAAGGTGACAACTTACTGCATGACATGTATGATTAGCGGATGAATTTACGATCTTCTTGTCACATTTGGTGGGAGTCATTATTAAAAGTTTTTGAGTTTACCCTTGTCCTTATTGGGAGTAGGGCTAGTAGTGTCTAGAAATTCGAACTGGTCATTGTCAATTAAGTCTTGGATAATTGTTCGAAGCTTTAGACATTAAGTTTGTAGAATTTCCCACACAATGATGATAATCACAATGAAATTTTCCATCATAATTGCGTCCTTTAGGTTGGGATGGGTCTAACTCAAGTGGTGGAGGAAGGGTAATGAGGTGACTATGTCAGTAGAGTTTCTTCAATATAAGATGTGGTGCCATGGGAAGGTTGGTAAACATGCACCTAGGCGGTTGGGATGGAGCTTCCTTAGATGGGGTAATGGCTTTAACAGTGAGTTTTACTTGTTAGGTGGCTTCAGACGTAGAGGGTTTGAATGGCATCTTGTTCTGAAAACAAGTGGAGGATGAAGGTTTCTCTTGATACTTAAGATTTTCAATGGATAAAATTTTAGATTCACCTAGCTTAAGAGTATGACAAAGTTGATCAAAATAAGAAAAGATCTCAAAGAGAACACTTTCTTGTAGAGGTGGTAAGAGACTCTAGGTAAACAAATCTTACAACTCAGAATCAACAAGGACATTAGTCATTTTAGTGAGATTATTCTTATATCTTAAAACATAGTTAACAAAGTGTTCATTGGAGCCCTGTTTAAGTTGTGTTAGTTGGGTGTAAGACATATTAGAACCTATGTTGATGGAAAAATGTGTGAGGAAAGCATCGGCTAGATGGGTGAAGGAAGAAAATGAATGAATGGGTAAATCATAGAATCAATGCATAACATAGTCATGGAGAATGTGAGGAAATATTTTAGCTAAGATAATATGATTGCCAGAAAAATCGAGACAAGCATAACATGAAAGGCGTGAAGATGTTCCTTGTGGGTCACCATGCCCATTGAAAATGGGAAATTTAAGGATAACAAAATTATAAGGGAGGGGATAAGTGGAGATGGTAGGTGAAAATGGAGTATGTAATAACAACGTAGAATCTAAATATGGAGATGTAGTAGTTTGTTTCAACTTACGAATTTGAGCTTGGAGATCATGATACAAAGAGGTTAAATCCTAATTGCCAACAGAGAAGGTTTTCCTTTCATGCAAGACTAAAGGGGATGTAAAATGATTGGTAGGAGTGGTGATAGAAACTATAATAGTAGAGATGGGTGGAAGCATAGAAGCAGGTAGTTGAGTAGTTATAGAGGTGGGTAGAGTTACAAAAGAATTGATTTCAGCCAATTTGGTAGCTTCCTCATTAGTCACATGTAAAAGTAAATCTAGATCCTGGTGGTATTCAACAAGGTGGTCATTGATGGCTTTAAGGTGGGGTTCAATAAATTCCTCAGGAGATGGAGCCATAGGAAATGGAAGAAGGAAACCATAAAAAAGTGAGAAGTGTATATGGTAGGGTTCACAAAAATGATTAATTAAAAATGGAAATTACTCTCTAATACTATGAAAGTATAACCACTAGTTAATCTAATATAGAAGGACTAAAACATATGTATAAATGCACTAAAGTAGTATGGAATAATTGCAAATAATTATACTAGGTGACATAAAACCCTAAATATGTAAATAAGTAAGGAGAAATGACTTAGCTGATTAGAGAAGTCTGTCATAGGTTGTCATAGGTTTGCTAATAAAATCCAGGAGCAGGAACGAACACCCAAAAGTCCAAAAAGGTCAGATCTGGAGTTTCTGAGAAGAATGAGGCACCTTGGGAAGGTAATGGGGTGCCCTCGAGGTGCCCTGGTCTATAGATTAGGCACCCTGGTTTCTATAAAAGCTCTAAATCTGGTTTTATAGGGTCGCAAGGTATCCCAAAGTGTTCTCTGTCTATCGCATCAAATATGCTAAGCTGTGCTGAATGTGTAGAATAATGAAATGATGACCTGCAAGAGAGAAGGAAGTATCAAAATCCTTAAGAAAAATAAAAGATGCAGAATGAATGGGTCGGATTGACCTCAGCTGCCAAACTAGTGGTCTTATCACTAAGCATTGCACTACATTTCAGACCTAGATATAGTTATAATGTATGTGTGCACGTCGTGCCCTATGCGCTCTTGTGCTAGTTGCACTTTGTAAAGTAGCGAGCAATAATAACTATAGAAAATGTAATTACATTTGTGCATGGAATAAAATAGAACCCCCCCAATGCTATGTGTGTTGATGTAGATCTCCTAGCCTTGATGCATGACATTATGTGGATACAAGTGATGCACTGGATGTAACTCTAGATGGAGTGATAGTAGTGTGTGACGCTAGGACCCTTATTACGGTCTCATAACATTATATTTATAGGGTTCTCCTGCTCTAATTTTGTGATTAACCCCGACATAGACAACTAGGAAAAATATAAGGATGAAAAATGTATAGAAATACCCCAAAAAGAAAGGGAAAGTGGAACATGGATCGGGGCACCCCAAGTGGGACCAATACAGGCCTGGGTGCCCCAGTTTTGGCTAAAATGACAAGAAAATTACGAAATAAGTGGTTATGCATAGGAAAATATGTAGGAATGATGAAATAAAATATAAAATAAAGGTGGCCAAAAGGTGGGATTAATTAATAATTTATTCACTTGAGAACCCTCTAAATAGTAGTATAAGACTGGGCTAAATAATGCCTAAAGAGCATGATTTTGTGTCTACATAAGGATCTATGTGGATTACAGGGAATTAAATGTTGCTTGTGTTATAGATCCTTTCCCCACACCTTTTACAGAGGAAATCTTGGAAGGCGTTGAAGGGTGCAAGATCTACTACTTTACTGATGGGTTCTCTGGATATCATCAGGTTCAAATTGCTAAAGAGGATCAATAGAAAAAAAAATTCACCACTAAATGAGGGGGTTTTGTATACACAGTTATGCCTTTTGGGTTGAAGAATGCATATGCGGTCTTTTCGTGCATTGTGGTGCAAGCATTTCAGGATTTATTACATAAAATATTGTAGGTTTCTTTATATGATTGGATTGTCTATGGTTTAGTTAAAGACCATTTTGAAAATTTTAGACTTATGTTTGAGAGGTAAAGATAGCTGAGCATCTCTCTCATAATCAAGATGTGTGTTTTTTCTACACCCTTTAGAACTCTCTTAGGACATATCATTTGCAAGGATGGATTATTGTTAGATCCTAATAAGATCGTCATTATTTTGGGCTTAGAGGAGCCTACTAACTAGAGTGAAGTGTGCGGGTTCCTTGGAAACATAGGGTACTACATAAATTTATTTAAGGGTTATGCCAGGGTTATCACACCCTTAGAGGAATTGCTAAAGAGAAAATATAAGCTCCATTGGGGTGAGGCACAATAGCGTGTGTTTGAAACATTTAAGAAAAGACCTACTTTTGTGCCTATTTTGCACTTTCCTTCCTAGACCAAACCATCTCATGTTCATGTGGATGCTTCTGGCATGGTCATTGGTGTGTAGTATTGGCCCAACCTAGAGAAGGTATTGTTGACCACCCTATTTTTTTTAACAAGTAGGAAATTGACCCCAGCTAAATAGAACTACACTACTACAGAGCGCGAACCTATGTGTATGATCTATGTGTTACATAAGTTTAGGTAGTATTTGTTAGAAAATTGATGTAACCTAGAATTTACCAGATAACACCCTAGTCATGTTTGCACATCACTCAACTTATACTGAGCGATCACCTGAAGCACGCAAAGTTTCCAGGTCCCTCTTTAAGGTTGTTGTAGTAGGATATTAGTGTGATGAAATAAGAAACATATAGTTCCATAGCTAATCCATCATTCTACAATGCATACCATATTCAGATTTATGAAAGAACAAGTTTAAACAATAATCAAGATTGAGTCAAGAACATGCACTACTTGATTATAGTCATTTTTACTCCTATCAAAAAAGGAAGGAACCCCATGCACACAAGCCTATCACCCAGTAGAAGTTGAGTGCTCACCCGAGGCACACGTAGGTATAGAGTTTCTCTTTTATGTGAGTTTAGTGGGAAGCAACAATTATGATTAGTGTAAGAGTTTTAATGAGGGACTTTGAAACATACACGGACCATAGGGCTCAGAAAGACCTCTAGATCCTTGCAGTCACCTTAGACTGAGTACTTTAATAGAACCCAAAACATGCATTATGATAGAAAGAATTATACAATAATTCATACATATCATGAAAGGAAAGAGAACTTGTATGAGAGAAAAGTGCATTAAAACCATTGATATCCATGTCTATTTGTAAGATGTAACCTCATTATATTCATTGATTCATTACAGAGTGTCACAGAGAGTAGACCGCAGTCATGCATATCCCTGGACGTATGTAACTAAGCTAACAGAAAAAGAAAAATTACAACTCCATGCTTAGTGCATTCTTTCCTGCATACAAATATCCACTCGCAGTAATTCTGTAGAGCTCTTCTCACTCTCTAACCCGCTATACCTCATACTTCTCCTTTTTTTTACTCCACAGGAATTTGTATTTATAATTCTCCTACCCTGCCAAATTTCCTTCCAGCATCCTTATATTTTGTGCCAAGTGTCAAATGTGGTCCATGGAAGCATGCTTCTTCAAGCCTGAGCTTTCCACTTTACCTCATGATGTTCTTATAGAATATTCCATCCGAAGCATGCTCTTTCCTAAGCCAGCGTATCGCCACGCTGACATCTTATCCATACACAACCGATCATGATTTTCATGTGTTTTTCCCTAGGTGCTCAAATTGACGAAGTACTAAGCCTCCTTTCATGCATTGCACATGCTATGTGCTTCCCTAAGCCTTTCTCTCATGTGATTTTTCCTTGTGCACCTTTTCATAAATGGAACCCTATGTGCCCACACATCTTCATACTTAATTTAAGATTACAGGGGTCCAACATTGATTACAAATAGGAATGACACTTAGATTCATCCAATAACTTCCATCTATTAATAAACATAGAAGCTCCTTACAATAATGGCATTCTATACCAATGTGTGAATGGATCTGATACATTAATCTCATCATATATCTCTTTATCACACACACCTTACTACTATGTGATTCTTATCATATATATAGGGTGGGGACTTTCCCTTCACCACATCTCTATTACAAAATTAGGTTGTATGATATTAATAGCCACACGCCATTTATAGGCATAACCACACATGCAAGTGTGCTATCTATAGACCTCTTACAGTTAACTGAAGTGAAAATCCTATTCTTAGCTCATCTCCATGAAAAATTATTCGATCTGATCCTCTAAAGATAGACAATGTGTGGTGTGCACATCCCTCCATTGTTGGTGTGTTCCACATGCCATCTTCTAAAAAATAGGTCTTCATGCTCAAAATAGGCTAAGTATTGAATGTTGAACTTTCCCTCCATGCGTGTGCTCTTCCTGTCCATTCACGCCCTTAAACCTGGCCTACTTTCCCATGTAGAATTCTTGTGTGAGTTCTGTCAAGTGTTCTTTGATTAACATTACCCCACACTAATCGCATTATCACCCCAAAAAAGGGTAGTTTAAAAAATTACAGTAAAGAATATTAATGGAAAGAGTAAAAATAAATGAATATGAATACAAAATGTTTTAAGAGGCAACATCCTCTGTATCAATTTGAAGGATAAAATTTGGGTACTCCTCTTTTATTCTAGACTCCAGGGTCTTCCATTCAGTGAGTTCTTGTTCTAATTTCTCTGGAATGTTCACAGTAATGGATTCAAACTCAACCCTCACAATCTCTCCATTTTCATTCTGCAGAATCAATACAACATTGGACATTGATGCCATTCTTCCTTCTAGAAGATCCATCTTCTATGCAATGAGATTCCCAAGCTCTTCTAGTCGAGTCTTATGTGGCTCTTGTGTTACTACCAGGGCCTCACGCTTCTGCTTAATCATTGAAAATATTTTTGTACGGCCCAATGTTTCATCCTTAATTAGTCTCTAGACCTCATTGCTTTCTTCCAGGGTCTTTATGTTGCTAAGCACCTCTAGAGCTGTGCAAATGTTTAAATCCTAGTCTACTTTCTTTAATACTTCTTGTAGCACTTGCAGCAACCCTTCATAGGATGTAATCTTTCGCATCACTAAGGATTTATCTTGTTTTTCCTCTTGCTATGACTTCCTTAGTGATGTCATGTGCAGAGGTTCGTCTTCAAGTACCAGGTCCACAAAATTTCCTACATAATGTATCACTGAGGGAAACATTTGTGGTACCTTGGTGTCCAAGTGTGGCCTAGCTCTTATGAAATTGTCCCCAATCTCCTCTGTGAAGCTGATAAATACTTCGTTCTTCTTCTACACCAAGTCCTTCTCTTGTGTTATGCGTGCTATCTTAGCATTCTTTGTCTTGAGCTCCTCGCGCAACACTCTTATTGTTGCATCTGTATCCATGTTTCTTCTTACAACATTACTAGAAACCTTTACCAATGTATTGCCGAACTGCTCATCATACATGATAGTAGGATTTACTATCATATGTCTAGATTGTGGTGCCTTCTTCAGCTATCTTGAAACACATGACTTTTTGCATATATCAAAGTCAGGCTCATCCATATGGGTGTGCATTGACCATGATAGTTGCTTCCGAGTGTGCACAATCATCATATCCTCATCCATTAGCTCCCAGTCAAATAAATCCTTCTATTCTATCAAGATTTAGAAGTGGGCATGGAAAATTTTACCTGTGTCCTCCACGTACCCCATGGCTAGTAGAATGTGCACTCCACTTTCTCTTCTAGACCGTTGCTTCTTAGGGTGTAGACACTACAATTAGGTCACACTCCCCTTTGGTCCCTCGACAAATAAACACCCTTCATCCCATTAACCTAGCCGTGGCCCCTTTACTCCACTAATATTAATTTAATTAATTTAATTAAATAATTCATTATCATCACCATATTTATTATTTAAATATCTTAATTAGAGATAATGTCCACATACATCTCACCTAGACACCTCATCAAGCCAACTCACCCTAAGATCTATTCTTAGTAAGTTACCATAACTAACTAAGACTTTCTCACCCGTGAGCTTCTAACCATTCACCAAGGGATTGACCCCCTTAGACTTTGACAATGTGATGAGTGTTCCTTGGTAGACTTCGAAGTCTGGCTCATAAATGTGGGACTTGAATGCCCAAGAGAGCATATTCTTAGTTCTAGGGTACGCGTCGTCCTTCTCAAAATACCCCATGGATAGGAGCCTTTTTGTGGGTATGGTGCTCTGGAATCACGTGTGTAACACCTTTTTTGTGTCATCCACATAGCCCATTACTTTCCTCTATTTTGCATCCGGAGTTATTCTACCTGAGTGCACGCCTTTGGGGAAGCTTACTATTAGAGCGGGGCCTCCCAAGCTATCATGTTCTTTTTCAATGTTCTCCTCCTTCCCCTCCTTCAACACTATGTCTGTGCTGCACTTCAACTCTTGTTCTACTAGGACCTCGAGAATTCTTTGTGCTTCTCTCTCTATCACCTCCATCATCTACTCCTTTGTAAAACTTATGGCTCCTTCCTTTTCCCTAGAAACCTCCTCATCCTCCATGTCTTTGGCATCTTCCTCATCTTGTGCACCCTTGCGCCGTGCAAATACAAACTTTTTCTTCTCATCTCCACTCTCCTCTCCCAAGTCATAGATGCTAAACACATGTGGATCTTGGCCTTTCTCTGTCTCTTCTTCCTTGCCTCCATCTTCTTCACTTCCATCCCCTCTTTCGCCCATGTATTTCTCCAAGCTGTCAGTTTCATCCAAGTCAACTTCTTCATCAACCCTCTACTTTCTCCTAAGAGGTGGCTCCTAATCAGGGGACTCGGCCTTATCTTCTTCCTCAGGTGATTATTCCTTGGAGATTGGTTGCATAGGCACCTCTACTTTTGGCATCTTCTTCTTTACTGGAGACTTCTTTCTCTGTATGCAAGTGTTGGGTTTAATGCTTGTGGATAGCATCCTCACTATCTGAGTAGTCTGCACAATTGGTGCTTCTTCTTCTCCTCTCCCTCTTTTCTTGGATACTAGCTTATTCTTCCCCAAGGGGTCTTCAGGTATGGAAACTTCATTCTCCAAATACATTCCCTTCTTGAACTTTGGCCTTATGCGCAAGTACACACGCGTCGCTGATCCTCTAACAATGGGGAGAGTCATTGGCCTTGTGATTTGAATCTTGTGTGACACTTAATTTTCCACATATGCGTGCTTGGCACCGAGGTAATTCAGCTGCTTCCTCATCTCCCTATGTTCCCGGTATAGGCTACCCAATTTTAGTCTTAGCTTCTTTGACTCTTTAAACTTGTTCAGTCCCACTTGGAAGTATTGGGCAGTAAATGTAAAGTGGAGCTTACACCAAGGGCTCCATGATTCATCTATCAGCTTGAACCTTCCCAGGTAGTAGTGTTGGTAGACCAAGAATTCAACTTCTCCCTTAGTGGTTGTTGGGAGTTGTTTGGGGATTCTCCACTCTGCCTGAATGCATTCCTCAGACATGTGTACCATTTTTCCAGCCATGCCTTGCGAGGTGATGTCATTATATTACAGGCATATTTTTCAAACCTCTTTGCGGGTAAGGGATCCTCGGCGGGGTACTCCCATACAAATTTTTCTGGTGTGTTAGGCACCCCAATCTCCATGAATACAATGGTGAGCAAGATGTTGCTAAAGAGTATCATGTCCCCTTCCTTCGCGCAACTAACAATTTCCTCCGCGATGTACGTAGATAGGTTGTATATAGTTCCCTCTACAATATTTCAACAAACATGTAGCCAAGGTTTGTTGACTTGTGTCCATCTTTCCTAGCCATTTAGCTTAGTCACCAAATGCACAACCATTTTCATTACAAGGTCCTTGATATCTGAAATGTCATATTACTGCAAACCTTTCTTGCAGGCATACTCGATGATGGTCTCCTGAATATATTCCTTGTCACCAAGGTCATCTTCTAGGCTATCTCCCTCACATAAGAGGCCTGTAAATTTTGAAATCAGTTGGAGAGTCATGTGCATCTTGCACCCTACAAAGCAGAAGTAGTCTTTGTGCACCCGTGACATCAACCACTGGTACAAGCACTTTGGCTTTCTACAATAAGGCAACTCATAGAGTTGCAACAACCCTGCCTTCTCCATTTTAACCTTAACATTATCATCATATATAGGAAAACCCTCAGGTGTTTATTTTTTGGTGGGTCATAATGATTCCAACACCATTTCCTTTTCTATTGTGTTCATGCAGTGATTATATTCACTAACAAGTATACTTCTCAAGTGGGATTCCCATTCCTTCCCCATCATCAACCCATCTCAGTATTGCATCTCTGCATACCATTCTTCATTTGTGTCTACCACGGATTCTGGTTATTTAGTCTTGGCTTCACCCTTTTCTTTCTTGGGTGCCATGGTCGAGGTATTTTTATCACTCTTACCCTCTCCTTGTTATTCGATCTTACTTCTTCCAATCCTCTGATCTTAGATTCATGATACAACTCTTCTAAACCATGCCCTAGTTTGTCAAACCCTAACTAGGATAAAAAATTCACAAGACAACATTTCTTCACTCTCTCCACACCCGTGTAACCCGTTCTAGTTTGCAAACTCAAACTGGTTGCTTCAATCTCATAGATCTTCCTTCACTCGATCGAATCTAAAAGCCCTAATTTATGGAAATTGCTTATAACTCAAACTCTTCTATTTCACAAAGTAAAAATGAGAGTGCCTTGACCCTTTACTTATAGTTTTTCTCTTTTCTAAACATTAAATGCTACTTCGCCTACCACCATACTTTTTTCATTTAATACGAGTTTTTCAAACAAAGCCCATCTTCAGTGCCTTCCCTTAGGCACCCAACCTGTGCAAAAACTCCTCTAACCTTCTGGCACATAACCGATCCAACCTAACAGGAGACTCTTATGCACGCATAACCCACACCGAAGGCACTTATTCTATCCTAATCCTTTCTCTCACCTACCTTGTGTTACATTCAAATGCACTTTCTCCTCCTTATTATGTGGGATCTACAAGTAGCTTTACCCTGGCACCAACCATTCTTCCATCTTCCTCTTTATATACCTCTTTCAACCTAGCTACTCAACAAGGATTTTTAACATAATTTCCCTGGTACTTTGATCACGTGCTTCTTCACCTTTCTCCACCCCACACTTAAAGTGATGCATGGTCCTCTACGCACTCACAAATTCTCCAAAAATAGCAATAAGGTTACTGACCCCCAAGGTGAAAAACAAAACAACAACGCGAAAGGGAAACACAAGAAAGGGAAAATGCATAAAGGAAACTTATAAGCTAACTGGAAAAACTACCTTATTTACTAACACCAAGAAGACTTATTTATAGTAGGGCTTCAGCCTACTACCATTGAAGTGTCCAAGAAACTTCATCCCATTGAGCGCTTATAACTAGAACGCGCCTGAACCAAGGATGTATGAGATTGTGTAAGGACCCAACCAATGGAATTTCAACTTCCTAGGATGGTACAGAAACTTAGAATCATATAATAACACCATCTGCCCAACCTTAAACTTCTTGTTTCTAATATGGTGATCTTTCCAAGCATTTTTTTTTGCCTTTTCCACTATTTGGCTCCATCAGGAAAGTTATCATCTCTCATCTAGTTTCATTAGCTCATCAATTATTTCTTCCAGTGCTTGTTCATTGGCTAACCCTCCTACACACGCTATTCACAGAGAAGGCAACATAAATACAACTGGAAAAGTAACTTTCACACCAAACACCAATTGAAAAGGTGTGGCTTTGTTTAGTTTTTGATACATTGTCGTATAAGCCCATAGTACTGCCAGTACCTTGTCATCCCAATCTTGTCTTCAAAAATCACAAATCTTGGTCAAGGTATGACTCAATATCTTGTTGAATGCTTCCGCGGTTCCATTTTCTTGTGGATGATAGGGTGTAGTCTTTTGATGAGATACCATGAGCTCTGATAATAGGATCCTAAAGGTCCCATTCAAGTAATGTGTACCCCTATCACTAGTAAAACTCAACAGACATCCATACCCAGTGATAATGTTTTCCCATAAGAACCTTGTCATTTTGCTGTAGTGTAATCTTTAGTTGGGTCTACCTCTGCCCACCTTGTGAGATAATCTATGCAAGTGATGACATATGTGACCTGGTCTTACGTGCTACTGGTGTAATAGGTCCTACAAAGTATATCACCCAGTTTTCAAAAGGCTCCGCACTAGGAATAGAGTGCAAAGGAATTTCATCTCTCCTTCCTGGTTTTACAATGTGCTGACAATGGTCACATGCTTTACAATAATCTCTATAATCCTTGTACAAGGTTTCCTAGCATAAACCTACCATTAATATCTTGTGCATGGTAGCATCACCTGCATAATGCCCACCCACACTTCCTCCATGTGCTTCCTCTATGATGGCCAGGTGCTCATGCTCTAAGACATAGCTGTGTAAAACTTCATCATGTCCCAATTTGTATAAGTCTCCACTGCTTAACATGTATGGTGCGGCACGTATGGCTAACTACTTCTTTTCCAATGTCTTCATTCCATCCGGCACCACACCTTCCTTTACGAATACTGTAATCTCTAAAAAATTTGAGGGCACATGCCACAACCTAAATAGTTGTGCATCTAGCATTACTTCCTCAATACTCTGCACATCCTCCCCTGAATCAATTCTTGATAGATGATTAGGTCCATAGTTTTTTTTTCCAAGTTTTACTACAATGGTGAATTCAAACTCTTAAAACAACAACACCCATTAACATATGTGTCCTTGTAGAATAGGCTTGTTCACTAAATACTTCAATTCCATGTGGTCGGTGTAGAACAAAAAGGGTGTTTCCAATAGATACTGCCTAAACTTGAAGAGTACGTAGATCATTGACAATGCCTCGTACTTAGTTTTGGTATAATTTTTCTCCGCTGGTGTCAACTTCCTGCTTGCAAAATAGAGAGGACGATAAAAAATCCCTTCACCTCACTATGTAAGCACTACTTCAATGGCGGTCCCTAAGGCATCTACATGAACATGAAAGGCCTTGTCCCAAGAGGGAAACCATAAAATAAGCATGGTAATAAGCCTATATTTTAATGTATCAAATTCCCTCTACTACGCTTCTCCCCAATGAAAGGCACTTTTATGTCTAAGAAGCTCCTATAATGGCACAGCGATCTTGGCATATCCCTTAATGAATTTTCTATAATAGCCCACATGTCCAAGGAATCCGCACACTGCGCTCTAGTTAGTAGGCTCCCTTAACCCCACAATAACTACAACTTTAGTAGAATCTACCAGTAAGCCCTCCTTATATATGATATATCCCAATAAAGTACCAAAGGGTGTAGCAAACACACATTTCTTAATGTTGATGGATATCCTCAACTGCCTACGCTTCTCAAACATTAACCTCAAATTGTCACAATGGTATTTAACTAGACCATATACCGTCCATTCATCAAAATAGACTTGACAAAATTTATAGATGAAGTCCTAGAATGCTTCCACTACTATGCACGAAAAGACAGCTGGCACATTCTTCAACCCAAAGGGCATGACCGTATATGCAAAACTTCCCCACTTGGTGGCAAAAGTTGTCTTTTCCTGGTCTTCCTTTGCAATCTGGAATTGGTGGTACCCTGAAAATCCATTCGTAAAGGAATAGATTTCACACCCAATGACTCCATCTAAAATTTCTTCAGTGAAGGGGGTCAGAAATGGATCAATGAAACAAACTACGTTAAATTCCCTATAATCCACACAAATTCTAATCCACCCATCCTTCTTGATGTTGATTACCATTAGAATTATCCACTCCAATTCTTCCACTACCTCAATGATCCTAGAAGCTATCATTTTGTCTATCTCCTCCTTGACCTTTACACACAAGTTGGGATTCATTCGGTAGGGCCTTTTCCTATCCAGGTGCACACCATCCTTCAAATTTATCTTAATCTCCCCCAAGGAATGGTGAATGCCTTTGAGCTCATGATACCCACATGGAAATAAATCCTCAAATTCGTGTAGTTTATCAATGATTTTTTATACTTCCTTCTCTGTCTAGTAATCCCTGATAATAGCTTCCTTAGGTTCTTCTTCTAGACCGATGTTAACTTTCTTCATCTTTTAAGGCTCATGGTAGGCACGCGCATAAGCATCTACACTTTCCACTACCTTGCACATCTCTACAGAATGGATAACATCTAAGCTTTCTGATTCCTCTCCATCAATCACATATACCAAATTTCCCTTCTCTTTTTCCAAACACGTGCACTCAAACTGTAACTCTTCTGTTTCCTTTTATTCTTCAAAATGCACCTCCAATCCTAGTTCACCTAGTAATTCCAATAGCCTCTCTTCCATCCTAGCATTGCCCCCCATGGTAAGGTGCTTGATACCCTATAAGGCCTTATCAACTGATGGTTTGGTACTTAAATATTCAAAGGTTTGAATAAGGTCAACCACGAGTTCTTACCAATTCCTTATCTAGCAACGTGTCTCTGAATGAATGTACCATGTGTGTGCGTAACCCTACAGTGAAGAATATAACTTGTGCACCCAAAGGGATGGTGGCAAAGCTTCTGCGCCTTCTCTCTAGACCCATTCGCACTCCTGGATATGGAAAGAGGTGGGCTCCTTCCCATGGTACTCCTTGATGATGGTGGGTACATTACTCCTAGAAAATATGATAGAGAGATCAATTCTTACCTTGTTCCACTCTAAAAGGCTCTCTTGATGTGTGGCCCACCACCGAGCTGCTATGCCAAGCAAGACATAACTTAACATCTCCCTCCATTCCTTCTCATCCTTCCAATGAGCTTCTACCTCCTGTAGAAAGATCTCAGGGAAGGATCCTCCTGAATACTTGGGCAGTTCATTTCCTCTAAGGTGCCTAACCGTGCACACCCTTGTTACCTTGGTCACCGACCCTCTCAACTACCTTCCCATTAACCATGCACCCAATTGCCACATGTCAGACTAGTGGTATCACTCACTGACTGAGCATCTTCAAACAGGATAACACTGTTAGACTGGTTCAGAACTTCTTCTCCCAACAGTTTAATATAGGGTATCAAATTCCCATCAACCAGAGGTATAATGACCCATTCCTCCTTGTTCTTGAAGTTGATGTACCCTTTGTTGAACTGAAGGTCCACTTTTTTTTTGTAACACCAAGGACACCCAAGTACTGATGGGAAATTATCTGCCTCGGTGAGTGCCAAGACTTTGAAGTCCCTAGTAAACTTGGCTCCCTGGATAGTAATAGCTGCATCCTTCAAGAAACTGGTGGGAAATGCCTTAATATTGTTCATTATATACAACACATTTGAAGATGGTTGTAATGCAGGTCTTCTCATCTAATGTCATGCATCCAAAGTATGAACATTAACCTCCACTCTTGTGTCAATGAGGATATTACTGAGGAGCCATCCATCTACAACTACATTCAATGTAATCTCCTTGTCATATTCAAGGCTATGAGGGGGAAGGTTCATGTGCAAGACCTATCTCTCATGCTCTTCTCTGATGTGCAGTACCTTATCTCTCAACTAGGATTCTAGCAAGGGAATGATATTCTCCTGCCTTAGCATTTTACACACCTCCTTGACCTCATTCAGGTCATCCTTTCACACACATCCATGGTGTCCCGATAGATCTCCTTTTGATGCACAAGTTCTGGATAATTTTCATGAATGACCTCCTCCCTTGAAACCAGGGTTTTTCTATTTTGGTACCTCTCTCGTGTGCCCAGATTCTACCCTTGTTGTTACCAAGATAGGCTCCAAACCTTCATCTCGTGTTACCTGGGGAATCCACTATATGTTTTCCTTCTTAATACTAATCATTGTAGTGCCCTTGTCCTTCTGATGCTACTGATTCATATGCTCAAATAATTCTAGGCACTCCTCATACTTATGCTTCTTTCCACACCATGAGGACTGTAACAGGTCTGGGCACTCACGCTTGTAATGTTCTGTAGATCCACGGTTGAAATTTGTTCTACATGGGAACTCACTCCTTCCTCCTCTACAGTTACCTCGACCATGGAATCCTCCTCAAAAACCTCTTCCACGCATGCCTCCTTCTGTTTTCTCTTCATAACAGCAATCATTATCCTTGGAACCACTGGCAATTCTAGTTTGGCACACCCCATGATCAATGGCCTAATGGATCTGATCAATGAGCCTACAGTCCTTAGTGCCATGGGTTATAGAGGTGAAAATTTTGTAGTAATAAGATACATTCTTCCTAATCACACGCTGAAAAAAGGGGCATTTACTTGCATCATGGTCCCCATGAAAAATTTCACAATCCAATGTTAAAGCATGTACAGTCCTCCAGGGGCAATTATCCTTAACGTGTCCCTCTATTTCACAATCTGTGCACCACAAACCACTACAAGCTTATGGGCTGTGGTCGTAGATAATTTTTCCAACTATTTTTACATAGCAGCAATCTAAGCCTCCAAGAACGGGCTAACGCCAGTATCAATACTACCAATAGCCTCAATGTGTAAGGTAACTTCCAATGCTTCGTGCGAGTCTATAAAATTTTTATGAGGCAAGGCCCTTCTAAAAGTGGTGATCAATCCTCAAACAAACCACTGTGCATGCTGAGAGGGATAGATATCATATGATAATTTAGACAAGAGACTTTTAAAGCACACATCATACTCCCACACACTCTCATCCATTCCTTGTTGAATCTACTTCAAAGTGCTGATGCTCTTCTTGTCAAACTCAAGAATGTGGAACTCTACCAAGAATGCATTCTTGAAGGTAGTATAGTCCACCACCATTTGATGAGGGTCATACTTCCCATACCAGCTATGTGCACGCCCTTACAAGATGGTTACAAACTGACTAGCCTTCTGTTCTTGGGTTGTGACACCCTTCGCACACCATAGCAGTTCACACTTGTGAACATGTTCCATAGCATAATTAATCCCCCTGTAATCTAGAAAATGCATAGACATTTCAAATAATACTTGAGGTGGTGGCTGGGGTCCCTATCCTCCTGAGCCTAAACCTTGGTTCCCTCCAGTGTTTCCTCCACCACCTAATCCACCAGGTCCTATGCCTCTAAAGCTATCAGATCCACCAGAACCACTGGGTCCAATAGGGCCTATAGGATCTGTGCCAAGTACCCCCACGGTCCCAATTAACTTTGTGTCGATGGTATGTGATAGCGCTCTACTACCACTACATTGTCCCATGCCACTCCCTGATGCAAGATTGAAAGCTTTTACACTTTCTCCTTATCCAAAGACTCCTCCAAATACTAGAATATGTGTAGCCATAGAAGAAGGGATTGTAAAATTATATTTCCTATGCATGGATCTATATCTTCCACTGATATCAACTGGGTCAATAACACTTCTTCCTATTTTAGGAAATCCAAGCACCAGGGCTTGGTCACTAGGTGGGTTCAGATATACACCAACAACTCTCCTTTCTCTATGCGACAAACTCTCACTAGAAGCTGAAAGGGTCTCCCTCGCACACTTGCCAAGATGGTGTAGCACAGACTGCTCAGGTTTCACGTCCTCCGCATGAACCTCAACTCCTTCCCATAACACCTATCTCCATATATCCATTACACTAGTAGCTTCGAGTCATCTAACAATCTCCCTTTCACATGCTTCACTATACTTGAGCCATCTCTCTTCCCTCTCCTTCTCTTTCATGATATCTACCATCTTCCTACACCTAAGTTCCCTTACCTAGTGCTCAGAATGGTTTAGTTAGTCATTGGGAAAGCCTCTAAACTCATGGTAACCATTAATATCTTCATAGCTAAGGGAATAGCATGTAGAAACATTCCTCTAGGTTCTCACAAAAATTCAAACTCAGCGACCTCTGGACAAGAATACATGGAAATGGCACATTCTAGAGTGTAATTAGTCAGTACTCTTCTCCACCAATGATCTACAACATGGGTCCACGTCAGATCTACATCCTGTAACCTTTGGTATTCTTCTTCAATCCATACATGTGATCCATAATGCTAACTTGATCTAGACGCATAGGCTGAAATCCATTCATATAGTTCTACTCGGAAACAACAGAAGAAGGTCTTGTATAGATCATGGTAGAGGTTCTCTTCTACCTATCTACGTGTATTAAATTCAGGTCCAGTGTTGTATCTCTAAGAAAATTCATCCTCCGTACTCTTGAACCATGATTCAAAAATTTCCATTGTCAACTGCTCTGTTATTCCTCATTACATAGATCATCATGTATGTTATATCCCACTATAACTTCGAAAAGAGGTCCCGGAAATAGAACCAAGATGTATTGATTTTTACTCCTATCACAAAAGGAAGGAACCCCATGTGCACTGGTCTATCACCTGACATAATCTAAGCACTCACCCGAGGTACGTGTGGGTACCGAGTCTCTATTTTATGTAAGTTTATTTGGAAGCATCAATTATGATTAGTGTAATATTTTTAATGAGGGAGGTTGAAACATACAAGGACCATAGGGCTCAGAACAACATCTAGATCCTTGCAGTCACCTTAGACTGAGTAATTTAACAAAACCCAGAACATGCATTATGACAGAAAGAATTATACAAGAATTCATACATAGCATGAAAGGAAAGAGAACTCATATGAGAGAAAAGTGCATTAAAACCATTGATATCCATGTCTATTTGTAAGAGGTAACCTCATTATATTCATTGATTCATTACAGAGTGTCACAGAGAGTAGACCGCAGTCATGCATATCCCTGGATGTATGTAACTAAGCTAACTGAAAAAGAAAAATTACAACTCCATGCTTAGTGCATTCTTTCTTGAATACAAATATCCACTTGCAGTAATTCTGTATAGCTCTTCTCACTCTCTAACCCACTATACCTCATACTTCTCTTTTTTTTACTCCACAAGCATTTGTATTTATAATTCTCCTACCCTGCCAACTCACCTTCCATCATCCTTAGATTTGGTGCCAAGTGTCAAATGTGGTCCATCGAACCATGCTTCTTTAGGCCTGAGCTTTCCACTTTACCTCATGATGTTCTTATAGAATATTCCATCTGAAGCATGCTCTTTCCTGGGCCAGCCTATCGTCAGGCTGGTATCTTATCCATGCGCAACCAATCACACTTTTCACGTGTTCTGCCCTGGGTGCTCAAATTGACTATGTCCTAAGCCTCCTTTCGTGCGTGGTGCATGCTATGTGCCACCCTAAGCCTTTCTCTCATGCGCTTTTTTCTTGCACACATTTTCATAACTGGGACCCTGTGCACCCACATTCCTTCATACTTGGTTTAAGATTATAGGGGTCTAACATTTATTATACACAAGAATGAAACTTAGATTTAGCCAATAACTTCCATCTATTAATAAACATAGAATCTTATTACAATAATGGTATTCTATACCAATCTGTGAATGGATCTGATACATTAATCTCATCGTATATCTCTCTATCACACACACCTTACTACTATGTGATTCTTATCATATATATAGGGTGGGGAATTTCCCTTCACCACATCTCTATTACAAAATTAGGTTGTATGATATTAATATCCACACGCTGTTTACAGGCATAACCACACATGTAAGTGTGCTATCTATAGACCTCTTGTAGTTAACTAAAGTGACAATCCTATTCTTATTTCATCTCCATGCAAAATACTTCGATCCAATCCTCTAAAGATAGAAAATGCATGGTGTGCACATCCCTACATCATTGGTATGTTCTGCACACCATCTTCTAAAAATAGGTCTTCATGCTCAAAATAGGCTAAGTCTCGAATGTTGAACTTTCCCTCCACACGTGTGCTCTTCCTCTCCATTCATGCCCTTAAACCTGGCCTACTTTCCCATGTAGAATTCTTGTGTGAGTTTTGTCAAGTGTTCTCTAATCAACATTACCCCACACTAATCGCATTATCACCCCAAAAATGGGTATTTTAAAAAATTATAGTAAAGAATATTAATGGAAAGAGTAAAAAAGAATGTAGATGAATAAATAATGTTTTAAGAGGCAACATCCTCTGTATCAATTTGAAGGAGAAAATTTGGATACTCCTCTTTTATACTAGACTCCATCTACCATTTATTGAGTTCTTGTTCTAGTTTCTCTGGAATATTCACATCAATGGATTCCAACTCATCCTTCACAATCTATCCTTTTTAATTCTGCAGAACCAATACAACACTGTACATTGATGCCATTATTCCTTCTAGAAGATCCATCTTCTATGTAATGAGATTCACAAGCTCTTCTATCTGAGTCTTATGCGGCTCTTACGCTGCTACTAGGGCCTCACGCTTGTGCTTAACCATTGACAATATTTCTATACGGCCCAATGTTTTATCCTTTATTACTCTATGGACCTCATTGCTTTCTTCTAGGGTCTTCATGTTGCTAAGCACATTTGGAGCTGTGTAGATGTTTAAAGCCTAGTCTACTTTCTTTGATACTTCTTATAGTGCTTTCAAAAACCCTTCATAGGATACAATATTTTGCATCACTGAGGATTTCTCTTGTTTTTCCTCTTGCTTTAACTTCCTTAGTGCTATCATGTGTAGAGGTTCGTATTCAAGTACCAGGTCCACAAAATTTCCTACATAATGTATCGCTGAGGGAAAAATTTGTGGTACCTTTGTCTCCAAGTCTGGCCTAGCTCTTATGACATTGTCCCCAATCTCCTCTATGAAGTTGATAAATACTTCATTCTTCTTTTGCACCAAGTCCCTCTCTTGTGTTATGCACACTATCTCAGCACTCTTTGTCTTGAGCTCCTCATGCAACTCTCTTATTGTTGCATCTTTATCCATGTTTCTTCTTACAAATTTAGTAGAAACCTTTACCAATGCGTTACTGACTTGCTCATCATACATGACAGTAGGCTTTACTATCATATTTCTAGATTGTGGTGCCTTCTTTAGCCGTCTTGAAACAAATGACTCTTCACATATATCAATGTTAGGCTCATCCATATGGGTGTGAAATGACCATGATAGTTGCTTTTGAGTGTGCATAGTCATCATATCCTCATCCATTAGCTCCTAGTCAAATAAATCCTTCTATGCTATCGTGCTCTGGAAGGGGGCATGGAAAATTTTACCCGTGTCTTCCGCATACCCCATGGCTGGTGGAATGTGCTCTCCACTTGTTCTTTTAGACCATTGTTGCTTAGGGTATAGACACTAAAATTAGGTCACACTCCCCTTAGGTCTCTCGATAAATAAATACCCTTTATCACGTTAACCTATCCATGGCCCCCTTCACTCCACTAATATTAATTTAATTAAATTAATTCATTATCCTCACCATATTTATTATTAAAATATCTTAATTAGGGATAATGTCCACATACATCTCACCTAGACACCTCATCAAGCCAACTCACCCTAAGACCTATTCTTAGTAAGTTTCCATAACTAACTAAGACTTACCCAAACCCTAAAAATCAATGCCTACATTTCCTCTAACCACATTCCCACATTCTTACAAGAAGCTTCCAGTCTAATCCGTGGGTGAGTGACATGAGATCCCAGAAAATCAAGGGGATCTACCTAGTTTAGTAAACCTAGGAAATCCCACCTTGACCGACGCTAATTACCCCTAACCATTGCTGGTTAAGCCAAAATCATTGTCAGTCACATTTTAATCCCCAAAAAACCTTATTTTCGAGGTTGGAAAATATTGGCACATTCCTGAGAGATATCACATCTTCTAAGAATGAATTTCAATGAGAACACACATGCAAGGAAGGAGATCAAGCATTTTCTCTTACACAGCCATCCAGTACTCACCCCAACAAGGATTTTCTCCAACCAATCAAAAAGGAATGCACAAGCAACCCATGCAGAAGCCTTCCTATGATTGGTGATCCTCTGTAGCCTTCAACCTCTTACTAGCACCTTCATTCCTCACTCACAATCATCCAAATCTAGGTTCCAAGTAAGTAGAATGTTGTACTCCTTTGGTTCATTGGCTTCGTCATTATATTGTCATCCTTTGTTTCCTTAGCCACCCATTGACCTCCTTTCATACTCACCCCTCCATGTACCCATTAAAACTTCACCAAATCCCACCCAATCCACCTAGTACCTCGTTTTGGCCAATTAGGTCCTTTGTGCAATCACAAGGGAGACCCAAAACTCATTATGTGGCATTCCTATTTTTCCACAGTAATTGACACTGATTACACCCAATCGTCGTATGTCATCCTTCACTAGCATCGGTCTCTATATTCACTCATACATACCATAATAGTGACCTATCCACCTATTCCTACATTACCTTTATTCATCTATGATCTGCTTGAGACCTCTGTCAGACCTGCAGAGATCCAAAACCAGTTACTTGACCTTCAGATCTTATTTTAACTTAGCCTATTAGATTAGATATTTCTTATTTTATTTTGAATAAGATACCCAAATAATTTTAATTATAATATTGTTTACTTTATTATCTACATTAAATTGTTTTAATCAGTGGACTAACAACCATCTAGGAAGTATCACACTTCCCAAATCTAGCACACGCTAGGAAATTCACTACACATATTGTTTAACTCTTTTTAGTGGTCTTGCTTTTCATTATAGGTAGTTCCTCATAGCCAAAAGGAAGATCTCATGATCATCTGTGGATTCAGAAGTTATACGCACACAACAACCAACCAACCAGCATTTAAACAAGTATTCCTCCTACGCCTGTTACCCTATCTATTTTGTTAATATTTCAAAGAAACATCTAAGAATCAGGTGAAACATTTTGGCATGCCTGGTGGGACCCATTTGGGGTTCTTTACGTTTTATTCATTCTTAGGAAATTTTTTGTGTTTGTTTCCCTCCTGAAAAGCATACACATTAATTTTCTTCCTTGGTACCCCTCTTTTTCTTTCTATTTTCTCTAAAAGAAACCTTTCTTTTGGTGTACTTAAAAAGAATTATTTCTTCTTGCTTTCTACATTTTAGTGAAAGAGCATCTCTCTTCCTATTCATCCATTTGTGTCATCAAACTTCATATTTCAATTTTTGCTTAAAATAAGTGCATTGCATTCTAATTTATCACATTAGCTCACATTAATTAAGGGAAACGTATTTGCTAGAAGTCATTCCCATCTGATGGTTGTTAAACAAATCATAGAAAGCACATCTCTCTCTCTCTCTGAGTCTTGCCACATTACAAAAATTCAAAATAAATACATATTCTTAAACAAAATCTTTCCTGGGAATGCCTGTCAATGATCACACTGATATGAGGATTGGTAGGTACTCCCCAGCTCACTACTCTGTCTAGTCATTCTTCAAAGCTAAGCCCGCCCCCACCATAACATACCTGAAACCTCACCTTTTAGATCTCCTTCTTTGTAGGAAGCCATCCTCGCTGCCAAAAAATTATATTCTATAGTTCATGAGTTAGTCCTTAAATAGCATAAGATAAACAAACATAATAGAATTGGCACTCTTAGGATCACATTTTTCTTAGTGTTTCTGCTTGGCTTGCATTTTGAGGTGAGAGGTCACGTTCTTCATTCTTCTTGTTTATCCTTGCATGCTCCTCATCATAGTTGGTGTATTCTAGCTTCATCTGAGGATTCCTAGACCATATTCTCATCATTCCTACAATTATGGGTCTGATTCCACATCAGATTTTAATTCACACCCATTTTCCTTTCATCACTATTTCAATTTCATAGTGACTGGTGTCGGTCCAACGACCGTCGTTGGTTACTCCTTGACCGTCGTCAGTTATACCCAACCGACATCAATTCACTATCATTTTAATTAAACTGCCAAAAATGAAATTTATTCACCTTCTTCAACTTTTAAGAGTCCCTGTCACTATTACCATTCCCATTGACCTTGTAAAACTCACCAGGTTTGGCATACCTGTCAGATTTGACCTTACAATTTGATTTTGACTCACTTTCTATTTCCCACAGTGACCGGCCATGGTTACCTTTGACTGGCGTCGATTTACCCTAATCGGCATCAATTAGCCTGTGTCATTTTCCAGTCAACATTTGGTACCTAGTCCACTTTTTACATCCTATTTCACCTGTTCTTGCTATTTTTCTATGTCATTTACAGAGAAGCGGCCTAACCTGATCACTACTGGTTCACATGGTGCTAACCTGAAGACAAGCAAGCACACTCGTATTCCACACAAGTTATCAAAATATTTCACCTAGTCCTTCACTTCCTTCTATTTTATCACCCGCCATGGATCTTATCCAACCTATCACTATCACTACTAGAGATGAGGATTTCACATGAATCCTTGAACAAAACCCTACTACCTTGCAGTTTTATCTTTCCCACTCATGTACCTAAGATGCCTCGGGTCAGTTGATATACGGCATGCCCATATCTATTCCCCTAACTCTCACTCCCACTCCTGTGTTAGCCCCAGCTGGCTTCATGTTTCCTGCATCTACCTTACCCCCAGTCATTTCATAGCTAGGTCTTATACCCTCTATGACTATCATGTCTGCTACATTCATTGCACCCGCCACATCTACCATACCTTTAACACCCACCCAAAATGTAACCTCATCTACCCCTAATGTCTCACATATACTCGTAGCTACATTACCACCTCTGGTGTCAGTTAGCCCTACCCCTTTTCAGAATGTGGTCCTTTCCATATCACAATCGTTAGCCCCCATTTCCACTAGGGTTACCATAACCCTTCCACCCTAGTATATGTACTATCAACAGCCTCCCATTTCATCTATTATTCACTCTCAATATGCACCCCTTATTTCACTGCCTTCTTCTTAATAAACCTAAACAAAAATGCCATATACTGGAGTGCCACCCCTGTTATATGCCCAAAACCAACCCTCTCATGCTATAGGAGGAACACAATCATCATAACCTACCAACAACCTAATCAAATTGATGTTGGACAAGATGCAAACATTGGAGGCATCAATTTCTAGCTCCCTTAACACTCTCACCTACGATGAGATTTGTAAAGATCCCATCCACCCATCCATTCCTATTCATCCATACCTCATACATTGGGAGATGCCTAAATTTAACCGCTTTAATGGCAAGGAAGACCCGTAACAACATTTGCGGTCATTCAAACATGGGTGCTAACTAATCGCGCATGATGATTCTTTGCTCTTGAGGACCCATCCAGATGTTTCAATTCAGATGAGAAAAACAAAAATACACCCCAATTAGGGAGTCTTACTCTTCTATCTTAGAAAATCTTATCAAATTTAGGGCCATCACCCTTCTACCCATAAAACCACACACTGGTTTTGACCCTGCTCTCCCCATGCCTGTATGGTATAAAGAACATGAATTCTTTAACTATCATCAAGTAAAATGTCATAGTGACGGTAATTACATCACGTTCAAAAACATTGTCCAAGAAATGCTCAAGAAAGGTGAGTTAACCGTGGATAATCCTAATGCACTTTCCAACCAAAACCTACACATCTTCAAGAAACCATTTCCTAATCATGCCCCTTCATCTGATCAAACTGGTGAGGCCTCAACTCATGGTACCCATACCCATGAGGCCACGCTATTTTTAGTGATGCACCTGTTACTTCTCAGTTACCCCATATTCTGTCCATAAAGGAGAATCTATCCTAAAATCCTCCTTCCAAATCAAAACCAACCTTCCCTATTCCTTCACCCATAGAGGAACACCTTTCACTTCCTTCCTCATATATGGAGGAGTCTTCTACTAACATCGAGACCATTTCACCTTTGGCTTCTCCACTTACAGAACTGATACCCACAATACTTCTTCAATTCATGGAGGATACTTGTTTTCCTCCTCCACCCACAGAGGAGCTCCCATCATCTCCTCCACCTATAGAGGAGCACCTATCATCTCCTCTACCTATCATACACCTAGTTGAGATACCTTTGCCTCTTGGTGAGCATTCTCCATCAGCTACCCAAGATCCTATAGACCTAATTTTGTCTCTCTTACCCATAGAAGTTGAAGCTATCCAATTCCCCATATCTAAGACACATTTTATGGGAATAGCCATTAGGTCCTCATCAAATCCACCTACAGACGTTTCATTCTCTTGTTTTGCCAATCGCTTAGATTATGTGGATAGGGCCTTACTTTGTGGCACCTTTTGCTTCCTGTCTCAACATAGATGTAAATGTCACTTGCTGATACCTCTACTATCTACCCAAAAATATTTTTACCAATTGAAAAAAACACAACCACCTCTATCACAACTTCTTCCACAACACCCATCATAGCTCAACATACACCCTTACCCATAACCAAAACTACATCTAAACCCAAACCCACACCTACATCATCTACCTTGACTAAACCTATTACCACCTTAGGGGTCACCCCAACCACCAGCCTTACTCATCCACCTATCAAACTAGATTTAGCTACATCTTCTAAATTCAACACCACACCTACTCTGTCACCCAAAAAAAATAACTAAATCCATAGAAATCATTCTCCGGCTACGCCAATCACACCTACACCGGTCTCGTCTGTCTTAGGACCTCAACTTCCTAGCATGGTTAAGAAACTTCCACCCATCAATAAACCAAAAACACAACAGCCCACTCCTTCCTGGAAAACCTCTAACCTACCCAACCACCCAACATGACTTACACCTACACCTGCAGCATCTTTACCACCCATACCCCCAATACTCTCCACAACTTCTTCACTACCCACTACACTTCATTCTTTATCTCTCACACCCCCTGCTCAACCCACATTATCTACCTTCACAGCACCTCTATTATCCCCTTGGGTAACTTGCCCTCTTCCCCCATCTACTTTTCCCTCTAGATATCGTACACCCATATCACATTTACCCAAGAATGTGTAACATAAAAACAAAAATCCAACCCTCCAATAAGGTAGTCAAAGCAACCATACACCCTCCTACCCATTCATCTACCATACCCCTACCCAAACAAACATGACCAACACCCAAGACTACTCCAGCACCCAAAACCATGGCTCGACCCACTCCCCCTCTTGCAAGGACCATTCCTCAAAAATCAGCCATACCTACACCCAAACCCACTTTCACTTCCCATTGCAATCCATTAGTGGGGTCCTATGCCAAAATATTAACCAACCTGCTTAAGAATTTTTTTATCACATTACCACCACTCAAACCTTACAACCCCATCAAACCCAAGCCAAAAGGGTTTGATGACACTAAAATTTGTGCCTACCATCATGTGCCAGGGCATGATGTGGAGAACTGCAAGGCCTTGAAAACCATCCTTATCCAGTTTTGTCCTCTGGAAGCCAACTTTGATGATGACGACCTTCTTGATGAGGACACTGCTTCACCGACACCCATTCCCATAGTCCTTCCCTCACTGCTCACTCAACAACCATGACCTCCACCACCACAGCTCCTAGAACCAAATCCAAGATTTTAAATTAACATGGTTCACATCAGATAAATTTCCACACCATCACCTAAATGTCGTTGCACCCAGCTCACCTCATAGGGTTTTTCTCCTCTGGTAGGTTTTTTCCCATCATGTCATTATACCACTCACCCTACACGTTCACTGTTTACGAACTCCCTTGAGATCAACATGATCCACGTTACTACCCATGCTTAGAAGGATAAAGGTAAAGAAAAGGTGACTGACCCATAAACCAATCCTATACCCAACATACCATCTACACCCATACCTAAAATCACTATTTGCGGCCCCACATACCCCATTTCTAATGGAGTCACACATTACACCATGCTCAAACAATTACACCAAACTCCCCTCAAAATGTCCTTATATGACCTCATCTAAACCTCAAAATCCCATCGACAAGATCTCATGGAGGTTCTTCAATCTATTGAGGTTTTACACAATGACCCTACACCTGTAGCCTCCATTATCACACCCCATAATGTAGCCTCTCTCACCAAATTACCACCTTTATCCACATAGCACCCTACTCACCAAGTATCCTCCCTTAGCTTCTAATAGGAAGAGATCGCACCACACCAAATGGATGACCCATACCCAACCCTCTTCATCTCTATCCACATCAATCATATACATGTATGATGTGTAATGATTGATGGGTGTCCTAGTATTAATATCATTTCATCCCATGCATTCACTCAAACGCACGTACCTGACAACTGCATGCATAAACATCCTATCAGGTTGCGTTCATTCAATGATGCTATCACCTCCACATTAGGCACTATCATCCTCCACATTCATGTGGGCCCTTGCACTATCCCAACACTATCCCAGAATTATTTTACATCTTGGAGGGGGAATTTCAATAAAAAAATTTCCTTGGCAAACCCTAGATTCATGTCATGGGTTGTGTTCCTTCCACTTTACATTGTTGTGTAAAGTTTGAACATGAAGGAAACACCTATACCATTCCAGCTGCTCCATCACCTTTTAAAATATGTAACATGCTTTACCAACCTAATGACAGGCTTATACCCAATAAGGTGTCTACCTCCACAACCACTAGCTCTTCACCTACACTTCCACTTACAAGGTACATTCGCCACCTCCACCACACATACCTCTTCCACTCCTACCACCGTCACAACCTCCATGGCCAACCCATCAGTCTCCTAATCTATTAAATCCACCTCTGCATCAACCTCTAATGCATTATCTATTCCCGCTACTCACATACCAACCACCAATCCCTTGGAAGGTGTTTTTCAACACCTCAATCTAGGGGAATACCACCTATATAGTGTCAACACATTCCTTACTCCACAAGAGTATAGAAGTCTTCACCAACACCCTCACTATGATCACTGCATAGGAGAATGCCTCCTTTATGGTCCTCATCATCTTCGTACTAGTCTCACCTATGAGGGACTTTATACTACCATGTACACACCCAAACCACCATCACAAACCCACGCATTTTCTGCTAACTTCCTGTCTCTTACCAATCACCATTTTGGTTTTGGAAGGGTTTTGGTTTTGGATTTTATGAGCAAGGATGCCATGCCATTATTCCATGTACTACCCGCAAACATAACGACTGTAAAGGTGTCTTTTTTCTTGAACCACCTACTAAATAGGCCTACATTGAACTCATCAAGGACATCAACCCTTCTCCACCCTATTCACCCACTCCACCTTCATCACCACCGTTGCTGACGGAGTTGATGGATCCTAAATCTATCCCTTCTAACTTTTTTTTTTCATAAACACCATTTCATTGGGGCCTTTGACTTATCAACGTGAGGGTGAGGCTCCTTCCTCTCTTCCCTTCTTGTATCCTGAAATGATCAATGACGATACACCTTCAATTAACATCATCCAATATCAGGATGATGAATCCATATTCACCTACCTTGGTGCAGAAGACTCATATATTCATCAATCATTACCCTTTGAGATTCAAACCATGTTGAATGAATTGACTATCGAGATCAACATTCATATGCATGATGACCCATACATCCTAAACATCATTTAATCTTTAGATGTTGCTAAGAAGGAAGCCATCACTTCTTTTCTCAAAGATCATAACCACGCTTTTGCTTGGTCTTATGTAGACATGCCTGGTATTGACCCCACCATAGTGGTCCACAATATCATAACCTTTCCCGATGCCAAACCCATCAAATAAAAGCTAAGGAAAATGCACCCTCGCATTGCCCTTCTCATCAAAAGAAGAACTTTAGCACCTTCTTTCCATTTCCTTCATATTACCCATTTATTATCCTCATTGGATTTCTAACATTTTCCCTATCACTAAGGTGACAAGGGGACTCCACATTTACATGGATTTACGTAACCTCAACCTAGCCTACCCAAGAGATGACTTCCCCTTACCTGGTATTGACCAACTAGTCGACCTTACCACTGGTCACAAGATGTTATCACTCATGGATGGCTTCTCGGGTTATAACCAAATCCTAATTGCCCTAGAGGATCAACATAAAACTGCATTCATCACCCCTTGGGGGACCTTTTGTTATCGTGTCATGCCTTTTAGCCTTAAAAATGTTGGTGCCACATATCAATGGGCTATGACTTAAATCTTCCATGATATCATGCATCTTATATTAGAAGATTACGTGGATGATCTCTTGGCAAAATCTAAATGCTACTCCAAGCACCTTTCCATCCTCAAAACCATTTTTGACCGTCTCATTAAATATTGCATTCATCTTCAGCCTAAGAAGTGCATTTTCATTGTCCTCTCAGGAAAACTCTTGGGATTTATCATTTCCCTATGTGGTATAGAATTTGACCCTGCTAAATTCAAGGCCATTCTCGAAATTCCTCTTCCCACTAACCTTAGACAACTTTGTATCCTTCATGGTAAGTTGCATTCTATTCACTGTTTCATTTCACAATTATCTGATTGGTTCCAACCATTTCATCATCTACTCAAGAAGGATGTTTCCTTTAAATGGGATGATGACTACCACAAATATTTTGAGGCCCTAAAACAATACCTACTCTAACCACCCATACTCATTCCACCTAAAGATGATCAACCTTTCTACCTATACATCTCAGCTACCGATCACTCCCTGGGAGCCATGCTCACACATCATGATGAACAACACAGGGAGCATGTGGTTTATTACACAAGCCATAATCTTTTAGATTATGAAACCTGATACACCCATCCTGAAAAAATTTTCTTAGCCTTAGTTTTTGTTGCCACCAAACTCCACCTTTACCTACTCAACCACAAAACCTATGTTGTGACCAACACCAACCCCTTACACTTCATGTATGCCAAACCTTACCAAAATCAGCATCCTGCACGTTGGTTTATGCTTTTAGCTAGCCTTGACCTCGAATTCATTCATCAAAATTCCATCAATGGCTAAGCCATCACCAACCAATTGGCCGACGCACCTATTTCCGAGGATCAACCCTCTAATTTTGACTTTCCAAATGAGTCAATTGATACCCTTTCCCTAGACAAACCCCCTACCAAATGACACTCTTCTTCGATGGTTCAAAGTATCAGTGTGAGGGTGGGGCTGGTATTATCCTCATTTTTCTTGATGGTGAGCCCATGCCTCTATCTTTCAAACTTGATTTTGAATGCACAAAAAATATCGTTGAATACGAAGCACTCGTATTAGGTCTCCAAGCTACCTATGCCCTAGATGTCAAATCAATCAACATCTTTGGTGATTCTCAATTGGTCGTAAACCAATTCAATGTTGTATACCAATGTCATAATGAGATACTTCAAAATTATTAACATCATGTAGACATACTTTTGACCACATTTGACTGTTATGCCCTTTAAACCATCCCACATTCAACCAACAAATGTGCAGATACCATGGCCTACTTAGCTTCCCAAATACCCGCTTCACCTACCAATTCTAAAATATTTTTCAGCATACAATGACTCCAATCACCTTCTTATCTGACTCGCTATGTTTACTCTATTAGAACCACTACCCCTGACCCAAGCGACCCGTGGTATAAACAATACTCCAACTATATTTCTCTCTCCATCTTACCCCCTGATCTCACCCATAACGGACAACGCACTTTCCTTAAAAAGGTCTCTTGTTATGTCATCATGGGGGGCCTCCTCTATAAACATGGCTTTGATGGTATTCTCTTACAATGCCTCACAATTTTTAAAATTCCTTATATCATTCAAGAAGTTCATGATGGTATATGTGGAGGTCACTTCAGCGGCCTTACTTCTGCTAAGCGTATCCTTCACCTAGGCTATTACTAGCCAAACCTTAACCTTGATTGTTGCAACTACATCAAACATAGTGTAAAATGCCAACAACATGCCAACCTTCATCACACACCTACTCATGCCTTACAGGTCACCTGTGACCTTTGGCCCTTCTCTCAATGGGGTTTGGATCTTGTCGAAGAAATCAGTCCCCATTCTTCCCAACGACATCAATGGATCATCACTGCTACAAAATACTATAAAAAATGGGTTGAAGCCATACCATTCATCTCCACAAAAGCCAAGAAAATATGTGAGTTCATCAATCATCACATCATTTGTCACTTTGGTGTTCCTCATCACCTCAACACTGACAATGGAAAACAATTCAAAAACAAAACATTGCAAAAAATTTGCAATGTCTTCGATATTCAGCTCATTTTCTCATCATATTATTACCTACAAACCAACAACCAAGCCAAATCCACTAACAAAACCTTAAACAAAATCCTCATGAAAGTGGTTAATGATACTAGGAAGGACTGGCATACGCACATTCCTTTTGCCCTATGGTCATACTGCACTAGTATTCACACTTCCACTACCGCAACACCATTTTCTCTGGTCTATGGTACACAAGTCACTCTGCCTCTCGAAGTCCAGATTCCCTCACTTCACATTTCTCTCCATGACATGCTTAATGATGATGAATTTTGTTAGGACCATTTAGCACAGCTTGAGTTATTAGATGAACGTCATCTTAACACTCTTGATCACCTTCAAGTTTACCAAAAATGTATCAAACATGTCCATGAATGAAACTTCCAAGTTGGTGACATTTGCTTGAAAGAAAATCAACATGTAACCAAAGCAAAAAAAGGTAAACAGGGTAAATTTGCTCCTAATTGGCTTGGACCATACATCGCGACTCATACTTATGGATCAGGTGCTTATCATTTATATTCACTCGATGGTAAACCCAAACCCAAACCCCTTAACGCCTTACATCTTTAATCATTCTATTGTTTACTTTTAGTCCTACCTCACCTTTTTCTTCTTTCCATGCTCATCCCTTGAGCGTTATCCACTTCATACACCTCACTAACAATTAAAAAAGAATCATGTGAGTACCCATCACATGTTATCTTCTCTTGAATGTGTGTACCATCGTGTTGTTGTTCTTGCAGGCTCACATCACCCCTGGATGTAGATCAGACTTCTAGGTTGATCACTCTAGCATCCAGTGTGATTGCACAACATGGAAACCTCTCTCCAAGTGTGGGGACTTGTTAAACTAAGAGAGGAATCTCCAGATTAGAGGCTGGTTCCTCAAACTCCTCTGATTTAGATCTATATTTGCAAAACTACAGAGGTTTGAAACCTAATCCTACTCTAAAATCCAAGGAGACAGAGATAGAAAGTGTAGAAATGAAACTAAACTAACAGGTGATACACCAAAGGAGGAGTGGTGAACACTTCTTGTTCTGCAGATAAACACAGATCATAAAAATGCAACATAAGACATCATGCACAAGATAATAAGATGTAATCAGACATCTGAAATGAAACAAGCAACACAAACAAAGGACTGAAAACTGATCACAGAGCCTGTATTGTCATTTACACTGTCAAAATCCTTGTATTACAACATCAAAAGGGTAGAAAACCTGTTACAATTTTAGAAGAGGTTTGATACTTGCAAAAATCACTTATTACAGGTGAAATAAGAAGCCCTGCTATCCAAAGAAATGTTCCCCCCTTTAGAAATGAGCCAAATCTGGCTTTTACATGCATGGGTCGAGCCCAGGGGACAGAAAATGTACAAAACATGGGAGCCCATCCCTCCTTGACTGTAGGTGCATTAAAATGGCATGGGAGGACCTTACAAGCCCACACCCTATCATTTTTATCAGTTTACAGGAGAATGCGACCCATTCTGCATTAAATCTGGTCGCTGAAATGTCACTTCTGGCCATGAACACACGTCAGATCCGTTTCTCGATTTTCTCTTTCCAGACTACACCAAAACTCAAGATTAACTCCATAATCATGTAGAGAATTTCACAAGCTTTCCATTGATATAAATAACGTGCCAATCTGAGCTCTGGATCAAAAGATATGGAGATCTGAAGATCTAGGGCACAAAACAGGCAAAAACGGATTTTTAAATTTCTTCCCATGCCCTGCCACCTGGATGACACGTGGAATGCATTGATTGGTCGCGTGATCCTCTCTCCTTCGTTTTACCGACGGGTTTTTCTTGAATTTTGACCTTTTTGATGATTTTGGGACCTTTTCCACTTTTGTGTGCTTCCACCCCTTTGGACGACAAGTGGCATGATCTTGTTGGAGGACAGGGCGCGGGGTCTTACTTCACTTCTACCCCCTTTTTGGTGAACTCAGCCAAATCCTCTTAACTTCTCCCCAAGCTCCGCACTTCCCTACTCCATTGGACACATGTCCAATTCCTATTGGCTCGGGCTGCCCCTTTAAAACTCACCTTTTGACTTTTGGACTTTTCCCTTGTGACACATGTCACCTCCTGGTTGGTCTGCGGGTCTGCCGGCTCTTCCGCCTCCACCGCGTCCTTTTGTCCTGGATGTCCCACTTTTCCTTGTGCCGAAGTTTCTTGTTTTGGCTGAACCAGCCGGTTCACGTCCTTTTGTCCCAAATGTCCCAGTGCTTCGCGGGAAAAATTCTTCTAGTTCGCCCGATCCGGTCGATACGCGTCTTTACGGCCCAAATGTCCCGAAAGTTATTTGCAAAAGTTCTCCTTTTCGGCTGATCCGGGCGGTTCGCGTACTCTCGGCCCGAATGTCCCAGTGCTTCAATTTTCTATTCCGGCCGAACTAGCCGGTTCGCGTCCTTCACGTATCTTCACCCCAAATGTCCCTTTGTTGTTTGGGCCACCTGTAGGCTTTTTCGGCCGATCCACGCCTTAGCGTCCCAAATGTCCCTCTTTTCCTTGGACAAAGACTTAGCCGATTTTCACATTTTTTCCTGTCCTAAGCTTATTTTCTGCAACTTTTCCACATTTCCTCAAAATTTTCTCTTTTCAACCTGGACAGGAGAGTTAGAAAACTTTCTGAAGGGACCCTAGAAACATGATTTTTTCCCTTGGATTAATCAATTTGCCTGGGACTTTGATAATTCTGAGGTATGTTACCAATTCAACCCTGGGGGGTGAAATTGGATAACAATTTGGTGACTCAGCGGGGACATCTGCCTGCTAGATGAAAAGACCAATTGCCCGAAGCAGTCCATTGGGCATAGAGTCATCGAATATTCTATTTAGAATCCTAAATGACTCAGAAAGTGCAAGGAGGAAGATGGAAAGTTACCTGATGAAAGCAAGGACTGCAAAACATCTCTATGGACAGTAAACTGTGCCAAAGCACTTAGGGAAAACAAAGCTAACCTATAGCAGAACAATGTGCACAAGCACTTGGAGGAAAGAAAATCTAATCTAATATTTACAGAGGTAGTGAACTTCCCTCTAGAAGCAATGCTTGAGATAGATTCCATTGACTGGAATCTGCAGGTTCTTTACCATCCAATGAGGCCAATTGGAAAGCATTGCTGTTCTTGCACTTTGTGACCATGTATGGGCCACTCCAAATGGCATCAAATTTTGAATGCCTTCCCGGTTTTGCTCTGTCCACATCCCATTTCAACACTAGATCTCCAACTTGAAAAGATCTAGTTTGGCCTTCTTATCAAAGGTCTTCTTGATCAAAGCTTGATCCTTTTCCATTGCTTGGGATGCCTGATTTCTAATCTCTTGCAGCTCCATCAACTCTGCATACCCCACTTCCATGGGCTCAAATTCAAGTAACTCCAGCTGCTTCATGAGTTCCAATGTTGGCAACTCAAGTGACATGGGCAAGATTGCCTCTCTTCCATAGAAAAGCCTGAAGGGAGAGTTACCTGTGGATCTTTTAGGAGTGATCCTATCAGCCCATAAGGCTGATTTCAGCATGGTATGCCAAGACCTCTGATTCTCATCAAGAGTCCTCCTAATGATCCTCAAAAAATTCTTGTTTGTAGACTCGGCCTAGCCATTACCCTGAGGGTAATAGTTTGATGAAGTGCTTAGGTAAATACCGTTCTTGACAGCCCACTCAATCACCCTAGATCCAATGAATGCCAATGCATTCTCAGAGATTATTGTAGCAGGTACACCGAATCTGGTTGTTATCCCCTCATAAAAGTCTAAGATGCTAGACTCGTTTGCCTCTTTGAGTGCTACTGCTTCTATCCATTTGGTGAAGTAGTCTGTGGCTATCAAAATCCATTTGTGCCCTTGGCTTGAATTGGGATTAATGAGTCCGATGAAGTCCAAACCCCATTGCATGAATGGCTGGTCGATTGAGACTAGATGCAATGGAAGGGCAGCAAGTCTCTCTTTCCCTGTGAAGAATTCACAATTCTTACACCTCTTGATCGATGCATAGCAATCACTGAAGATTTTAGGCCAGTAATAACCAGCCTTCATGATTTTTAGAGCTATCACTCTTGGTGCGAAATGGCCACCAGCTGGCCCACCATAAAACTCTTCCAACACCTTTTGAATCTGACCTGTGCTAATGCATCTCAGCAGCACTCCATTTACATCCCTTTTGAACAAAACTCCATCAACAATGGCATATGGGACAGCCTGCAATCTGAAGTGTCTCCTTTGGGTCTTGTTCATCTCTTGGAGGGCATAGGCCTGTGCTTAGGAAGTGCATAATATCTTGGGTCCAGCAAGGAGTGGGGGAAGTATTGTATTCTTCGTGATTACCACTTGGCTCATGGCTGTCATGGATTGTCAAAATAGCCTCTTCTTCATTGCATACTTCCTTTTGCTTCCCCAAAACCAGCTGCTCACACAGTCCTTTCCCTTTTACCAGCTTGGTGATCTTGATATCAATGTCATACTCCATGACACGGGTGATCCAACCTACCCTTTTCTCATTCAAATCCTTGTTGAGGAGGAAGTCCTTAACCCCAGCATGTGAGACAAGCAGTTGAATCTTATTGTTTGAGAGCAAATGTCTAAACTTCTTCAAGCTCCTGATGATAGCAAGGACATGCTTTTCGATGAAAGAATACTTTATTTCGTAATCTTCCAAGGTTTTGCTGAAGAATGCTATGGGCTGTTCTGAACCTTCTCTATTCAGCTGTGTTAAGATAGCTGAGATTGTGTCTGATCCTCCAAACGCATACAACATGAAGTCCTTTGAAAAGTCTGGGTTGATAAGAGTTGGAGCCTGTGATATTGCATGCTTGACACTTTCAAAACTCTCTTTGCCTTCTGTTGTCCATTTGAATGCCAGACTCTTCTTCAACATCATTGTTAGAGGCTTCACAAGAGTGGAAAAATTAGGCACAAATCTACGGACAAAGTTTATCCTTCCTAAGAAGCTTTAAAGAGATTTCTTGTGGTGTGGTAATGGGAGTGTTCGGATGGCTTCAACCCTTTCAAGATCAATTGTTAGCCCTTCCCTAGAGACAATGTGGCCCGAAAATTTTCCCTCGTGTGCCAAGAATATACACTTCTTTGGATTCAATGACACTTCGAACCTTCTACACCTCTGAAACACTTGCCTGAGGTGAAAGAGATGGTCTGCTGCATTCTTTGAGAAGACAGTGATATCATCTAGGTATACTAGCACTATATTGTTGATTAAGCCTTTGAATGCCATATCCATAGCTCGCTGAAATGTTGCTCCGGCATTTGATAGGCCAAATGGCATCTTCTTGTAGGCATATGTGCCCCATTTAGTTGTTAAAGCTGTCTTGAATTGGTCTTCTCCCTTCACCATAATCTGATTATAGCCTGAGTAGCCATCAAGTAGTGAAAACCTTTCTGAACCAGCCACCACCTGCAATATTTGCTCCATGGAAGGGAGTGGATAATGATCCTTGAGAGAGGCTTTATTCAAATCTCTGAAGTCAACACACAGCTTGATCTCTCCATTTTTATTTCTGACTGGGACTAAGTTGGCGACCCAACTTGAGTGTTTGATGGGGAAGATGATACTAGCCTCAATAAGCTTGCTTAACTCTTTTCTCGTTAGAGGTTCAATATGGGGATTCACTGGCCTTTGCTTTTGCCTGACAGGCTTGGATTCCAGATCCAGCTCAATAGTATGTTGTGCCAACTCTGGGTTGAAACCTCTCAGATCTTTGTAAGTCCAAGCAAAAACATCTGGGAATTCTTGACAAAGCTGAACAAAATCAGATTTCTTTTGTGAGGTTCTTACTTTGCCAATCTGCAATGTCTTGCTTTCTCCCACTAAAATAGGCTTTGAATCTTCTCCCTTTACTTGAATGTTCACTTTCTCCTTCCGGAACTGATCATTTGGGTTGAATATTGACTCCAAGGTTATGAGGATTTTTGGTAATTTGTTATTTCTCAGCTGTACTACCTGATCACCATATTGCTGCTCCAGCGTGTTTTGATTTCTGGTGGAGAACTCAGCTTCTTCTTGTAGGAAATTAACAATTTGCTTATCATTCTCGAAGACTTGCCAACTCGTGCTGTTATCTGGAATAGCTGGTCTCACAACCAATTTGATATGAGGCTGAGATTTCTCACTTTTGATACTCTCTACAACATCAAATGCAGCCCCAATTGCTGCAAGTCTATCAGCGGCTTCATTCTTTTTTCTTGGGATGGAATTGATGCTAAAAGCTTCAAAATCTTCAATAAGATCCCATACCCGATTTTTGTAGCACTTAAGCCGATCATTTTTGGCAGCATTTTTTCCTTTGACTTGGTTTACGACCAGCTCACTATCACCAAATACTTGTAAATTCCTGATGCCTTTCTTCATTGCCCAGTGCAGTCCATGAATTAAGGCTTCATACTCAGCCATGTTGTTTTGAACAGGAAAACTGGAAACGGAAGGCTGAGTAATACCTTATACCTTTTGGTGAAATGAGCATAGCTCCTCCTCCTGTACCTTGTCTACTCCTTGATCCATCAAAGAACAATTTCCATACTTCTTTCTTGTCCTTATGATCTGGCTTGGTGATGCTGGGGAGAGGTTGATCCTCTTCATGTAAACAATAAACTCCTAGCTCAGATTCTTCTATTTCTTGATAGGGATCAAAAGCATGCACCTTGCTTTCCCATTCATCAAGAGTCAAATCTGGGATGCTTCCAACCTTGGTATCAGTTTCATCAGTGCTAGGGTGATCTTCTTGATCAAATGCTGAGCAATTGGCATTAATTTGGCTGGTAGTGTAAGGCTCAATGTGAAAGTTTGCAATAGGTTCAGACCTGATTGTGGCCTTGGTTCCATACCTTGTTCTGAATAGCATGTGTGACCAATCAGCAGACAAATACCCTCCAATCTTGGCCGTGAAGTCCCTTGACAAACACAATGCAAAGAGTGGTGGCAGGTCAATGACTGACACATCTTGTAACACTATTACGTTGGGACATGCATGCAGTGTGAGGCTCAAACCTCTGATTACTCCAACTGTTTTCACTGTTGTCCCGTCTAATTGCACTACACCCTTGGAGATGACTTCATATTGAAGCCCTAGCTGATCAGCTATTTGCTTGGGCATTACTGAACTACTTGCCCCAGAGTCAATCATGCAATTATGTACCAACTTATCTCCTATGATCAATGAAACATAAAATGGAGGGGGCTTCAACATTTTACCTTGTTGACCTCCATGATTTCCTTCAGGATGGGTAGCATTTGTGAGTACCTTTTCTTGCATTTTTACCTGTTGATTTGAAGTTGACCAGTCCTTCATGGCAGCTTGTAGCAAATCTCTTTGGCCTGGGATGGATAGTGATTCCCACATTGATATGTTTACATTTGTCTTCTTCATCTGGTCAATGATGTTGAATGGGGATGAAGCATCCCTCTGCTGTCCCCTAGCTTGCACATTCATTCCTTGCACGTGGGCAGCAACAACTGGCATCTGAGTTGGTTTAGGAGCTGGTTTCGGTGCTCCTTGCATGTTTGGAATTGCATTTTGTTTACCAACACCTTGTGGAGTGACAGAAGGTCCATGAACTACTTGGGGACAATGGTTGTTCTTCACCCAAATTTCTTCTCTTTGACCTTGTGTTGGCTGCAACACTCTGAGAGGGTATTTGATTCATACCACAGAAATCTTCATCCTGCCAATTGACAAGAGTAGTTTCATTCAGAGATGTCCCTTGCTGAGATGCTTCCTGCTGCTGATCTCCTTCGTGGCTAGACTATTGTGACCCACTGATGGTTTGCACCATCAGGGCTTGATTTAATGCACTGTTAAAGCACATTGATTGGTTGTGTGGCTGACTACATGGGAAACACCAATCATATTCTTGGGCCATGTTATTTTGGACTGGCACTAATTATTTTGAAGCAGATACAACATTGGGGTTATATGGCTGAAATGGCCTATTAGTGGGAGGCCTTACTTGGCTTTGATTTTGATTTGCAGCCTGAGTTGGTGACCTATTTTGTTGGTATGGCTGCCTATTAGGCTGAGCTTGGGGTTGATAAGAAGGTTTGAAACCTTGGGCTTGCTGTCTCTTGAGAGTAACCAGCTCATTGCCTAGGTTTTGCAACTGTTTTAGGACCTCTTGGAGTTCATTTGAAGCACTAGAGGATGAAGTAGAGGTTTCATTTGAACTTTGATTTCTAGGCGTAGGAACAGGAGCCAAAGTGGGTGTTTGACTAGTGCTTGGATTTTCTAAGTTTGGATACAAGGGCATGGGAGGCCTAGGAGCCAGTTTACCAGCTTGAATAAGATAATTTTCGGATCTAATGGCAATGCTATAAGTAGCAGGTAAGGTTGTGCCTCCCATAGATTGAATTAACATAGAAATATCAGAATTTAAAGCTTTAAGGTAATATAGAAAAGAACCTTCTGCTGTTGGCCTGGACTGCCACTGGAATTCTATCCCAAGACCTTTGAAATATGAAGTTGAAGTCAGTTAGCTACTCGTTGGGGGCTCTCTTGATAGTTGTCAACTGCTCCAAAAGAGACAAGTTGTCTCCCTTCTCTCCAAATTGCTCGTGAAGTGCAATGCACAGCTGATTCTAGTTTGTAATAGAACCAGCCCCAAGGCTCCTAAACCATTGCAATGCTTTACCCTTGAATGAAGATGCCAGTAATTTGACAGCCACTTGCATTTCATCGATTTCATGGATTGCACAAAGGTTAGCAATATCTTTAACATGATCTCCTAGTGTAGTCTGATTTTCTCCAGTGAAGTAGGGAATGTTCTTCAAGGCTGCAATAGGAACTGGATGTTGTGCATTGAGAGCAAGTGGGCTGTTACCTGTGAAGTTGACGTAGGGGTTGTTCTGAGCCATTCTGATTGGTCTTACAACCATTGTATATTGAAAGAAAGGCCTGTCAGGTGGAGGAGTTGAGAGAGTTCTGTTTGGTGGAGATGGGGACCTTTGAATCCTTCTTCCTCTTTACCTTCTTCTCAGAGATAACTGCAGGTATTCAAACAGCACCTCTTCTTCTCCGACTCTTGACCTTGTGGTGATTCTTCTCATGAGTTTTCAGGCCTGCACTACTGAAACCAGTTGATTATTCCCCTTGGAGTTGCCAGATATGCAAATAATAGCTCTTATAGGCAAGAAAACTGCAGCAGATGCATATCAACTTTGCTGCAATAAAAATGAGACGTCTAGGTCCCACCGAGCATGCCAAAACTGTTGTTGTAGGCTCACAGCACCCCTGGATGCAGATCAGGCTTCTAGGTTGATCACTTTAGCATCCAGTGTGATTGCACAACATGAAAACCTCTCTCCAAGTGTGGGGACTTGTTAAAATGAGAGAGGAATCTCCAGATTAGAGGCTGGTTCCTCAAACTCCTTTGATTTAGATCTATATTTGCAAAACTACAGAGGTTTGAAACATAATCCTACTCTAAAATCCAAGTAGACAGAGATAGAAAGTGTAGAAATGAAACTAAACTAACAGGTGATACACCAAAGGAGGAGTGGTGAACACTTCTTGTTTTGTAGATAAACATAGATCATAAAAATGCAACATAAGACATCATGCACAAGCTGATAAGATGTAATCAGAGGTCTGAAATGAAACAAGCAACACAAACAAAGGACTGAAAACTGATCAAAGAGCCTTTATTGTCATTTACACTGTCAAAATCCTTGTATTACAACATCAAAAGGGTAGAAACCCTGTTACAATTTTAGAAGAGGTTTGATACTTGCAAAAAATCACTTGTTATAGGTGAAATAAGAAGCCCTACTATCCAAAGAAATGTTCCCCCCCTTTAGAAATGAGCCAAATCTGGCTTTTACATGCATGGGTCGAGCCCAGGGGACAGAAAATGTACAAAACATGGGAGCCCATCCTTCCTTGACTGTAGGTGCATTAAAATGGCATGGGGGGACCTTACAAGCCCACACCCTATCATTTTGATCGGTTTACAGGAGAATGCGACCCATTCTGCATTAAATCTGGTCGCTGAAATGTCACTTCTAGCCATGAACACACGTCAGAGCTGTTTCTCAATTTTATCTCTCAAGATTAACTCCATAATCATGTAGATAATTTCACAAGCTTTCCGTTGATATAAATAACGTGCCAATCCGAGCTCTTGATCAAAATATATGGAGATTTGAAGATCCAGGGCACAAAAAAAGCAAAAACAGATTTTTAAATTTCTTCCCCGCGCCCTGCCACCTGGATGACACGTGGAATGCATTGATTGGTTGCGTGATCCTCTCTCCTTCATTTACCCACGGGTTTTTCTTGAATTTTGACCTTTTTAAAGATTTTGGGACCTTTTCCACTTTTTTGCGCTTCCACCCCTTTGGACGACACGTGGCATGATCTTGTTGGAGGACAGGGCGCGGGGTCTTACTTCACTTCTACCCCCTTTTTGGCAAACTCGGCCAAATCCTATTAACTTCTCCTCGAGCTTCACACTTCCCTGCTCTATTAGACACATGTCCAATTCCTATATGCTCGGGCTGCCCCTTTAAAACTCACCTTTTGACTTTTGGACTTTTCCCTTGTGACACGTGTCACCTCCTGGTTGGTCTGCGGGTCTGCCGGCTCTTCCGCGTCCACCGCATCCTTTTGTCCCGGATGTCCCACTTTTCCTTGTGCCGAATTTTCTTGTTTCGGCTGAACCAGCCGGTTCGCGTGCTTTTTTCCCAAATGTCCCAGTGCTTTGCGGGACAAATTCTTCCGGTTCACCCGATCCGGTCGATTTGCGTCTTTACGACCCAAATGTCCCGAAAGTTAGGTGCAAAAGTTCTCCTTTTCATCCGATCCAAGTGGTTCGCGTACTCTCGGCCTTGAATGTCTCAGTGCTTCGATTTTCTGTTCCAGCCGAACCGGCCGATTCGCGTCCTTCGCGTATCTTTGCCCCAAATGTCCCTTTGCTATTTGGGCCACCTGTAGGCTTTTCGGCCGATCCGCGCCTTGGCGTCCCAAATGTCCCTCTTTTCCTTGGACATATACTTAGCCGATTTTCACATTTTTTCCTGGCCTAAGATTATTTTCTGCAACTTTTCCGCATTTCCTCAGAATTTTCTCTTTTCAACCTGGATAGGAGAGTTAGAAAACTTTCTGAAGGGACCCTAGAAACATGATTTTTTCCCTGGATTAATCAATTTGCCTGGGACTTTGAGAATTTTGATGTATGTTACCAATTCAACCCTGGGGGGGTGAAATTGGATAACAGTTGCACATAGCATGATTCTCATGGATACTTTTTGTCTACCTTTAGATGTGATCCCATGGTTGTTTCACCCTACTTTCTGAACAAGAATCCTATTCTTTGCCTTAGTCTTGTCCATGACTTCAAATCCCCACATGGTACCCAACTCCTTAATTCAAACTTCTAACAAAAAGATGACTCCCTCAAAAGGACATCTTCCTCTCTGTAATCACTGTTGTAAATAGACTGCTCCCTCGAAGGACAACTATGTAAAGATTTTTTTTAAAAAGTGAGAGAATTTGAAGCTATGGCCAACTGACCCTACAACCCTGTCACCTATGCCTGTAAGTCTGTCACCTAACCATCATCTCCATCCCCATCTCCATCCCCACCACTGACCATCTGGGTCTACAGACTGGCCACTTGTACATGTAGCTCTATTACCTCTACCTCTGAGATCACCAGTTGTGTCTGTATCATACCCAACTGGGTAATCAGAGTACCCACCTACCCATGTAGGGTGTCTCTCTGCATCATGATGGTGGCTAGATCTGGCTTCCCCAGTCTGGGTGGTATGGCTCGTAAATGTGTCACCAACCACTTTCTATACCTATTTGTGACCTTGATATTATCTATCTTCCGGTCCACTACCTACTCCTCCTTCCCTGTGGGCACTGTCAACTATGGTAGAGATAAAGGCATCTCCACATCATCTCTCTAGTACTGTGGGAAAGGCAGAGGCATGTCCTAGAATATCCCAAACTACTACCTAACTTTGTCTACTAGGATCATCTCATGCTCCCCGGCACAGTGACCCTATATCCATCTCAATAGCTGGATCTCAGCTAGCTCCTCATGTATACGCCTATATGAGGGGAATCTCACATATGGCCTCCATATAATGTCTACTCTGGATAACCCCTCCAATAACCACCAAAAATAGGCCACATCATGTGTGGGCCTGTCTGATCTTTGATCTTCAATAGTAGACACCCATCTCTTGTATCCCACCCACACCACTCTTGGTGGAAATGCATCTTCTCGAGGCATCCCTACTAGCCACACACAAACTATGTTCTCATAATCCCAACAGTGTAGTAAGAAGGTACAACATAGGCTAAACCTATGCAGCTTCCCATATGCCCATAACTCTCTATCTAGCTGCACCAAGAATCCTGGTACCCAAGAAAAGATGGTCTCATCTATCATCATGTCATGGAGTACCCCCATCAACGATTGGGGAAAATGTCCACCCTTTGCATCTGGTAGTGTAAAGCAGCACACTACCTCCATCAAAAAAACCACTAGCCTCATCTCCTCTGGATGGGCTAGGTACATCTCTCCATACCAAATGCTAGCACTATGGAATGTCATCTCGACCATCCCCTTGCCAAACACCATCAACATCAACTCCTCTGAGGCCTCGGAGGATATAGAGTAGACCCGTGTACCCAATATGGGTAGCTGTAGAATCCTGAACATGTCCTCCATGGTGATAGTGATCTCACCCATCGGTAGGTGGAACGTGTTGGTCACGGAATCCCATCTATCGATAAGTGAAATCATCAAACTAGGTTACCGGACTACATGCCGATAACATCAAACTCCACTCAAGCCCACCGCCTCCACATGCTGCAGCTCCTTAGGGTTCGTTGCATTGTGCACTATCATGAGTAGGGGTGGACCCTATCCCGCATACATAGCTGGTCTCTCCCCTACATCTAATATGAACAACACATTAATCTACATTTTTATACCCATACTTTCCACCTATCATTTCCCAACACGCTATTTTACCCCTACCCATCTTGATCCCCCAACTTATGGCACTTTTGACCCCTTTCTTTCCACATCCTGATCGGTGTCAGTTATCTCTAACTGACCCCGATCACCCCTTAATCGACATCGGTCACCTATTTAGTGTCGATACTGGTTCACCCCTACTGATGTCAGCCAAACTTGACCAATGTCGGTCACTATCGCAAAGAAACCTGCGACCCCCAAATCCCCCTTTTCTAAAAATCTACCCACCTTGACCCTTTTATCCCCCTAAAAACACCTACACCTCCCTTCCACCTCATCCCCTCCCTTCCTCTCCCATTTATTTCTCTCCCCATTCCTAGTTTACCCATTTTCCCTCTCATTTCCAAATTTATTATTTTTTCACCCACCCAAAAACAAAAACTACAATAACAATTTGCAAATCACCTAATCTATCTAACAAAATACAACTAGAGTTGGATGCTTACCTCATCATGCTACCGTCATCTTGGTGGCACCTCTGGCCATTGCACCTGTGGCCCGCCTGATCCTTCTCTGGTCTCTGCCATCACTAAATCTCCACCCGCGTCTCTAATCAATCAAATCACATGCATCGATCCTATGGACCCACCTCTTACCAACCAATCACCCACCATTCACACTGCCAACTCAATGCTCTGTTCCATCTAGCCACTTTTTCCTCTTTTCTCTCTCTTTTTTTGTTTTCTCAATTCGTTAAATGACAAATGAATAACAAAAAAACACAATTTTTTTGTTTTTATAACAAACCCGACCTAATCGATGTCGGTTTTACCCTCACTAGTATAAGTCACGTGCTCTACCTTACTGTGGTTAGTTTCACTCTACCGGCATCAGTTACCCTTAACCAGCATCGGTCACCCTATCTAGCATAAAACCCAACATTTTACCCTATTACCCCACCTCTCCCTCCTTTTTTTCCACACCTACCCTTTACCCTAACCAATACCTCACCTAACCTTTACCATGACTACTTACTCCACCTTTTTGGCCTTATCATTTACTACCTACATTTTTCCTCCTTTCGGGGCTCCTTATTTTACCCCTCCCTTAACCTTACCCATGCCGTAAACTAGATTTTTTTGGCCCTGGACCATCACTAGTGACCTTTAACCTCACGTGTTCACTATCCCTTACGACATTGTTACCTGTGTTTTTGACCTAATGACCTTACCTAGCCTATTACCATGACCATTTATCCTGACCCTACCTTTGGTGTACCAGAACATACCTAAACATTCCTGCACCTAACCTATGTTGTGTTTCCTGACCATATCCTATACCTTGGATACCAAAATCATTTCAACCTTGTTTGGATAAATCTATCGACCTTAGACAATGTAGAGTTTGACTTCTCTTCAACCTGGTAGCGTGTTGCAGTTTGTGTGTGTGTGTGTGTGTTTGATTGTTACTACCTTTGACCCTAACCCATTACCTAGATTTCCCAAGTAGATCTTTAACCCCTTTTTCCTTCATTCCCCACCTTACCTTTTATCACATTTACCTTTTATCAAACCACTCACTGATTCTTCCTCCTACCTCTTCAGTTCCTGGTTTGAGGGGGATCACCTTCACCCACACATGGGGCAACCACATCTTATTTTTGTTAGCATAGCTTACCAATACAATCTATTAAAAAAAAAGGGCCAAAATGTAGACACTAAAATTAGGTCACACTCCCATTTGGTCCCTCAACAAATAAACACCTTCATCACATTAACCTAGACATGGACCGCTTCACTCCACTAATATTAATTTAATTAAATTAATTCATTATCCTCACCATATTTATTATTTAAATATCTTAATTAGGGATAATGTCCACATACATCTCACCTAGACACCTCATCAAGCCAACTCACCCTAAGACCTATTCTTAGTAAGTTGCCATAACTAACTGAGACTTACCCAAACCCTAAAAATTAATGCCTACATTCCCTCTAACCACATTCCCACATGCTTACAAGAATCTTTCAGTCTAATCCGTAGGTGAGTGACATGAGATCCCAAAAAATTAAGGGGATCTGCCTAGTTTAGTAAACCTAAGAAATCCCACCTTGATCGATGCCAGTTACCCCTAACCATCGCCGATTAAGACGGAACCACTGTCAATCACCTTTTAATCCCCAAAACAACCTTATTTTTGAGGTTGGAAAACATTGGCACATTCTTGAGATATATCACATCTTCTGGGAATGAATTTCAATGAGAACATGCATGCAAGGAAGGAGATCAAGCATTTTCTCTTACACAGCCATCCAATACTCACCCCAGCAAGGATTTTCTCCAACCAAGCAAAAAGGAATGCACATGTAGCCCATGCAGAAGCTTTCCTATGATTGGTGATCCTCTGTAGCCTGTAACCTCTTACCAACAACTTCATTCCTCACTCACGGGCATCCAAAACTAGGTTCTAAGTAATTAGAATGATGTACTCCTTTGGTTTATTGGTTTCATCATTATATTGTCATCCTTTGTTTCCTTAGCCACCCATTGAAATCCTTTCATACTCACTCCTCCACATACCCATTAAAACTTCACCAAATCCCACCCAATCCACCTAATACCTCATTCCGGCCAATTAGGTCCTTTGTACAATCACAAGGGAGACCCCGGCAAGGATACATGAAAAGTGTATAGTACTCTTAGTGTACAGTCTTCAACACTTTCACACATGAAAACATGATCCATAACCTAACAAAAATCACTTTAATTACAATATGGTTTACTTTATTATCCACATTAAATTGTTTTAAATAATAGAATAACAATCGTTTATGAATTATCACACTTCCCAGATCTAGCACATGCTAGGCAGTTCACTGCACATATTGTTTAACTCTTTTTAGTGGTCTTACTTTTCATTACAGGTAGTTCCTCCTAGCCAAAAAGAAGCTCTCACGATCATTTGTGGATTCAGAAGTTATACACGCACAACAACTAACCAAATAACATTTAAATAGGTATTCCTCATATGCCCGTTATCCTATCTGTTTCATCAATATTTCAAAGAAACGTCTAAGAATCAGGTGAAACATAGGGACCTTAGCTTTCAAATTTGTGACTTATGTCTCCATGTCCTAAACATTTTCGACATCTATCTCCTCTAATCCCTTCTCATCCTCTCCTCTTTCCTTTGATTCCTCACCCTATTCCTCTATGTTCTTTGGAAGTGTAGGAGAATTAGGTGCACTTTCCTCTAACTCTTCCACACCCTCATTTAACTTCAGTTTCATCCTTCTTTGCACCGTTTCCTCCTTTTGTGGAGAGAGTCTGGGTGATTTATGCACCATGGTTAGAGTAGCACCTTGGGTCCTTATTCCCACTCTTGGCTGACAATAACCCCCTCTGGATATTGCATCTCCAAAAAATTACTTTCTGGAGCCATTTCTTCTCCTCAATGAGCACCTTCTTCTTTCCTTTTACTACTACTGTAGTTGTCTTCTTGGGTGTCATTTTTACCTTACAATCCTTTGTAGATCCTTTTTGTTCAAATTTTTTAATGTGCAAAGCAAACCCTAGCTTGATTTAGCATGCCCTAGGTGAAATTACGTGCCTCTAAGTTGTCTCTGTCACCTTGCTTCTCTCAAACCCTTCACCACCAGGGACACAAGCTTCTTCTCCACACATATCTCTTTGTCACGATTGGGTTACACACCTCTCACACCATAAAATGATCACTCAGCTCTTCGCACTTGGCTCCTTTCAAATAATCTTAATCGCAATGGTAAAAATGAATTTACATCCCATCTTTATATAGATTTTTCAAATTTTGATGCATTTATTACTCCTTCACCTACTAAGTATCCCCTCATTCATTGACCAAATTCATTCATTTCATGTGGTACATCTTCACGCCCCAGCTATAACCTTCTAGCACACCTCCCTACCCTTTGGTCATAGAATTCTCTTCAGTGTACACCTATTTCACATAGAATGCTTCCGTTCCTGGAATAGAGTTACTTCTATCCTTTCATTCCTTTGAGAAACAGATAAGGGTTAGGGCTAGGAGGAATACCTGTTGAATGTTGAGAGGGTGTGTGCGTACCGTAGAGAGAGATCAGGTCGATTGCAAAGAACTCCTTTTTTTCTGGGAAGGACTACCTACAAGTAAGAATACAAGACCACCAGATTCTAATTAGACAATAAATGAGGGAACTACCTTGGGCCCAGGAAATATTAGACTTCCTTTCGAAGGTGGTCAGTTCCCCTGTTAATATGAATTAACACAAATTATTGCAAAATTACAATTTAATTACCTTGTTAAAATAATAGAGGAAAGGGCTCGTTTTGGTTTTGAATCACAGTGACCGATGCCGGTCACTGTCACCGGTACCGGTTTCTGATAACCGATATCGGTAGGGGCAATGATTTAGTTGCTTTTAGTGAAGGTTGGCTATAAGGTGGCTATGGTGTTTATAAGGCTGGTAAATGATTGGGGATAGGTAATGGAGTGATGGAGAAGACTCCAAAAGAATGGAGGCTGTTATTGGGGGTAATGTAGGAGTAGAGGAAATGACAGTTAGATGGAGGGTGTTACCGGGTAGTAGATCTAGGAATAGACTTAGAATTGTTGTGATTAAGAAGTCCAAGAAATTTTATTAAAAGAACATACAAGATACTACTTACTAATTCCTGATGGAGATATCAGGTCTAAAGACTGTGATAACGAAGGCAGGGCTCAGGTAGGATGATTGGACAATCAAAGATGAGCTATCTTCTCTCCCAATGCTTGGATGAGTGTCACTGGGCTCCCATTACTCAGTTACAGTCTTGGGCTTGATGTCCTTCTCTGCAAACTCCTCTCTTTCCTTCACTTGTCTCTGCTCAGCCAAGTGAATTCCCGATCCTTCCAATCAATTCCCAAGTTCTGATCCTTTGTTTTTGGTTGGGGGAGGTCATTACAGGGAACCGATGGTGGTTACATAACCGATGGAGGTCGAGTAGGAACCGATATCAGTTAAGTCAAAGTGAGCTATTTTTATTAAAATAGCCAACTTTCCCTCCTTTTCTCCCAAGGAATTAGTTGTGGGCTTGGTCAAGTCATTATTAGGTTGATTTTGGTGCGGGTGAGGAGTAATTAGTCATGGGTGTGGATGTAGACCAAGTTATAGGTCTTAATTAGGTTAGTTTAGGGTTAGGACTAGGTCATGATGAGGTGGCGAAATGAGGTGGCAAGTTTGGAGATGTGGATTTATTAATTATAAGGTAATTAATAAATAATTGTGTAAGGTTTAGGTGATGAGGCTAGGTTGCGAAATGAGATGCGGGGCTCGGGGGGTCGTAAGACAAAAAATTTGGTGTCTACAACACCCTTGTGCCCAAGTACCTCATCACTATATCTTCTCCTAGTAGTTATCGTGGTCTCCACTTGCCTCATGTTATACTCTTCCTTCTTTCATCTCCAACCTTGGTCACTTTTGAGAAGTAATCTTATTTTGACTTAAAGAACACTCATAGCAGCTTATTACTTTATCCTTTCAATTCCCACTATCTTTTACCTATATATAAACAACCACCCTATACTAAAAGTATGTGAAGTCCTCTGTGCATAAACATTCTTCATATAGTAATTATCTTCATGCACGCAAGCGCACTTATTACACAACAACAAAAACTAAATTGACAAAGCATAAAAACAATAAAGGAAATACATAATTGAAAACCTAATCTAAATGGAAATACTGCCTTATTAAAAACACCAAGAAGACTTATTTATAGTAGGGTTTCAGCCTACTCCTATTAAAGTAACTGGGTAGCCATGTTCCATCAAGTTCTTATAACTAGAAAGCACCGGATTCAAGTATGTAAGTGATGACATATGGCCCCAACCAATGTACTTTGAGATTTTCTGGATGGCACAATAACTTTGATTCATAAATAAGTACCATTTGTCTAATCTCAAACTTCTTATCCCTTATGTTTCTATCATGCCATGCTTTCTACCTAGCTTTTTTCCTGTTATCGAATCCATCGTGCTATGGCTCATTGCTCATCCAGTTGAATCATCTTCTCAATACACTCTTCTAAAGCCTTCTCATTAGTTAGACCTCTAGCACATGCAATGCATAAAGAAGGTAACATAAATTCTATAGGGAGAATAGATTTTGTGCCAAACACCAACTGAAATAGTGTGGCTTTGTTCAATCTCTTATAAGTTGTTCTATATGCCCAAAGAACAAATGACACTTTATCATCCCAATCCTTTCTTCCAACATCACAATTTTTTTTCAAAGTCTAGCACAAAATCTTGTTGAAATCCTCAACAGTTCTATTTCACTGAGGATGATAGGGGGTAGTTTTATGTTGTGCAACCATAAACTCATCTAATACTGAGCCCGATTTCCCTATCTTGATGCATTGAGTTGCTTACTAGCTCGGGCCCTCTATTTTTTCAATTTGTCTTGCCTAAGCTAGTCTACCCACAACCTTATGAGCCATTTCACACCCAAGCTAACTTTGTATAATGTTAGCTCACCAAGCTTCTAAGTGAGTTATTTATAGCTCATGGCCCTTTCATAGCACTTTGACATTTTTTTTCAAAATTTACAATGGCCCTTTCAAATTTTTCAATTATTCTATGAGTCAGTGGGTCATCAAGGTATAGTAAAATCCCCTAAACATGATTTATCAAGTTTTATCATTTTATGCCTGTGTTGACTAGAATTTTGCCCACCGATGCATTTTTATCACTATGAACAAAACCTAAGCCTTCAAAACCCAAAAAATAAAATAATAGTCCAAGATGATTCTGAAACTTTCTAAAACATTGTAAATGCTCCCTAAACACATAATTTTACATGAAATTCCCCATAATGTTTCATGAAGGACTTTCCTAGTCCTAGGGTCTAGTTTATTCCATTGTCTATTTTTGCCCAGGGGGAAAAAATGGATAACATTAATTAATAAATCTTTCAAATAAATACAATTTTCGTCCTCCAATATTTATAATTCAAGTTTAGTTAAGGTAAGTATAATTCAACTTTTTGACCTTAGGGAGTAAATGCTTAGTCAAATTTGTCCTCCATAAATCCTTTACAAAACAACATATGTTCTGACAATGAATATGTTTGGTCTAATAATTGATATGTCAAGTGTTATAATTAAGCATTGTAGTAATTGATATCCATCAATACATGTAAGAAAAATGTTTTTCTGAAAATAATTGATCTAGGACATTTATAAGACATCAAACTATTTTAGAAACATATTCAACATTTTTCATTCAAACAACATATTATAAGTACAACATAAAAGGCATTTTGTAGTAATTAACAAATATTTCAATCCTTCTAATAAGAAGAAATTTTAACATCCACGATGCTAGTCACACTTCTATTCGAGTAGTAACAAATTTAAAAAACAAGTTACAAATTTCAATTCAATCCCCAAGTATATACCTTTTTTGTTATATCAGTTTAATCCTCCAACCAGGTGGAAGTTCATCATAAGATTAACACTGGAGAATCTAGTGGAAACAAAAGTCAACATGTCTCTCTTTAGCTTGTTAAATGATAGTAACTCTTTAGCTCAAAATAGTATATTCTTCAAATACATAGAGGCCGCTAAGCTCAAACTATGTTGATTTAATTTGTTAAATCCTAGTGACCACTAATATCCAAATAATATCTTACTTTCTTTTGTTAAAACCTAGAGACCATGAAGATGCAAATAATATGTTGTGTCATAAGCTAGTAGACACTAAGTTAAAAAATATCATTCAATAACTTGTTAAATGATAATGACCACTAATCTTGAAATAAAATAAACAACCAACTACCAACTGTACCTAGAACAGAAGAATATTGATTCAATTTAATATTCATACCCACACCATTCTGAAGTCACATAAGGGTTCAATATAATAAGTAATTTTAACACCCACGAGGCTAGTTAAAATATTAATATTGTGCCTATATTTACGCTTTTCCAAACATGTGGAAGTTCATCACAAGATTAATAGTGGGTGTACATTTATGCTTTTCCAATTCAGCATGACCTGGGATCTCGCAAGAAAAGCATTTAAAGAGAACAAAAACCCAATAAGTATATTATTTTTGTTATGTACTTGTAATTGTATCTACATTTTAAGTTTATCTTGGTCTGTACTACACACGTTGATCTCTGTTGAGAAAAGTAGACCCCGGGATAGAGAGGACTCATGGGGATGAATTTTATTTTGAAAAAACATCATCCCAGTCTCATTGGAAAATCAAACAATGTTTTTTTAAATCACCTCACCGAATCTCGTACAGAAATAACCATCATAACTATTTTTTGTGCTCCTTGTAACATCTATGTGCTTACCCTCTACATTTCCATGTGTAGTATGCACAACCTTAGAGAGCCTAAATGTAACAAATAGATGTGTCAATAAATAAATTCTAATAATATATTTATTTTTGATTTTGTGTCTAAGAATCTATATAATATGAAATCATGTCTAACATTGTTAATTATTTCACCTTGCTCCATTTTGTTTGTAAATTTTTCCTTTATAATATCTATTTAACTAAATACATATAATATCGCTAACATTCAAACCTTCAACATCCACTAAATGTAGTAGTTTCAAGAACATTAACTAATTAATGTTGTGGTTTCCTAAACATTAACTAAGATTACAATAGAATTTTTTCAGTTTTGTTGAGGCATAACCTCTTTTGGTGGTGGCAAGACAATATAACATTTGTGAATTTTTTGGGCATTTATGACATTAATAGATTGTGTTCGGGTGATGGATGGTCTCAATTAATGACTTTTAATAATTAGTACAAATTTCAATTAGAAATCTTGTAGACACGTGTTGAATATTGGAATTAAGGTGCTTAACATCTCTATTTAAGCATCATCTATATCGGACCTTTAGCAATCATTGTCACAATATCCCTGTTCACTATGGATGACACCATCAAATGGATTGAGCCTTCTTCCTATGAAGAGGTAAAGTCCAACCCAAAAGTATGGAATATTTTGCATGATGGCAGTATTACATCATTTATGGAAAGACTGACTGGTCACTCTGTCTAGATGACCAATAGTGTGTTGGCAACTTGGAAGAAAATAAGAGTCAAATTGGGAAAGACTAAATTTCTTATTTTGACAGAGTCCATTATGGCTACAATGGGGCTCCCCGTAGAGGGAGACATTATTTTAAATGCTCACTTTAGGAGTAGATGGATGAGTTCCTGTGTCCAAGTGAAAATCTGATAATATATCACTCGGGCTATGAATGGGACTCACTTCCAAAACCTTGGGATATGGTTTCTAAGTAATTAAGGAGGTACTTCACTCTAGAGTGACACTAAAAATTGATCTATGGACCTCAAATTTTTCTTTTTTTACATCTTCGACATGATTGCAAGGTAAAAATTGTAGATTTTCAGTTTTAATCACTCGAGAAGTCCCTTAAACTGGCTAGAGAAGAGGAAGGTCCTTTCCTCCACCAAATCGTTTTGTATTTTCTCTTTAAAATGGAAGCTTCCCAAAAAGAAATCTTACACTTCCCCTCTAAACCAGGAAAAAAACATCATTTCCCCCTCCTCCTCCACAACCAACTCCCTCTTTCATCACCACCATCATTGCCTTCCTCTCCCTTCCTACTCCGACTTGAACATCATGATCATTAGCCAAAGCATTTTGGTGGTCTCCTCCCATTATTTTTTTCTTGTCTCTCCATCATCTTCTCTAACAGATCTTTACACTTCAGACCCCTTAGAGCACTCTCCTATGGTCTCTAAACTTATTTTAGAATCGACATCTACTTCCTCTCTATTTCTTTCTAACACTTCTCTATCTTCTCCTCTTGTAAACCTTGACATTGTAATGGTTACAACAGGAGCAACTCACCTGATCACGGAAGCATGTGTGGCTGTCACTCCTCCTTTTTGCATGGAAGTTAGCATGGACTCAAAAATTCCTAATGTGTTGCAGGATCTTTCCTCGGTATACCCATTTTCTCCTTTTTCATAGAAAATGGGTTCCCCCACTGCAACTTTAGAACACCATGAGCATTTAGATAATATCTCGCCTTACCTGCACAAGGCCATTAAAGATTATGTTACACTCAGTATCTGCTATCAAGGAATGGAAAATAAACATGGACATGACCTGGATGAAAATCAACAAAGACTTCTTGGAACACATTAAGTTATTGGATGTGTGTGTTGAAGGAATCCCTACTTGTGATGCTAAGATGAAGTAACTACTCTCATGAATATCTATAAAATGTAATTTTCCTTTTTTCCAGTTTGGGACTTTTTGGGTTTTTGTTTTTTATTGCATATGAGATTGTTCTCTTCTTGTTTCATTATAATATCTTCCTGTGAGGGATTTTTTCTTCAAGTATTTGAGTCATTTAGAAAAACCCACTTTAACTCTAATTCTAAATAGTTTAATGTTTTATCATATCGTAGTCGCAACTAAGCTCCTAATATCTTAATTTGTTTTCTTACATTTTTAAGATCACTATGCTCCAAATATTATGTCTTGGTATAACCTAGTGGATTCTCAAATCATAATATCCTACTTTATTTTGATAAAACTTGGTGACCACTAAGCTCCAAAAATTTATGGTGTGGCATAATGTACCATTGTATAATATCAAAATATAATTCTCTTACTAGTTAGGTCTATCAGAAACCAAGCTCGGAATATTATATTGTGGGATTAGCACCAGAAAATTTATAAATATATTTCTCTAATTTGTTAAATGTTGTAAAATATTGTAATTATGAATTATTAAACCCTAGTGAATGAAATATCCAAATAACATGTTGTGGCATAACCTAGGGGCCGCATAGCTCAAAATATATTTCTTTTGTTTGTTAAATGCTACTCTCTTTTGAGACCAAATAATATGTTGTTTAAGTACCTAGCAACCGCTAAGCTCAAACTATGTTGATTCAAATTTGTTAAATCCTAATGACCACTAATATCCAAATATTATGTTTTGGGATAATCCATTGGAAGGTAAGCTAATAATATCTTATTTCTTTTATTTAAACCTAGTGAGCGCTAAGCTCCAAATATTATGTTGTGACATAAGCTAGTGGATGCTAATCTCAAAATATCATTTAGTAACTTGATAAATGATAGCAACCACTAAGCTCGAAATAATATATTATGGAAGTACCTAGTCTCCACTTAGTTCAAAATATGTTAATTTAATTTATTTAATCCTATCAACCGTAAGCTCCATATATTATGTCGTTGTTTAAACTAGCTCTAGCTAAGTTCAAAATATCTTCCTGTAATTTGTTAACTATTGTAAAATATCATAACTGTGAATTATTGAACCCTAGCGAATACAATCTAAATAATATTTTATGGCATAAGCTAGTAGCTGGTAGTCTCCAAATATTATGTGGTGGCATAACCTAGCGAGGGCTAAGATTGAAATATCTTCATTTCAAATATTAAATTCATACAAAAATTAAACTAATTAATATTGGTCTTGATTTCTATAAAGATTTCCAAAGTTACTATCATTGATAAACTTAGAGGTTACTAAGCTCAAAACAATGTAATTTAATTTGTTAAAACCTAGCGACTTATAATTTTACAATATAATTTTTTAGGTTTTGTTTAAGCATAACCTAGAGGTCATTGGACTCTAAATGTCTTTCTTTTGTTTGTTAAATACTAATGAATTTTTAGCTCGAAATATTATATTATTAAGTAACTAACAGCTGCTAAGATAAAACTATGTTGATTCAAAATTTCTAAATCCTAGTAACCATTAAGATCCAAATATTACATTTTGGCATAACCCACCACAGTTAAGATAATAATATCTTTTTTTAAAACCTTGTGAGCACTAAGCTCTAAATATTATGTTGTGTCATAAGCTATCAAACACTAAGCTCAAAATATCATTCAATAACTTGTTAAATGATAACAACCACTAAGATCAAACTAATATATTATGGAAGTACCTAGTCTCTGCTTAGTTGAAAATATGTTAATTTAATTTGTTTAATCCTATCAAATCTAAGCTCTATATATTATGTTGTTATTTAAACTAGTGTCAAATAAGTTCAAAATATCTTCCTGTAATTTGTTAATGGTTGTAAAATATCGTAACTATGAATTATTGAACCCTTCCAAATACAATCTCCAAATAATATTTTGTGGCATAAGCTAGCGGATGCTAAGCTCAAAATATATTAAACCACCTGTAATCTCCAAATATTATGTGGTGGCATGACCTAGTGGGCACTAATCTTGAAATATCTTAATTCCAAATCTTAAATTGATACAATAAATTAAAATAATTTATATGGTCTTGATTACTAAAAAGATCTCCAAAGTTAATGGCGTTGATAAACTTACACTTCGCTAAGCTCAAAAAAACGTAATTTAATTTTTTAAAACCTAGTGACTTCTAAGTTTACAATATAATTTTTTAGGTTATGTTTAAGCATAACCTAGAGGACATTGGACTCAAATTGTCTTTACTTTGTTTGTTAAATACTAGTGAATTTTTAGCTCGAAATATTATATTATTAAGTACGTAATTAAGCTCAAACTTTGTTGATTCAAATTTTATAAATCCCATTGACCATTAAGATCTAAATATTATGATTTGGTGTAACATATCAACTACTAAGATTATAATTTCTTACTTTCTTTTGTTGAAACCTAGAGACTGCTAAGATCTAAATATTATGTTATGGCATAACCTAGTGGCGGCTAAGTTCAAAATATCTTAATTTAATTTATTAAATCCTAACCATGATAGGATACAAATATTGTGTGGTGGCATAACCTAGTAGGTGCAAGGATTAAATTATCTTAATTTAAAATCTTAAAATCATTCAATAAAGTCGACTAACTTATACAGATCTTGATTTCTATACAGTTCTCCAAAGTTAATGTGGTTGATTAACTCAAAAGTCAATAAGCTCAAAACAACTTAATTTAATTTTTCAAAACGTAACGACTTATAAGATTTTAATAAAAATTGTGAGGTTATTCTGAGGTATAACCCTTTTTGGCAATGACAAGAGGATATGACATGTAAAGCTTTAATGGGAATTTATGACATTGAAATGTTACATTCCTGTGGTAAATGAGATCAATTAATAGTTATACGCATGCGATATGTAATATGGTGTTAGGAATTTAAGAGTTTTAATGAGAAGCATAATATTTATGATTAGGATATCCAATCAATGATCTTCGGTGCCCTCACACTTACCTCCATTCGTGTGTTGCACATTGGTGGATTTATATCTACGGGTCAGATGGACCTTTCACTACCCCTTTCCTCTTTTTGTTTTTGGTCATTGTGATTTGTGTCTCTCTACGATGGTGATAGGGGTGCTTGTGGTTTCTTGGGTAGCATGGAGTGTGTTCCTAGTAGGAAGAGTCGAAGAGCTATGATAGGAAAGGATGTTAGGGAATCATTTATTTCTTGGATGGATACAAAGATCTAGAATGTAGCTATGCAGAATTGACTTGAGAAGGTCTGGTCGGTCACAGAGCATTTAAAATAAGAAGTGGATGGTGATATTCATGAGAGCATGTGAAAGATGATGCTTGACCTAAACCATTCCAAAGGGTGGAGGAACGTTTTTGGCATGGCACAAGGGTTGAGTGCAAAAAATATAATTTCCAAATCTTCAGGGATGTTTATATTTCATAAGGAGCATGAGAATTTGGAATATTTTCTAGCCATCCTTCAGTATCATGTTTATACTTTGACATGGGGGATGCAGGTGATTGTGCATGCTCTAGAGGTGGTTACAGGACATCAAGGTATAGAAATCCCTACTGGTACTAAAGTGAAAATGTCAGAATGATGTATGGACTCTTCCTCCTCCTCTAATCAGAGTAAATGGGATTCAGATGTCGAGATCATTGGCGAGGTGAAGATGAGAGGAAGAAAGGCCTAACCTTTCCTCGATGCATTTGTCTTTAGTTTTTTTATCAAGGGTCAAAATGGTTGTCTTTATAGCGAAGTGTATACATATAAGAAGTATTTTTGGTTGATGTACAACTAATTACAGCTCTTCCCCATTCATTTTGGCATATATTTAGTATGATAAGTTGCTTGTAATCATCACAAGAGTCCGCTACTGGAAGGCTTATCATGGAATGGTTCCTCATGTACTATTTTTTGAAAACTTATCATCAAAATATATTAGTTTAAAATCTTAAAATCATAGAATGAATTCAACTAATTTATGTATATATATATATATATATATATATATATATATATATTCTTTGCGATACATAACCTAGGAGAAACTAAACTCAAGCTATAAGACGTTAAGTTCAAAATATCATTCAGTAACTTGATATACTAGTCAAAACTAAACTCAATATGTTTTTCTTTACTTAGTTAAATAATAGTTACTTTTTTGCTCAACATATTATATTGTTTAAATACATAACGCATATGCTAATCCCAAACTATGAGGATATAATTTGTTAAATCCCAGTATTCACTAAGATCCAAATATTACTTTCTTTTTTTTAAAACCTAGAGACCGCTAAGATCCTAATATTATAATGTGTCATAAGCCAGCAGATATTAAGTTTAAAATATCATTTACTATCTTGATATACTAGCGGAAACTAAACTCATTATGTCTTTCTTTAGTTTGTTAAATGTTAGTGACTCTTTAGGTCACAACAATATATTCTTTAAATACCTAATGACCGCTAAGCTCAAACTCTTTTGATTTAATTTGTGAACTCACAGTGACCACAAAGATTCAAATACTATGTTTTTATGTAACCTACTAGCCACTAAGCTTGTAATATCTAAATTTCTTTTGTTGAAACCCAGAGACCGCTAAGATCCAAATGTTACCTTAATTTGTTAAAAACTAGCAACTTCAAATAGTACAATATCATTTGCCTGGTTATGTTGAAACAAAACCTAACAGAAAATAAATTTGATATGCCTTTAATTTGTGAAATCATAGTGAGCACTAAGATCCAAATATTATGTTTTGGCACAGTCCACTGGTCACTAAATATTATTAAATATTGTAAACTATTGTAATTGAAGTTATTAAACCATAGAAAATGGAATGCCCAAATAATATGTTGTGGCATAACCTAGCATCCGTGAAGCTCATAATACCTTAATTTAGTTTATTAAATCCTAACCACTGCTAGGCTCCAACAATTATGTGGTATCATAACCTAGTGGGCACTATGCTCAAAATATTTTAATTTAAAATTTTAAAATCCTACGATAAATTCAACTAATTTATACATATCTTGTATGCATCATCAAATATTAACTATCATTTGTTGAAGTTTTTTTAAAACAAAGCCTAACAGAAACTAAAATCAATATGTATTTCTTTAGTTTTTTAAATGATAATGACTCTTCTAGTCAAAATAATATATTTTTTAAATACCTAGTGGCCACTAAGCTCAAACTATATTGATTTGATTTGTTAAATACCAATATTCACTAAAATCGTACAATTATGTTTTGGTGTGATGCAACCTAGAATTTACCAGCAAAAACCCAGGCGTGTTGGCACATCACTCAGCCTAGACTGAGTACTCACTCAAAGGGTGCAAAGGTACTAGGACCCTCTTTAGGGTTCTTGTTACCAGATGTTAACATGATGAAGACTTAAATAGTTCATATCCATAATTAATATAACATTCTACAGATAATGTCTAGATCTAGATCTAAAGAGTAACATATTTAAATAATACCCATAATGAAGTCAATAATGCAAGAACCTATTATACTCATGATTAATACCTTGATTTAGCCAATACACTCCATTATATTAAGCACAATAAATACACAAAAGATCATTACAATAAGTAATAGCGTAAGCTCATGTGCACATCAGATTTGGAAACATAACCTCATAGTAGTTCAGTTCTCACATATCTCTCCTATACTATGCAGATCACTACATATTTATAAGGCTGGGGACTTTCCCGTCACTACTTGCATAGCTCCCAACATAGGTCACACGCTGAAAATATCCATGCGCCTTTAAAATAATAGTCACACATGCAAGTGCGCTAATAATAGACCTCTTATGGTTAACTGACAATATAAATTCTATTCTTAGCATGCAATCATGCAAAGCACTTAGTAGCTGCTCTTCTCATAATAACCCATGCATTTTGCACAAGTATTTACCTAGTTTCTGTGTTAGGCACGCTATCTCCAAAAATATCTCGTACATTTGAAAATGGAGAAGTCTTGAACATGCCCTTGTCTTTTGCACGCATTTCCTTCCCTATCCTTCCACACCTTTGACTTTTCTTTACCCCTACATGTGAATCTTCTGTGCACCCTCTCCTTCATAGCATACTCTTTTCTACTTAATACTACCCCACACTAAACTGCATTTCCACCCTGGTAATGGTTTCCTTGTAATATGGAATGAATAAATAATAAGGAATGGATGAATGTAAATAATTACTATACAAAGAATAATTATTTACTTTGCAACCTCCTCTGCTTCAACTAGAAGAATGAGTTCTGAATATTCTTCTTTTATTTCTACCTCTAATGTTTGCCACTCATTTAGCATGGCCTCTAGCTTTTCTGGAATATTTATACCAATAGACTCCAACTCATCCTGGGAAATTTCTCCCTTTTCATTTTTTAATACTAACATAATGTTATACATTATAGACATTCTTCCTTCTATAAGATACATCTTCTGCATTATAAGTTTCCCTAGTTCATCCAACCTATTCTTATGGGGCTCTTGGTCCACTGCAAGGGCCTTATGTTTTTACTTTACCAATGTTAGTATCTTCACGTGACCCAAGGTTTCATCCTTCATTTCATCCAGGACTTCATTTTCCTTTACCATGGTCCTTATTCTTATGACTACCTCCAGAGCTGTAAAAATATTCAATGCTTGATCCGCTTTCTTCATCTCCTCCTGTAAGGTTTAGAGCAATGACTCGTATGATGAAATATTTCACACTACTGAAGCCTTTGCTCACCCTACTTCTTGCTCAGGGTCCTTTAGTGTTGGCATTCAAACTGGTCCCTCCTCAAGCATAAAATCAACTAAGGTACATAAAAGAAACGATAACCAGATCATGCCAAGCCAAGAACACAGATGCTAATCAAACATCATGATCAATAAGATGAAATAAATTCACCAGAATAACTTTACATAAACCTTTGCAAACAAATGAGCAGCAATATCATATATTATTATAGAACTCAATGAAATACAATGAGAATGGACCTTGCTTATATAGGAAAGGAATAACAATCTAAGAACAAATCAAGGTCATAGATCAAGCCATAAATCATGGAAAGAACTAGTCATCAAAGAACTAGTCAAGTCCATAAACTTATAAGAGAACTAGACATCAAGGATCTAGTCAATACCATAGATCTAGGAAAGAACTAGTCAATACCATATATCAAGGAAAGAACTATACCTAACAACTAGATAATATCTCCTAATATCTAAATAAATAAAAAGAAATATCCACACACATAAGTGGGTGAGGATAACTACAATAAAGGTAAATAATGTACCTAGGTGAACATGAGCTAAGGTAAATACCTACTCTAACAGTATGCACATAGTGCATAGCTAAAGGGAACTTTTTGGGTACCTTGGGTTCTAAGTGTGGTCTCACTTAGAGGACATGATCCCTAATTTCATATGCCATACTGATAAGGACTCCATTTTTCTTATGCTCTAGGTCCTTCTCTCCTTTTAACCACGTTATTTCTACATATTTGGCCTTGATATCTTCTCTTAGCACTTTGATAGTGGTATATTTGTCTATGTTCCTCCAGGCCACCTCTGTAGATACTTTTACCAAGGCATTACTTACCTATTCTTCAGACATAATAGTAGGTTTTACAGTTATATGTCTATCTTGAGGTGCCTTCTTCAACCTTCTTGACACACAGGATTCTTTGCACACGTTGAGGTCTAGCTCATCCATGCGAGTGTGTATAGACCAAGATAGTTGCTTCCTTGTGTGTGTGGTGGCCATGTCTTCATCCATCTATATAACTCCTTAGGTCTCACCGTGCTTTGAAAATAGGTATGAAAAATTTTACTTGTGTCCTCACCATAGCCCAAATATGGAACAACATACTCCCCACTTGTTCTTTTAGTTCTTGATCCATTAGGAACTAGAGCACCAGGATTTGGAGTTGGATCTTCTATGTCTTAAGAATTATCTTCCTATGTCTCTTTTGGCTTATGTACCCCTTCTTCCTTAACCTTTATATCTATAGCCTTGGTCCCTTCTACATCCTCTAGTTGTATAGGAGATCTAAGCGTGCTCTCTTCATACTCCTCCATCTCCTCATTCAACTTTAATTTTCTACTTCTTTTCTCAGATGTCTCCTTCTATGGAGAGAGTTGTGGTGATCTCCATACTAACTGTGGAGTAGTGCCTTGAGTTTTTGTTTATCTGAAAATCATCTTAAAGTGGCATTCTTCAAGGTTTTCTCCTACCTCTAATTATTTGTCTCCTTCTTTTGGTACCTGGGGTGGATTACTTGCATCCTCAGATTCTACCCTAAGGGTTGTCTTCATCTTCTATGTAACAAGCTGCCACTATATTCATTCTCTTCCTCCTCATCATCTACCTCTATAGGTTCAGTGGGTTTAAGAACTGGTACATTCTCCATTGTATGCTTACCCTTAGGCAGCCTTGGGAGTGCAAACATATTCACCACATATTTTTTACCCTCCAACTTTGGCTTAAGTTAAAGGTAGATAAGTGTGGCCCCACTATCTCTAATCACCAAAATCACAGGCTTCATGTTTATCATGTCTAAAACTAGCCTCTAAATATAGGTAGTCTGACTTGGATATACATACATCTTACGCAGTGTGTGGTAGTCGTAGTCTACCTTGTCTGCAACATAGTTCAGGAACCACACATTATTAAATCGATGGACTGATGCTTGGAAGTAGCACGTTGTGAAGGCATAATGAAGCTTACACTAGGGGCTCCAAGTCCCATCCTTAATCATAAATTATATGATGTAAAAGTGCTGATATACCATGAACTACACTTTCTTACCCACCACCAAAGGTAACTCCTTGGGGATGCATCACTCCTCTTCGAATGCCATGCAGAGCCTGTCATACCAAATCTCCTCCCTCTACTTGAATGGCCCACTCATTGACCCTTCACACAAGTACTTCTCAAATATTTTTGTAAGGGACTTATTGTGCATGGGGTACTCCTAGATCTTGTTCTTTGGCCCATTAGGCACTCTGATCTCCAAAAATTCTAAGGACAATAGGACAATGCTGAAACTAATTTTCTCACCTATGTGCACTTTCTCAATGATAGTATCTATAATGTATCCTAATATGTTGTAAATTATTCCCTGTGACATTTTATTTCAAATTTGTAGCCACATTGTATTCACCTAGGACCATCTCTCTTGAGTATTCAATTTGGTGACTATATGTCCAGCTACCCGTACCGCTAGGTACTTCTTTAGTTTGTTGATATCCATTCTGTGCGGACCCTTGGTGTACCCTAACTCCTTCTGTGTCTCCAAGATTGTTGCTTTATCTATCAAGTCACTATTCAAATCCAATATTGGTCCCCTTAGTCTTGTTATAGTTGAAATCAAAGTAGTTGTAATCCTTACCCCGTGTCTGACGAAATAGAAAAAGTCTTCATGTACCCTTCTCATGAGCCACTGGTAGAAAGGTTCATACTTTCTAAAATATGGAAGCTCATAGAACTCATAAACTCCAATCTATTTTAGCAGTTTCTCTCCAGCGTCATCATGCACTAAAATGTCCTTTGTTGTGCACTTGTTTATCTTTGTAGTCAATTGCGCATCCAATTCCTTTTTTTATCTGATGTGTGGTGGTTGTATTCACTTATCTTGCACTTTCAGATGTGATAATCCCATTCTTGTCCCACTATCACCCCTTCAGGGTAATGCATCTCTGAGAAATTACTCTCGGGAGAAATTTCAACCCCTGATTCCACTTTCTTCTTCCCTTTGGTTCCTATGGCAAGTGCTCTCTTTGGTACCATTTATAAACCATAACTTTTTTTCCTCTGTAGCATGTAAAATATTTCCTTCTACCTTATATAGCAAGTAAGAACAAAACCCTAGCTTGAATCCATGCTCCATAGTTAAAATCATGTGCCCTAGCTCTTTTACAATGCTCTGCTTCACTCAAACCCTTCACCAATGAGAATATAAGCTTCTCCTGTGCACAAATTTTCTCTCCACATCTAGTTTCATACTCTTCACACCTCAATACTCTTCATTCAGCATGGTTTTACTTATCTCTTTCAAATTTTTGTGATTTACAATGGTAAAATTGAACTTGCATCCCTTCCTTATATAGATTTTTAAAAAATTAGTGCATTTATTGCTCCTTCACCTACCATTTTCACATTTTTCCATGTGGTACATCTTCATGCCTCAGTTATAAATTTCTAGCACACCTTGTTACCTTCTAGCTACAAAATTCTCTTTAGTGTGCTTCCATGCACCTGAGTACCTCATCACTGCACCTTCTCCTAGTAGTCTCCATGGTCGTTTCTTACCTTGTATTATATTGTTCCTTCATTTATCTCCATCTATGGTCCTTATTTGGAAGCAATATTCTTTCCACCAACTCTTCAAACTTGAATAACACCTCTAGTAGTTTGATCTTTTATGTATACCCATTTTTCAATAACCACCCCACACAAATGGTATGTGCAATCCCCTATGCATAAAAAATACTACAAATGGTAATAAGATTCTGGCGCACAAACGCGCTTATTTCACAAAACACCAACTAAATTAAAAAATCATAGCGACAAAGAAGGAAATACATTAAGAGAATACATAATTGAAAACCTAATCTAAATGGAAACTCTTCCTTATTACAAACACCAAGAAGAATTATTTAGAGTAGGTCTTCATCCTACTGCCATTGAAGTAATTGGGTAACCTTATTCCATCAAGTGTTTCTAACTGAAAAGCTCATGTTTCAAGTATGTGAGTGATAACATATGGTCCTAACCAATGTAATTTGAGTTTTCCTGGATGGCACAGAAACTTAAAATCATAAAGAAGAACCATCTGCCCTATCTCAAACTTTTTTTCCCTAATGTGCCTATCATGTCATGATTTCTTCCTAGCTTTTTCTTGCTTCTGACTCCAACATGTTATTTATCATCATTCATCCAACTTAATCATCTTGTCAATTCATTCTTCTAATGTTTTCTCATTGGCTAGACCTCTATCATGCGCGATACGCAAAGAGGGTAACATGAATTTCATGAGAAGAACTACTTCTACACCAAACACCAATTGAAAGGGTGTGGCCTTGTTTAACCACTTGTATGTTGTTCTATATGCCCAAAGTACTACAGAAACTTTAGCATCCCAATCCTTTCTTCTAACATCACAAATTTTTGTCAATGTCTGGCTCCAATTTTTGTTGAAAGCCTCAGGAGTCCCATTTTCCTGAGGATGATATGGTGTAGTCTTATGGTGTGCAATCATGAATTCATCCAATAAAATTCTAATTGTCTCATTCAGAATAGGTGTGCCCCTATCACTGGTCAAACACAATGGGCATTCATACCTTGTAATAATATTTTCCGATAGAAACCTGGCTATTATAGCTACTATAAAATCCTTTGTAGGTGTTGCTTCTACCCACCTTATCAGATAATATTATTAAGTGATGATATAGTCTGATCCATTCCTGGCATGACTGGTGAAATAGGACCCACAAAATCTATAGTCCATTTTTCAAATGGTTCTACACTACTAATAGGTCTTAGAGGAATTTCATCTCTTTGACTTGGTTTTCCAAGGCACTGATAGTGATTACAAGCCTTGCAACATGCCTTACAATCTTTATACAGGGTCTCCCACCATAATCCAATGAGTAGAATCTTACACGTAGTGGTGTTACTAGTGTAGTGCCCACCTTCAATATCTCCATGTCCCTCCTCCATGATATATGTATGCTCATGTTCCAGTACACAATAGAGTAATACTTCATCCTGGCCTAATTTGTGTAGGTCATTGCTAATCAACATAAATGGTGTTACATAAATAGAAAGTTGTTTCTTTTCTAAGGATTTCATCCCTTCTAACGACATACTTTTTCGTAGAAAGAAAATAATGTCCTTTAATTCCGATGGCACGCATTGTAACCTATATAACTATGCATCGGGCATGGTATTTTCAATTTCCTATGTTTCTTATCTTGAATGTATTCTGGATAAATGATCTAGTCCAAAATTAATTTTCCATGGTTTCACCACAAATATGAAATCAAATTCTTGGAATAAGAGTACCCATCGACATATGTGCCCCTATAAAATGGAATTTTTTACCAAATACTTGAGTGCCATGTAATCGGTATAGAATACAAATGGTGTTTCTAGTAGGGTACTATCTGAATTTCTATAGCCCATAGATCATTGACAAACCTTCGTGCTCTGTAGTTTGTATAATTCTACTCTACAGGAGTCAACTTTCTACTAGCAAAATAGATAGGATGATTTATAATACCTTCTCCAGGATGAGCCAGCACCATGCCAATGGTTGTTCTAAAGGCATCTACATGTACATGAAATGGTTGGTCCCATGAAGGAAAGTGTAAAATCGACATTGTAGTAAGTTTCTCCTTCAATGTCTCAAATTTTTACTACTGCGGTTCTCCCCAGTAAAACATCCCTTTTCCTCTTAGTAACTCCTCAAAGCTATAGCCACCTTAGGATACCCCTTTATGAATTTTCTATAATACCCAGTGTGATCAAAAAATCCACACACCTAAATTTGACTAGTAGGCTCTTACAAGCCGATAATGACTACAACCTTAGCTGGATCAACTAACAAACCTTATTTGCAGATGATGTGCCCTAACAGTATTCCAAATGGTTTAGCAAATACACATTTCTTGATATTCAAAGAGATTTTTAACTGTCAACATCTTTCAAACATTAGGCATAAATTGTAACAATGATCCTTAACAATTCCATACACTGACTAGTCATCTAAATAAACCTGCAAGAAGTTATGAATAAAATCTTTAAACGCTTTGAACAACTATGCGTGAAAATACAACAGGGACATTTTTCAGACCAAAAAGACATCATAGTATAGGAAAATTTGCCCCATTCAGTAGTAAAATTAGTTTTTTCCTAATCCTCATGTACAATCCTAACATGATGTTACCTAGAGAATCCATCTATAAATAAATAGATTTCACACCCTGCAGCACCTTCTAGTATTTCCTTGGTGAATGGCATAGGAAAGGGATCAATCACACATGTATCATTTAGCTCCATGTAGTCCACACAGATCATAATCCAACCATCCTTCTTGATATTGATCACCATTGGGATAACCCATTTGGACTCATCTAGGGGCTTAATGATTCTAGACTTCAAGATTTTGTCAATTTCCTCTTTGAAATTTTTGCAAAAGTTGGGGTTCATCCTATAGGGTCTCTTTCATACCAGGAGCCTACATTCCTTAAGTTTTATCTTTATCTCTCCTAATGATTCATGCAAACCTTTAATTTCATGGTATCCCTAAGGAAATAAGTCTTGATAATCTTGTAATAACTCAATGATTTTTACCACTTTAGAGTAAAACCAATAGTTCCCAATTATGGCATCCTTAGGCTCAACATTTGATCCAATATTCAATTTCTTTGTCTTCATAGGTTCATGATGGGCGCTCTTGGTCTTATCTACACTTTCCAAAACCTCACACCTACCTGTTGAATGGTCTACATCTAGATTATCTACTTCTTCACCATCCACTAAGTTTACCATCTTTCACTTTTCCTTCTCAAGGAAAGCACACCTAAGTAGTGTGGCATCTACCTCTATTTCTTTAGCAAAAAATGCTTCTGAATCTTCTTCGTCAAATAACTCCTAAATTATTTCTTCTGTCTTGGCACTATCTCCCATAGTTAAGTGCTTTATAACCCTTAATCTCTCTTCTACTAAAGGTTTAGTAGAGAAATAGTCAAACATCTGGATCATTCCTACAATCAAATCCTACCAATTTCTAGTCTCTCTATGTATTTCCGCATATACATACCAAGAATGCACGTAGCCTTGTAAAGTGGAATAAAGTATGTGCACCTAGAGAAAAAGTGGTAAATTTTGTCCCCTCTTTCCAGAGTCTCCCACACTGCTAAACATGGTGTTGAACAGGTTGATTACCATGATAAGTGCAAATTTGAGTAGATGCATTACTCCTAAAGAACCTAGTAGAAAGAGACATCATAATTTCATTCCATCCTACAAGATTATCCTTGTGAACCACCCACCAGTGTGTTGTTGTCCCACGTAGGGTATATGTTAGCATATTTCGTCTCTCCGACTGATCTATCCATTGTTCCTCCATGGCACGTAGAAATACCATAATATCTCCTTCTCTAATGTAACAAGGTACCAATTTGCTACCTATTCTCTTGATACAATGAATAATATTATCCCACGCAAATGTGCTCTTTACTTCATGCCCTACCAACTCATAAGTACTATGAGCTCAATTATCACTAGAAACACTTGTAGTATCGCTAACAGACTATGCATTTTTCCCACTGAAGGATTCCTTCTTTAGATGGCTCAAGTACCTGTGGGTCCCGGATGGTGCATACATATATCCTATTCAGGTCTTCCTCACTCAAAGGCTCAATATAGGGCACATATTTTCCATATGTTAAAGGGATAATAACTCTTTCCTCCTTGTTTTCAAAACTGATATAACCCTTGTTGAATAGAAGATCAACATTATTTGCATAGCATCAAGGATGCCCAAGTAGAGTTGGGAAGCTATGAGCCTCTACTGGTGGTAAAACCAAAAAATCCCCAATGAACTTGGCTCCCTGTATGATAATGGATGAATATTTTAAAACGCCAATGGGAGTGGCCTTAGTTCGATTAGCCATGAAAATTACATTCAAAGATGGCTGTAATGGATGTCTCTGCATTTGTACCCATGTATCTAAAGTAAGAACATTGACTTCCACACTTGTATCAATCAATTTATTACTCAAAATCCACCCATCCACAACAACATTCATAGTGATTTCCTTGTCATAGTCTAAGCTATGATGGGGGAGGTTTACATGCAGGATCTGTCATCCAGTCTCAATACTTTCACGCAGAGTGTTTCCCTTTAACCAATTCCATAACAATGGAATGATATTCTCCTAGCACAACATCTTGCACACCTTTTTCAAATCATCCATATTAGATTGAATCATTTCTACTAATTTATTTTGCTCCATCTTCCGTGATTTCTCCTTTAAAGACTGTATTTAACCCTAAATATTTCTGAGTACCTCCATTGTTTCCTGATAATCCTCCTTCTGATGGATAGGATCTAGGTACAATGCATGTAGAACCTCCTCCTTATTGATGGTAGGCGCTTACTATAATGCTTCTTTGGTGTGTGTTGCTTCAGCATGGGTATTGATCTTTATAGGTAATTCCTTGGATTCTAGGTCCAACTTGGGTATCCACTGATTGTCCATAGTGCGCAGTATCCTAACCATAATTGTGCCTTTGTTTTTTTATTTATTCTGCTTACTAATATGCTCATATAAGTCTGGGCATTCCTCATAACTATGATTCTTTCCATAGAAAGAACATGTAACATTCTAAGGACATTCACGCATGTTGTGGGAAGGAGATATGCATGTATAACATGTTCCACGAGGAAATTTTCCTCTTCCGTCACCATGACCTCATCCTTCAAATCCACCATGGTATCCTTGACCTCTTCCATGACCTCCTTCAAAATTCCCTTCATTCTAATCATAACGCGCTTGATTGTGATCTTGATCCTTATGCTAATTCTTTCCTTTAGACTTATATTATACTCCTATCTGTCACACACCAATATCTATAGCATCATGGATCTAACCAATTAGCTGGCAGTCTTCCATGTTATGAGTTGTGGACCTGTAAATTTTATAATAACAAGAGACATTCTTTCTTATTGCGCGTTGTAATAATGGGCAATGGCTAGCATCATGGTTTAAATCACATATCTCACAGTCTAGCAGAAATGAGCATACTAATCTACAGGGACAACTATCCTTGGTGTGACCTTCCACCTCACAATCTATATACCAAAGCCTCGTGCTCATCTTGTGTGCTGAATTTTCTGATAGCTTCTCCAACTACTTTTCCATGGCTACAATCTGTGCTTCCAAAAATGGGCTCACCCTAGTTTCTATACTTTCATCTGCCTTAGTGCATAAAGATACTTCAAGTGCTTTGCGTGGATCAATGTATGTCTTATATGATAGCGCCCTTCTAAAAGGTGTAATCAGACCTCTAACGAACCATTTTTCATGTTGGCTTACATGAATATCATAATAAATATTAGATAAAAGCATTTTAAAAATTGGCATCATACTCTCTGACACTCTCAATAGTGTCTTGCTTGATATCCTTGAGCATGATTATACTCTTTTGATCGAACTTAAAGATGTGGAATTCTTTAAGGAAAACATCTTTTAAAGCTACATAGTCTACACAAGTCTAATCAGGGTCAAACTTTCTATACCAGTTGTGTGCAAATCCTTGTAATGTAGTGGAAAATTTACTTGCCCTACACTTAGAAGCCATGATTCACTTTTCACGCCACAGGATTTCACACATGTACATGTATTCAACAACATCTTATATGCATCTATATTCTAGAAGATAAAGAGACATCTCTATGTAAATATTCTAAAGTTGGTGTGGACCTTTCCCACCTGATCCAGAACCTCCTGTGTTTCCTCTACCTCCAGATCCACTGAAACTAGAACCACCTATACCTCTTGATCCTCCCCCTATAGCCAGAGATGGACTAGAAGATGTACTTCCCTATGTCCCAATAGTAGTACTAAACTACACCCCTACAGTTTGCAAAGTGTTACTACTCCTAGAAGTGAGTCTAAAATTCTGCGCACTTGAATTTTGTGTAGATGATACACTTGAAAAGGTACCTCCTAACAACAACAAAGACATTTTCCCTACCATCAATGTACTTTTTATATGACTTACTCTTGCTCTTCCACTATCTAACTTAGCTTGATAACTATTTTTCATACTAGATACTATAAAACCAAGCACAAGGTAAAGGTTTCCAGGTAGATTCAGATGCACACCTGTGGCCCAGGTCATCTCTACTAGTGCACTTCTATGTGAGTTCAAGGGGGATTCCCTGTCATGCTTTCCCAAATGGGGGAGTTCTTGATGCTCTTTATCCATGCCTTTTGCATGAGCTTCAAATCCTTCGTGATCCATCTCTCTCCTCAATTCCATTCACTCCACAACATCTCGATGCTTCTCTATCTCCCTCTCACATGCCTCATTATACTTAAGCTACTTTTATTCTCTCTACATTTCTACTACTAGGTATGCCATCTTTCACCAAACCTGCTCCTTCCCCCACGTGTGGTGTGGTTTAGTTGGCCATTGGTTTACTTTCCAAGTTCAGGGTTGCCATCAAGATTTTGATCTCTAGTGGAATGCCTTGTAGGTAAGTTCCCTTGGGATACTGTAAAATTTTGAATTTTTCTACCTCAGGACAAGAATACATGGAAATTGAGTACTCCAAAATATAGCTGCTTACACACGACAAAACCAAGTACCCACAGTGCGTGTCCAAATCATATCAGCATCATAGATGGATTGAAATTATTCCTACAACCAAACAAGTGCACAATACCTCCAATCCCTTTTAGACACATAAGAAACCGACCACTTGTACAATTCTACTGGAAAAATAGAAAATAATCTCTCATACAAATTGTCATACAGATTTTGTTCCACCCATGTGCATACGTTAAACTCAGATTCGTTGTTGAACCTCCATGCGTATTCTTCTTCTAGATCATGTATCCTCTCCTCACCACTTTTTAGGGTCAACCCATATGTCTTCATCAGGAACCATCCTGAAAACCCAAGCATGCTGGAACATCACTCAGCCTATATTGAGCACTCACATGAAGTGTGCAATGGTACCAAGCCCCTCTTTAGGTTTTTTTTTGTAGGATGTGTTATCTAATTTTGCACACATGGCAAGATTGGACAACAGGATCCTATCACGTTCAAAATGAAAATAGTAGTCCCAAGAACCCATCTCCGGTTATTATCAAGATACAAAAATTAAAAATAATTCTTAAATTACATATGAGAGATCACCTAGCATCGAAAGGCACCCAGTTTATCTCAACTCAGTGAAGAGTTCGGGGTTGAGTTGATAGAGAATCTGGTGTCAAATTGATAGTCATCTCGGAAATCATCTCGGTAGAGACTCTCAGTTGTAAGAACTCAACAATGGTCTTGTTAATGCAAAATATAGCTCGTTGAAAATTGACGAATGAAAGGAACTATACAAGGATCTCGGTGGAGATCGATGCAAAAAGATCTGAAGGCCAAGTCAGGGAGAGTCAAAGTCAACATGATGCCATGTTTAATCCATTAAGACAATGCTTGACTAACCACTTGGGAGAATTATCTTGTTTGACCGAGATGATATGAAATTATGCAGATATGGGAGGTTCAACATCATTGAATCTCGGGTTTGTAATTACATAATGGAAGGACTTCTATCAACCCAGGAAGATAGTATAAGCACCATCGAATACCAATGTAAAATTGAGTCAAACCGACATCTTAAAAAGATCTGTTAATTATAATGGTGTTCAAACCTTCCTCGGCCGAGTATTCAGTGCACAGGTAGCAGGAATGTTGCAGTATAGTAAGATTTCTTTCGAGAACTTCCAACAAGCAGGTTGTCCAACTATGTTGTTATCTGTTCAGCATTGAATGCATCCTCAAATTTGGGATTTTCCTTCAAGATATTTTTATGAAAATCAATTAAGCGATAGTGAGAGTATTACCGGGAGACATGATGAAATTTATTACAAAGATTCTCTATCGAGATCTTACTTGTTTATGATGTAACTCATGGAAGTGGATCTCATAAAGGTGGAGTTGTTTCATATCAGAATATTCATGGAGCATAATTTTCTTTGCAATTATATGAGCATCTTCAACAAGTCACTAAGTCGGCAGGCATAAAGGCTTCTGTTGGAATTATCACACCTTACAAGCTACAACTGAAATGTTTACACCGAGAGTTTGATGTTATCCTCAAATATGATGAAGGAAAACTTGGTAGGAGAAACAATCATGGGGATCCTGCGCACTGGTGGGAATTGTGGAGATAAGGAATGAAATTTCCAAGTTTTCATGGTGAAGCTGAGGCCGGGGCCCATGGATTAATGTGTCCAAGCCGTTACGCGGGGATTTGGAGCTAGTATGCCGAGGTCAGAAATTTGATGATGGCAGGCCAAGCTGTTAATCCCGTGCTGAGGTATGAATAGGGGAACTCAGGGAAAGCACCGCCAAGTGGAAATATTGGTTTGGTAAACCATGATCAAACTTCCATGAATGGGAGAAATCAGATCAAACTGCCAAGCATGGAAATATTACGATGGCTATCTAACATGATACTTCTACACGTGTCATGTAAAGAGGATCAGAGCACATTGTACGAGTCACAAGGAGAGTTAAAGTGGCAGTTGAAAATTTGGCAGTGAGGAATCCTCCAAGCAATAAGGGAGGATGATGGCGAGATGGTTGAAGATGGGTCGACGTTGAAAAAGTATCCAGTTTCAGGCTCATAAGAAAGAAACACCTTCTCATGGAATACCGTAATTGCAGCTTACAGAAGACACAGGTTTCCTCATGAAGCAACAAACAGATGTCTGACCTGATCAGTTCACCTTTGCCAGAATACTTCTCCCAACTCCCATTTGAGATCTAAGCATTCGGTGGTCGCAAGGGAAAATCCCACGCACATGCAACAGGCATGTTGCAGTACAGTAGAAGCCTTTCTTTTGAACGCTTCCATCAAGCAGGTTGTCCAACTGTGTTGTTATCTGTTCAGTATCGAATGCATCCTCAAATTCGTAGGCTTATCCTTATTCTAAACTTAGATCGAATAGCAGTTGCAAGAAACAAATATTCACTTCCATGTATGATGGATTGGAGTCACGCTATTCAAGGCTTCATAAAATTTTCCTGAATCAGGAGGTGAAGGTTTATTACGGTGTAGAATGAAACAATTCATATTGCTCAGCATGTTTTCTCCTAGAAATGAATTGAATGTGAAGGTCAACTTTGAAATACCTGGTTGGCCGTTTTTCATGCTACATCCTTGTTGCTTGTAAATGGTCTCTTTGAGAAACTCTGAGGGCAAGAAGCAATATTTATACCCTTCCATTATGTACATCCAATCAGACAATAAAAAGTATTCTTTTACCAAGTTCAGAGAAACTGTGTTTTTTTTACAATGGATGATTATACTGTAGTTTCAAGCTAATTTTATCTAGCTTATTTCTATTAGCTTTGATCCATAACTAAGGAAGAATTCATATGGTTATTACCTATACATTTTTCCAAGGTCCTCTTGGTTGCCTCAGTGGTTCAATGTATTTTTTGAAGGGCTTCTTTTATGTGTTGCAAATCGTAACATAAAGGATCTTTTTAGTTTCTGGAAAAATGAGTATATTGTGTAGCTCATAGCTACATATGCCATACTAAGATCTCAATAGTGGCATAATTGTTGATTGGAGCCGAGATTGCAGAGTGCACTTCCAAAATGCCGAAGGACTAAATGCAAAATAATCCGATTGCCAAAGCGAGGAAAGAGTTAGTGTGGGGTTCAAAATTGATTTCAACACTGAGTTAGAGGATTCGAAACTCACCGAGTTGAGATTTGTGCAGACTCTATCCACATGGACCCCCCTCCTCTTCAAGTCAAACGGGTCAACGGGGGGGTCCCGAAATTATGTTAATTAAATTAATATTTTTATTTAAATATTTTAATAATAATATTTATTATTATTATTTAAATATTTTATTTAAATATTATTTTAATTAATTGAGAAGACTAGGTCATCAGGCAGTTAATGACCCATGATGGAACCTTCTCAGGTGGTTCAACTAACTGTAATAAATACATCATGGGCCTTCGATTTAGGAATGTAATTATGACATTTCCTCTTCTTTCTCACATATTCTTCTTTAAATGTAAGTTGGAAGCTCATTTCAAAAGGTTCTGATAGTTCAGACAAGTTGGACAGTTAGATATCTCAGGGGAGTGTATACTTTTCAAGAATCCTATCTCTTCTGCAAGTTGTTCTTGTGTGTTAAGAGAACTTTCAAGCCTCCTCTTCAAGACTGTAATGGTAACTATTGCCTCTTCTAAATGTATGATGCATTGTGCATGTTATTGAAGCAATAAAAGTGTGTGTTTTGTGACTAATCTCGGTCCTTTCATCCTTCTGTGCTTCTTTGTGCCTTTCTCATACTTGCAGGTACACTGTGTAAGTTTAAGTTCTATTGCAGGTTCTTGGAGTTCTGTGCTTATCGAGTGGTGGAGTATTGCATGCAGTTGAGTTGTGGTGTCTATTCACCCTTCTTGAGTTCATCCTTCTTCATTGGGAAACTGTTATATTTCTCGGTCTGATAAATTTTAACAAAGGGAATGCGTGTCTCTTAGTTTGTGGTATCCTATACCCTCTCTAAGTTGCAGTAGGTGAAGTTGACCTGTGGTGCACACACCCTCTTCAAATTAACCCTTCCTGAGTTTGGAAACACCCTTTATTTAGTGCATCACCATCCCTAGTATAGTTTCATTTCTGTAAATCTCTTTCCCTAAAACCCCATGAAAATGTTAGCATAGGACTAGATAATCATTTTTGTTACACTAGGAGTAGTACAACACTTAGTTTAGGAAGAGGAAGCTGACCTTCTTCGGAGGTTCACTTCGAGCCCAAGTCCCATAGCTTGAGAGGTGATCCCATGTGTCCCAATCACACCAAACGTCCTATTCACATCTTGGCCATTCGGAGGGTGCAGTGATTTGGCGACAACAGGATGTTAGCATGATGAAGACTTAATGCATTCAGATCCATAATTAATATAATGTTGTATAGAGCATGTCCAAATCTATATCTAAAGAGTAACATATTTAAATAATACCCATAATGAATTCAACCATGCAAGAACCTGTTATACTCATAATTAATACCTTGATTCAACTAATGCACTCCATTATATTAACCATAATAAATACATAGAATCTCATTACAATAAATACAGATATCATAAGCTCATGCATGCATCATATCTGGTAGCATAACCTCAGAGTAATTAAGTTCTCACATATCTCTTCTATACTACGTAGTGTTGGTCATCAGATAGGACTTTACGAAGAGCAACAGTCAGGGGACAAGAAGTCCCTCCTCTTTAATGGGAGAAGTTCCCTTATTCAGAAACGAACCTATTTACAAATGTACAAAACATGATTTGTTGGTTAAAATTGGATATTACGAAAGTGTTTTCTATAAAGATCATCAATTACAAAAGGACTGAGGAAAAAGAGTATGGGAAAGAGCAGAAAGGCAACATACAGAATTATAGATATCAGAGTAATTCTTTATGTATGCGAAGTCACAGTAAATTGAAACAAGATCATTTGTATTGGATAAATGAGATGGAATTCAGAGACACAAAGTTCTGTAAATAACATCTGCTAGAACACAAAGTTTCTTAACATAACACAGACTCATTAATCAAGGACACAAAGTTCCTTCTTGGTTATACAAGATCACCGTGCTTGCAAAGTCGAAGAGTATGCAATCGGCAAGACTAATGAACTTGAGACAAATGATCTTCACAAAGAAAATAAATGAAAGCTTAGGAATAACAGAGATCAGATAGACAAAGAATGGAAAGTCCTTCTGTATTGATTTCTTTATAATCTATTTACACTTTTTAGAAAATAAGCCAAGTTCTTCCTTCTCTCTGAATGGCATAAGGAAGGCCATTATATAGCTTTACAAATCATTTACTCTTCGTAACCGCTTCTTTAACCAAGAACAGTTAAGGACCGCCAATCGCAATACCTTAACTTCTTACAAAGAAAACGGAAAAAGAAAGGGAAGAAGAGAAAAGAACAAGGAGAAAAAGACAGGTGGCCAGTCACTGAGAGGGACCCACTGACTTCAGAATCCACTGCTTGGATTTCGTTAATGCCTCAGCTATGTCTCTGCCACGAGGGACTGATGTGTTGGTCCATTGACTGAGAGAGAAGGGTGATCAATGCGCATTTAATGCATACCCATTAACTTTGAATAAGCAGGATATTCAGGAAGAGTGGAAAAAACTTGGTACAAATGACACTGGGTTCACTTGGGACATGTGATACGCGAATGCGCGAAACACACAGCTCAGCCGATTTGGGCGAAACAGGGAGAAGACGCATAAATGCAATTTGGGACATCTGGGACGAAAACGCGCAAAGGACGCGGTTCGGGTGAATCGGCCGAAAAGGTGACAATGAGTCCGAAAATTTGTGCAACATTTGGGACATGAAAGAGTGAAGTACGCGGTTCGGGTGTTTCAGCCGAAAATGGAACAACTTGCACTTTTTGAACTTGGGACATCTGGGAAATGAAAGAGTTCTGAAGTACGCAACTAGGGCGGTTCAGGCGAAAAATGGAACAACTAGCATGAAAAGTTTGGGACATTTGGAATGTGAAAGAGTGAAGTACGCGATTCGAGTGATTTCAGCTGATCAGCGGAACAAAGCACAATTTTGAACTTGGGACAGGCGGGACAAAAAGTTCCAACGGGCCCGAAAATGGAACAACTTCGGGGATTTCGGCCGATCGGGGAACAAAGCGTACTTCGGAAACTTGGGACACGTTGGGAAAAAAATGTCTGATAGGCCTGAAATACATACAAAATGACCCAAAACTGCAGACTTTTCTGAGTTTCATGACTTCAGTACATTAGAGAAAACACTTAAACTCAAAATTTTGAAATTTTTCTACTTTTATCAGAGCAGGGAATTTTGAGTGGACAACAGACTGGCTCCTTCTGGGGATGACTTGGCATAAATTCCAAGGAATGAGATAAGGCAAGAACTTATAAAAACTCAAGGAAGCAGACCAGTACCTTATCCATTGGGCAACGGAGTCAAAAATAGACCAATACAGAGGGCAACACACCAAAACAAAAAGGAAAGAAAAGCAAAAAGGTTGTACAGAATATACAAGGGACTCCCTAATCACCTAGGACTTGAACAACTTGAGATACTGCCCACTATAAGGAAGTGGGAGAGAAGAACCATCCATGTAATCAAGATAAAAGGAATTCTCACCAGTAAAGTGTCTGATCTTGAAAGGTCTGAGCCACAGGGAATCAAACTTGCCATGGCTGCCACGAGGTTCATGCCTTTTATCCCATAGCAACACAGTGTCTCCCAACTTGGAAATCTCTGAACCTGGCTTTCTTATTAAACAGGACCTTTACCTTCTACTGGTGAATAGATATCCTATCAGCAACCATCAATCTGTCCTCATTCAGTTTGTGCAGGTACATAATTCTCTTGTCCAAAGCATCTTTGAAACTAGTATCTTCAATGGCCTTCATTAGGTGCAAGGCTAGCAGTTCCACTGTCACTGGAAATTGAGCTTCTACTCCATATACCACTTGAAAAGGAGACATTCCAATAGCTCTCTTTGGTGTAATCCTGTCTACCCAAAGATCATCATAGAGCTTCTTATGCCAGTTTCATTGAGACTCGTTGACTAATTTCCTTATAATATTCACCATATTTTTGTTTGTGGATTATGCTTGCCCATTTCCCTGAGGGTAGTAATCCGAAGAATGAGCCAGGTAGATGCCATATCCCTAGCAGAAGTCCATTATCTCAACTGAAGAGAAATTTGAGGCATTATCTGTTACAATCTTGTTAGGTACACCATACCTTACTAAGATGTTCTCTTTGATGAAGTTGCATACCACTTCAGAAGTAGTGCTCATAACTGGAATAGCTTCCACCCATTTGGTGAAGTAGTCAGTGGCAGTTAGTACATGAGTGTGACTAGCACTAGAAGTAGGATTAAGTGTACCAATGAAGTCCAAACCCCACTGTTGAAATGGCTCCTCAATCACAACTAGCTTGAGAGGCAAAGAAGCCAATTTAGGTCTTCCCACAAAGGTCTGACAAGCCTCACATTTATCCACCGACTTGGGGATGCATCTCTGAATAAGGAAGGACAGTAGTTTCCTCCACGGAGTATCTTATGAGCTGTAACTGTTGACGAATAGTGTCCTCCACATGCCTGATCATGAAAATCTGAGAACAACTTTCTCTGTTGTTCCTTGTCCACACACTTCAAAAATCTCCCATCTAAGCCATGCTTGAACAAAGCATTTTCCCATAATACATATTACACTGACCTCAATTTAACAGTCCTCTTTTCTTTGGCAGTTAAATGAGAGGGTCATTCCCCATAGGTGAGAAAATGGGCGAATGTCAGCATACCATTTGTCAACTGAGCTAAGGAATAGAACGGTAGGAATGTCAGCTTTGTTCTCCAATAATTCATGTTTAGCTCCTTCAGCAATGAGCTCACAAAGGCCTTTTCCACGAACCAGCTTGGTCAGTTTAATGTCAATGTCATACTCTTGGACCTTAGCAACCCAGTTTCCCTCTCTTGGATCCAAACTCTTGTTGTGTGAGAATTGACTTAACAGTTGTATCTAGAACCAGCACCATGGAGTGAGAGTTGAGGATATAAAAACGAAATTGCTTAACAGCTTTGACCACTGCAAAAGCATGCTTCTCCATCATGGCGTATTTCAACTCATGATCTTTCAGAATATAGCTCATGAATGCAATGGGGAGTTTATGTTCATCAGAGTCTTCTTGAGTTAAGACAACAGCCAAGGTATTATCTGTAGCATAGCAATAGATGATGAAATCTTTAACTAAAATCAGGATAGGCCAAAACTGGAGTTTTAGCGATAGCTCTCTTGATACCCTCAAAGGATTCATTTCCTTCAGAATACGAACCAAATTTTTTCTTCCCTTTAACCATCTGAGAAATATTTAAAGTTAACTCTGCAAAATCAGGGATGAATCTTCTCAAAAAATTGATCTTACCGAAGAAGGAGTGCACGCCCTTTTTACTGGTTGGGAGAGGAATTTGCTGGATAGCTTGTACTCGTTCAGGATCAATCTTAATACCATCCTTGGAGACAATGTGCCCTAATAGTTTTCTCTCTGTGACATAAAAAATAGATTTTTTAGGATTCAAAGAAATTCCATGCTCTCTACATCTTAGCAGAACTGTCTGTAGGTGATCAAAATGATCCACTCTTGTATAGGGAAATACTGTCAGGTCATCAAGATATATGATAATACACTTCCCTTTCAAACTTCCAAACGCTATATCCATAGCTCTCTAGAAAGTGGCACCAGCATTAATAAGCCCAAAAGGCATTCTCTTGTAGGCAAAGGTACCCCAAGGAGTAGTGAAAGTTGTTTTGTGTTGATCTACAATATCAACCCTCTACCTGATTATAGCCCAAGAATCCATCAAGCATGGATAACATTTCAGATCCTATTACTTCTTGCAAGACCTGATCCATCATAGGCAAAGGATAATTATCTTTCAAAGAAGCCTGATTCAGGTTCCTGAAATCAACACAGATGCGGATCTCACCATTTTTCTTCCTAACAGGCACAATATTTGCAATGCATGTTGAATGGTGAATGGGAAAAATTATTTTAGCCTTCAAAAACTTTTGTATTTCTTGAAAGATGGTGTCAGCTATTTTGGGGTTGTATTGCCTCTGTTTCTACTTGATAGGCTTAATTCCAGGCTTCAGAGGAATAGAGTGTTACATATATTTTGGTTTGAAAGCTTTTAAATCTTCATAAGAGTAAGCGAGAACATCCTTATACTTCTTTAAAGGAACAATTGCTTTCTCTCCTCTCATCTGCTGTGCAACATTTTCCAATGTTCACGAGCTTGGGGTCAGTAGAACTCCCAATATCGATCTTATCATACTCAGCTGATTGCTGAGGTCCAGTGGAAGCTCTAGATTTCACATACCTGTCATGTTTATCAAATAATTCCTCCAAACTCACCAAACCTTTAGGAATCTTGTTTACTTTGAGATTGATGCATCCATCTTGATCTGTTTCTTCCCCTTGGGCAACTGCTTGGTCAAAGGACACACTTTCAAGAGGCAGGTTGTCACTTCCCTCAAAATATAATTGTTCAAAATTACCCTTGAGTTCCAGGAAGGAAAGCAAATGTTGATCATCATTGAAAACTTTCCAGTTATTGGTATTGTCAGGTACATTAGGCCGATGGACCATTTCAATAGTGAACTTATCCTGAGAGAAGTCAGTATGGGGAATCAGTAGTGACCCCGAGACTGCTAGTGAATCAGCCCTGCTGTTCTTCTCCCTAGGTATTGCCTCAATGGAGAAAGCATCAAGAAATTCAATGGAATCCCAAACCCGATTCCGGTAATGCTTCAGCCTCCCATTTTTTACTTGGAAAATGCTTCTCACTTGCTTTACAATTAGTTCTGCATCACCACGTGCCAGAAGATTCTTCACACCTTGTTCTTTGGCCACTTGCAGTCCAAGAATGAGAGCCTCATACTCTGCTGTATTATTAGTGTTTTTGAACTGTAACTTAAATGAAAAAGGATGAAGGCATCCTTCAGGTGACACTAGTAGGACACCAGCTCTAGAACCAGCTGAGGAACAACTTCCATCAAACTCTAAAATCCAAATACCATTAGGATCTTTAGGTGACACTTCTGGGAAGGTTGGATTTCATCAGGGGACATAATCATGTAATTGCCATGACCCATATCGTCATAGAGTATTTGTGCTTTAGGATCATCTGTTTTTTACACAATATAATCAGATTGCTTCTCAGGCATCAAACTTCTTCATTTGTCCATTAACAGGTATGAGTGCATGCGACCAGTCGATTTGGATTTCCCCACCCACATCTTTGCAAAAGTTCCTACTTAGCAACATCCCATATGAAGGAGGGAATATCTGCTACTAAGATGGGTAGCCAAAAACTTTCTTTTCGGGCAAGGCAGCAAAAGCCACTTGTGCATCTTTAATTCTTCCGACCAGGGGCACTTCTTTACTCTCCATGGAGTAACAGGATCCATAGGTGCGTGTGAGGGTCAGACCTAAAGCATGAACTACTTTAGCAGGCATCACGTTATCTGAGGCTCCTGAGTCAATGACACAATTACTGAGCCTATGACCAGCTATAAGAAGTGTTACATAAAAAGGCTGAATTTTGTCATTAGGTGAGGTGATAGCGGCTTACCAGACTAGGCTGTGGTGCAGAAGGAGGAGTAGGTAAAAGGCCTTTAGAGGTGGTCTTAGAGTGGGAATTGAACAAAGTTGAATCATTTTGGTAAAATCTTTGGGATGAGTTTGATAATACTCGGCCTCTGAAATTTGAACCTTAGTCTTTTTTAGATGATCAATAATATCAAAGGACCCAGAAGTGGAAGGGCCATCATCACTTCGAAATTCTAGGCTTATCATCTTTAGGAGAAAAAGAAGAAGAAACTTTGCTAGCAGGATTGATAGGACTCACCTTTGGTGCAGACAAAGTGGGGATAGGAGATCCTCTTTTCACAATTACAGGAATAGTTGTCGACTGCTCCTTAGATTTCTTTATGGGCTACATCACTTTCTCCTTATGATGTGTCTGCTCTTGAGTCATGACAGCAAAATGATTCGCTATTCATGTCTGCCACCACTTCATCATAATCATCTCCATCATTGATGCCCTCAGTGGTGAAGAAATTAACCCGAGATCCCTCAATTTCCTCTGCCTCATCATCAAATTCCTCCAAAAACTCCTCGCAAGATTCATTATCCTCATCATCATTTGGCTCTTCAACTTCACAGGTTGCATTCACAGGAACCTTAGCAGGAGGTCCTTCAAGTGCTAGTCTTGTTTGAGAAGTAGGCAAATGATTTCTGGGCTGGAAATTTCTTCTTGGAGCATCTGCATAAGGGGCATGCTGAGCCAATTGTTTCTTTATAACAATGAGATCATTCGCAAGCTTTTGGACTAACGGATCAGTATTAGGTCCAGGGAGTGGAGGAGGAGGAAGCAACAAACTTATATTTGGAAGGGTCTCTTCCTCAAACTTCCCTGACATGATCAGATCATCCTCGACACTAACAATAAGAGTTTGATCCTCCACCAATGTTGCGAGATTAGCTCTTCTCAGCGCATAATTGACTTCAGACGATTGGGCATTTAAGAAGAAACATTTTCGGATTTGATCAACAGGTCGAGTATTTACAGGAATTTTGTTGATCAGTCTGTTGAATCGGGCCACAAATTCTCTCATGGGTTCGGATGAATCTTTCTTTATCAGAGAAATTTGGGCAAGCAAGGTATGCACATCTTCTGCTGGCTTGAAATGGTTTTTGAGCTGAGTTCTCATTATGTCCCAGTCAGTGATAGCGCCAGCCGGAAGGTGGTAGAATGAATCTGCAGCATTATCTTGTAACGTCTCAATGAACAGCCTTACGGAGACGTCTTCATGTTCAACTCCTAGAACTCCACATGCAACAATGAAGGCTGCGATGTGTTCATCAGGATGCACTTTTCCATCACCTTTGAACTTAGGGAAGTTCTTTCGGTTACCTCTGGGGTAACTCATGCAAAGGCTGAGGAAGAGCAAGGGGCCCGACATGATGACCCCAGGGCAATGGTGCCACCATTCTTCGAAAAAACGGCTTGGAGAGGAACTGTAACACCAACAAGAATCAAATCTTGAAGATTAGGGTTGGCAGGCTCTGAAGAAAAACCACCTGTGGGAATTCTGTCTTGAATAGGCAGAGTGCTTGTTAAACAAGTCGTTCTATTTGTTGAAGGGAAAGGAAAACCCTGCTGCCTCCAAAAGCTGAAACTGAGAGTCTTCAATACTGAGGGCCTTTCTCCCTCGAGTAAAATGTGGAGTCACCAGGTCAAAGGATGATCGAAAAATTACAGAACTAGAATATGATTTTCCCCAGCGGAGTTGGCAAAAAATGTTGATCGTCAAATAAGACTTTTAAGAAGAGCAATAGTCAGGGGACAAGAAGTCCCTCCTCTTTAATGGGAGAGGTTCCCTTATTTAGAAACAAACTTATTTACAAATGTATAAAACATTATTTGTCTGGTTGAACTTGGATATCACAAAAGTGTTTTCAATGAGGATGTTCAAGTACAGAAGGACAGAGGAATGAGAAGACAATGGGAACGAGCAGAAAGGCAACATGCAGAATTATAGAGAATATCAGAGTAATTCATTATGTATGCGAAGTCATAGTAAATTGAAACAAGATCATTTGTATTAGATAAATAAGATGGAATTCAGAGACACAAAGTTCTGTAAATAACATCTGCTAGAACACAAAGTTTCTGAACATAACACAGATTCATTAATCAAGGACACAAAGTTCCTTCTTGGTTATACAAGATCACCAGGCTTACAAAGTTGAAGAGTATGCAATCGGTGAGACTAAAAAACTTGAGACAAATGATCTTCACAAAGAAAATAAATGAAAGCTTAGGAATAACAGAGATCAGATAGACAAAGAATGGAAAGTCCCTTCTGTATTGATTTTCTTTATGATATATTTACACTTTTCAGAAAATAAGCCAAGTTCTGCCTCCCCTTTGAATTGTGTAAGGAAGGCCATTATATAGCTTTACAAATTAGTTACTCTTCGTAACCGCTTCTTTAACCAAGAACAGTTAAGGACCGCCAATCGCAATACCTTAACTTCTTACAAAGAAAATGGAAAAAGAAAGGGAAGAAGAGAAAAGAACAAGGAGAAGAAGACAAGTGGCCAGTCACTGAGAGGGACCCACCGAATTCAGAATCCGCTACTTGAATTTCCTTAATGCCTCAGCTATGTCTTTGCCACGAGGGACTAACGTGTTGGCCATTGACTGAGAGAGAAGGGTGATCAATGTGCATTTAATGCATACCCACCCAATTTGAATAAGCAGGATATTCGGGTAGAGTGGATAAAAACTAGGTATAAATGACACTGGGTTCACTTGGGACATGTGAGATGTGAATGTGTGAAACACACGGCTTGGCTGATTCGGGCAAAACAGGGAGAAGACACACAAATGCATTTTGGGACATTTGGGACAAAAACACATGAAGTACGCGGTTCAGGCGAATCGGCCGAAAAGGTGACAATGAGTTAGGAAAAGTTTGGGACATTTGGGACATGAAAGAGTGAAGTACGTGGTTCGGGTGTTTCGGCCGAAAATGGAACAACTTGCACTTTTTGAACTTGGGACATCTGGGACATGAAAGATTTCGAACGTACCCAACTCGAGGTGGTTCAGGCGACAATGGAAAAACTCGCATGAAAAGTTTGGGACATTTGGAACGTGAAAGAGCGAAGTACGCGGTTCGAGTGATTTCGGCCGATCGGAGAACAGAGCGCAATTTTGAACTTGGGACAGGCGGGACGAAAAAGTTCTGACAGGCCTGAAAATGGAACAACTTCGGGGATTTCATCCGATCGGGGAACAGAGCGTACTTCGGAACTTGGGACACGCAGGGACAAAAATGTCTGACAGGCCCGAAATACATACAAAATGACCCAAAAACTGTAGACTTTTCTCAGTTTCACGACTTCGGTACATTACAGAAAACACTTAAACTCAAAATTTTGAAATTTTTTTACTTTCATCAGAGCAGGGAATTTTGAGTGGACAACACGTAGATCACTACATAATTATAAGGGTGGGGACTTGTTCTTTACCACTTGCATAACTCCTAAAATAGGTCACATGCTTAAAATATCCATGTGCCTTTACAATAATACCCACACATGTAATTACACTAATAATAGACCTCTTCTGGTTAACTGGAACTATAAATTCTATTCTTATCCCACACCCATGCAAAGCTCTTAGTATCCACTCTTTTAATAATAGCCCATGCATGTCATGAAAGTCTTTACCCAATTTGTGTGCTCAGTACATTGTTAGTTTGCAAAAAGCACTTTGGAAAATAACAGTTAGGGGATAGCAAATCCCTCCTCTTTATGGGAGAGGTTCCCTTATTAAAAGTGAACAACAAAGCTTATATACAAATGTACAACTTTCATATCGATGAGGACTCTTGATACTTTTAAATTTTTTATGCCAATAAAGATTTCCAATACATAGAAAATAGAAGAATAAGGAAACTGAAAGGGAATAATACAATAGTACTTTTAGGTAATATAGATAATAGAATATAACCTTACATGTACTTATCAAAGGAATATAGAACAAAACCATTCATGTGACAATATCAGGTATAATTCCACAGAAACAAAGTTCCAAAAATCATATAATAAGAACACAAAGTTTCTCAGCATGAAAGATTGATGCTTCGTAAATCTTAGACAAGGAAAGAAAGAAAAGAAGATAGAAATAAGAGACAAGAGAAAATATTTTTTATTGATCACTTTAAAATTTTTTACATTTCAAGAATATCAAGATCTAGCCACTTAACAATGGCATGGAGATCCCACTTTATAGCTTACAAAAACAGTTACATTTAGTTACAACTTCTTTTAACTTAAAGATTAAATATCACTTAATTAATCTATTAAAAGAGTGTATTTAATTGAATATTACATCATGATTTTTACAAATCAAAAGAATAGGAGAAGTGTCTTAGGACCTGGAAGTGTAAGTATTTGATAGAGACTTAGAGGGGTCCACCGTCTTGAGAATCCAATGTCTAAATATTTTTAAAGCCTCAGCTGTTTCCATGCACTTGGGTATGGTGGTTTTAGAAGTGGCATGGGTCCAAATTCCAGGGCATTTCTCCATATCCTTCTTGAACTCTATGTTTTCCCAAAATTCCTTATTGGCCTTGGTGATAGACGACTGAAGAGAGAATCCATCTTTAATCTTCTTTTTAGACATGGAATCTTCCTTGAAAAGATATTCTTTGATGAAGGTGTTGAACTGAGCCTTGATTTATTATATGGAAAACTAATTTCTTTTGGCCTCATTCTGGATTTTACAATGAATACCTTGGAAGATAGACAAAACAAAAGTATTGAAAGCTTCCCCTTTCTACATCATATTCCTCAGTTCTCCCACAGCTTCCTCCAAAACCTTGATCTTCCAATCAATACTGAAAACCCAAGATTTTGATAGATTATTCTTGGCTTCATCAAATACTTCACTTGCTAATAAAATCTTCTCATCTGTCTGGCTCATTAAATGGATATCTTGAATACATTCACACCATATATTTAGTTCTTTCTCCAAACCATTGAGTGTTGTGTTGAATTTCAGCTGTAATTTACATACCTTCTCATATCACTTGAAGTCCTCCTCAATAAAATTTAATCCAACTACTATCATATCATTTACCAGTGATTCAATGGCCTTTCCATAGGTGAAATTTTTATAAATATCCTTATTGGTCTGAACTTCATCATTTCTGAGAACTAGAGGAGGTGGAAGAGTAGTTAATGGACCATGATACATGACCTTATCCTTTTCCAATAAGGATTTTATAAAACCTAAAAGAATTAGAATTTTCTCTTCTAATTACTCCAAGGTATGTTTTTCCTTTTTAACTCATTTAATGAATTGAGTGACAGTTTCTTTGAGGTTATGAACCTTACTTTTAGGTGTTGATTCTCCAAGTAAAATCATTGTGAATTCCAAATAAGACACCAAAAGATCTCTCTTCCTTATCTTTTTCGGGCTTTGTAATCTCCATGAATTGCTAACCTTTTGAATCTGATACTAGCCTTGAGGTGATATTTTCTTTATTTTCTTGAGGAGGGGGAGTAGAACTGAGAAAGGAAGCCACAACATCGAACTTAGGAACCATAATTTGGGAGGTAGAATTCCTTTTCCCACTATCAATGAAAGGATGAACCCAAGCAAAGGAGGAGGATGAGGCAGAAGGACCAATGGGCCCAAGTGCAAGTGAACTCATCGCACTTAGTGTCTACACTACTGATTTCTCTGGTGGGTAAGTTGTTACATTTTAAGAAATATCCTTAGAAGAAGTATCCATAAAACCTAGAGGTTCAGGCATTTGACATTCATTATCTATCTCAGTAGTAATTACATGGGTTATTTCTTCTCCTTCTTTCATTTCTTCACTGTCTTTTTCACTTAAAACAAAAATATCTTCTGATCCTATAGGGACTTCTAGCTGTTCTAAAAGAACTTCTTCTTCAACTTGTTCCTGTTTGATTTTTTTTCTTTCTTTAGGTATACCTTTTTTTAGGAGGATAGAGTAGATTTCTCAGGCATCTCAACATCAAGTGTAGGTTCTTCTCTCCTAGGAGAGGGAGTTTCATGTGAAGAAGACTTAGCTCTGTTCATCTTAAACTTTTGCATCTTATTATCAAACCAGAGGTTGGTTCTCACAACAACTGGATTGATCACTTCTTTTAAATCATCCTTCTCCTTTACATACCAATAAAGGGTTTCAAGAGGGGAGTGTTTGATGGTTCTCTCATATTCAATAGATTCCATATCTTCATCATCATCTAGGAGATTTTTAGGTACTTTGTAGATATTGAAATCTATAGTTTGTTGAAAGGAAAATCTACCAAAGTACCTTCTCCTAGCCTCAAAGTCATCTACACAATCAGCCCAATAATATTCAATATCGATATAGTGAATGAAACCTAATATGATATTCTTAGCAATATATCCCTTGATTTCAAAGCAGGTTCGAGACTTGAAATGATGAAGAGTAAGAGGGGAAACAATTCTATCAATGTTTTGAGCATCGAGGGTTGTTCTACATGTATAATTTCCCAAGGTGATAGGGAAATGAATGTCAGCAATCTTCTTTTCTTTGAAAGTATGATGAAGTTTATCCAAATACCTGAAAATTTCAACCAAGGCCATTTTATCATTACAAAACATAGGAAGCCTTAAAGGGAAACCATCAAAACTAGCTAGCTTGATATATGAGAATTTTTTGAATTGGGTGAAGAAACTCCCATATTAAGAGATTAAATTCTTTGCTTCCTAATAAAATCTCTGAGAAGTATCTCCTTCCAAAAGCCTTAGAATGTACATGGTGAACATGTCATTAACTCTCCTAAAATTATGATTGCTGACTTTGAGGGTTAACTAAGGACAAAATTCATATATGGGGGCATCATTCTTATCCTCAACAAAAGTGAAACCAAGCCATTTCCTAGATGCCGCGATGGTGTACATAAGGTAAGAATTCATGTAGAAGGTCTTTATTCCCTAAATGTTAACCAACTGCTCCGTTAGGTTTTCATAAATTATCTCACCCCAATTAAGGTTCTACTTCCCCTCATAAATAATGTTGATATATGGACACATCCAAAAATGAAATTCATTTGTAGAAGGAATTCCCATTATTATACATAAAAGAGTGATGATTTCTAAAATATATTCATTGAAATTGACTCTAAACAATGTTTTCTAAAGTCTTGATGCTCCTTTTTTAGGGTTCTTCAGCCAAGACTTGGTTATCCTAGTCTTGTATTTCTCACTATCCTGGTCAATTAGTGCTTTTGCTTAAGCAAGAGAGAGATTATTTTCACCTTCCACCAAAGGGACGTGCAGAGCATTACAGATAGCTTCAAGATCTAATCGCATTATTACATCACCATGTACATTAATAATTTCCTTTGATTCCAGATTGAAATGAGCCCTGCAAGAAAGAATGACATCAACACACTCCACAGATATAGGGAACCCACATGAAAATGCAATCCCACTATTTTTGATCATTTGAGCAATGGGAGTAGGGTTATCACATTCAAGTCTACTCCAAACATCATCGAGGTCAAGAGGTCAAGCTTCGTTGTCACCAATGTTAGGCACAGATGTTTCTAATGAGGAGAGGTTTTTGTGCCCTTGGTATTTTATCTTCACCTTAACAGAGGAAGAGAGAAGATATCCTTTAATGGAGTGTCACCATGAATCTAAATAATCCCTGAAAGATAAAAATATAAGAGTACGAATGAGGGAAATGGCTTGCTTTGCATAAACATGGGTGAGGAGAAAATGACCAGGCAAGTGTGAGGGAGAAAGAATAATTATATTCCTTTATATAGCCACCAATTTGAATAGAGGAGAGAGATAAAATAATGAATATGCAACAAACAACCCTGAACTGATTCAAAAAGGTGATTTGCAGGAAATTCAGAAAACTTTTACCTAGACAGTCCATGGGACATGAGGGATGCCCATAGTCGATTCAACAAATATACAAGGCAATGTGGGAAAATCAGTGAATTGGTGAATAGACGGCCCAAAAGTACTAGGGACACATGGGATGTGTAGAGCTGATTTTTCCAATGAGTAAGTGGTGCAGGTAAAGTAACAAATCAAAGAACAGAAGACATAACAACACTCGGTACACGCGGGACAAAAATACCTGACATAGCTGATATACAAGGTAGTTTGGGAAATTTGGTGAATCAGAAAATAGAGAGCCCAACAGTACTTAGGACATGGGGGACACACATGGCCAATTTAGCCACAATACACTAAAAATTATCTCAAAGAGTGAAATTTTCTAACTTATTAGATTTCATTGCTTACTAGAACACATTCAAAGGACACTGACTCAAAATTTGAAAATTTGTCTTTTAAAACAGGAGGGAATTCTGAGGGTGATAACAACTGGATCTTTCTAGGGATGACTTGACTTGAACAAAGGAATGAGGAAAGATAAAGAACCATAGGAACACTCTAGAAAAATAGGCCAATATCTTATCCATTGGGAAAATAGATTTAAGGGAAAAACAATCACAGAAGACAACACACACAAAGGAAAGACCAAAAATGAGACATAAGGGAGGGATCAAAAACAAGACACTGTACACAATATACATAAGGACTACCTAATCACCTATGACTTGAACAAATTCAAATACTACCAACTATAAGGAAGTGGGAGAGAAGATCCATCCATATAATCCAACTAGAAAGAATTTTCTCCATCAAAATGTATGATCTTGAAATCACCAAGCCAAAAATAATAAAACTTACCATGACTTCCATGAGGTTCATGTATTTTGTCCCATAGTAGGAAAATATCTCCTACTTGAAAGTCTCTGGATCTATCCTTCTTGTCAAACAAAGCTTTCACCCTCTATTGGTGGGTAGAAATTCTATTAAAAACTTGCATCCTATCCTCATCCATCTTTTGGAGATACATGATCCTCTAATCTAAAGAACTGATGAAGCTTGAAACCTCAATAGCCCTCATTAAGTGCAAGGCTATAAATTCCACTATTAATGGTAGCTAATATTCAACACCATATACCACCTGAAATGGAGAAATTCCAATTTCTTTTTTGGGTATAATTTTATTTGCCTAGAGGGAATCATAGAGCTTCTTGTGCCAATTCCTTTGAGAATCATTAACAAGATTCTTAATGATGGTTACTAAATTCTTATTTGTGGATTCTAATTTTCCATTTCCTTGAGGGTAGTAATCAGAAGAATGAGAAAGGGAAATTCCATAGCCATAGAAAAATTCCATCATCTCGGAAGAAGAAAAATTAGAAGCATTAGCACTTGAAATTTTGTTTGGTATCCCAAATCTTATCAAGATGTTCTCCTTGATGAAATTACACACCATCTTAGAAGTAGTGCTTTTGAATGGAATATCCTCTACCCATTTTGTGAAGTAATCTGTAGCAGTTAGCACGTGGGTATGTCCAACACTAGAAGGTGGATTGAGAGTTCCAATAAAATCTAATCCCCACTGTTGAAAAGGCTCATTAATTATTACTGGTTTGAGTGGTAAAGTAGCCAGTTTAGGTCTCCCAATAAAAGTCTGAAAAGATTCACACTTTCCTACCCCTTTTGATGCATATTGAAACAACGTAGGCCAATATTACCCTGTACGAAGAATTTTGTGAGCAGTGACAGCAGAGGAGAAATTCCCTCCACAGGCTTGATCATGAAAATCTAAAAACAACTTCTTTTATTGCTCTTTGTCCACACACTTAAGGAATCTTCCATCAATGCCTCTCTTGAATGAATAATTTTCCCATAATATATACTATCCATACCTTAGCTTAATAGCTCCTTTTTCCTTGGCACTCAAATGAGATGGAAATTATCCATAAGTAAGAAAATGTGCAATATCAGCATACCACTCATCTATTGAACTAAGAAAGAGGACAACAGGAACATCAACTACTTCTATGGAAAGTTCTTCATCACCTCGCTCAGCAATAAGTTCACATAAGCCTTTACCCCAGACAATATTTGTTGGCTTGATATCAAGGTCATATTCTTAAACCTTTGCCACCCAATTTCCTCGCTTATTTCCAAACTCCTGTTGTGTAAGAATAGACTTAATATTTGTATCAGGCACAAATACAACAAAGTGCGAATTGAGTATATAAAAATGAAACTGCTTAACAACTTTGACCACTCCAAAAGCATGATTTTCCATCAAAGTATATTTTAGTTCATTATATTTTAGAACATATCTCATGAAAGCAATTGGAATTCATGATTCTCATAGTATGATTGAGTTAGTGTGGCAGCCAAAGTATTCTCAGTATCATATCAATAGATAATGAAATCTTTGTTAAAATCAAGACATGCTAAGATGGGAGTTTTAGCAATAGCTTCCTTGATACCTTCGAAAGCTTATTTTCCTTCAAGATTCTAACTAAAGGTTTGCTTCCCTTTCATCATTTGAGAAATTCTCATAGTCAGTTATGTAAAATCTTGAATGAATCTCCTTAAGAATTTTATCTTACCAAAGAAAGAGTGAACACCCTTATTACTTGTGGGAAGGGGAATCTGCTGAATTTCTTGAACTCTTTCTGGATCTATCTTGATTCCTTATTTGTAGACAATATGTCCTAACAACCTACCTTTGGTAACACAAAATTCAAACTTCTTACGATTAAGGGATACCCCATGTTCTCTACATTTTTAAAGGAATTTTTCAAGATGCTAAAAGTGATCTGTCCTTGTTTTGGAGAAAATAGTTAGATCATCAAGGTTTACAAAAATTTAGTTTCCCTTTAGACTACCAAAAGCTAAGTCCATTACCCTCTAGAAAGTACCACCAGTATTGATAAGACCGAAAGGAATCCTCTTCTAGGAAAATGTGCCCCAAGGAGTAGTAAAAGCAATCTTGTACTGATCTGGGGTACTGACCTCCACCTGATTGTATCTAGAGAATCCATCCAGCATGGAAAACATCTCCAAGCTGATAACAGGCTCTAAAACTTGATCCATCATAGGGAGAGGGTAGTTATCTTTTAGAGAGGCTTGATTTAAATTCCTGAAATCCACAAAAATATGAATCTCACCATTATTCTTCCTTACTGACACAATTTTGGCAATCCATGTTGAATGATTTATAGGGAAAATAATATTTTCTTTCAGTAATTTTTGAATTTCTTAAAAAATGGTATCAGAAATCTTGGGATTGTATTTTCTTTTCTTCTGCTTGAAATTTTTAATCCTAGGCCTCATGGGAATATAGTATTGCATCTCCTTTGGTTGAAAAGATTTGAGATCATCATATGAATAAGCAAGGACATCAATATATTTTTTCAATAGGTTCGATGCTTTCCTTCTCTCTTCTTGAGTGCAGCATTTCCTGATATTTACCATATTGGGTTCATCATTACTTCCAATATTGACCTTCTCATACTCAATGGATTGATGAGTCCCTTAAGAAGCTTTAGACTTGATGTACCTATCATTTTTATCAAATAGATCCTCTAAACTCACTAGCCCTTTGGGGATCTTGTTACTTTTCAATTTGATACAGCCATCTGGATCCATCTCTTCCTTAATATCATCTTCATTAGAAGGCACATACTCTCTAGGAAGAGTTTCACTTCCTTCAAAATATAATTTATTAAAGTTGTCCTTAAGATCAAAGAAAGAGAGAAAGTGTTGATCATCATTGAAAACTTTCCAATTGCATGAATTATCTGGCACACTAGACCTATGAATCATCTCAATGGTAAATTTCTCTTGAGAGAAATCTGGGTGAGGAATCAACAAAGATCCTGAGATAGCTAGAGAATTAGCTCTAGTTTTCTTTTCTCTTGGAACAACTTCAATAGAGAAAGCATTAAGAAATTCCATAGAATCCCAAAGAATATTTCTATAATGTTTCAACCTCCTATTCTTGACTTGGAAAAGATCCTTGACCTATTTCACAATCAGCTCTGCATCACCATGAGTACAAAGATTCTTTACTACCATTTATTTTTCCATGTTCAATCCAAGTATGAGTTCCTCATATTCAGTTGTATTGTTCATATTTTCAAAATAAATTTTAAATTAAAATGGATAAAACTTCCCTTCTAGATAGGTTAAAACCACGCCAGCTCTAAAACCAACTGAAGAAGAGCTTCCATCAAACTCTAGAGTCTAAATGCCATTGGGATCACTAATCACTCCAATAGGAAGTTTTTCCTCATCTTCTGACATGATCATATTTTTACCATGCCCTATATCTTCATAGAGTATTTTTACTTTTGGATCATCAGTCTTTTGAACAATGTACTCAGTCTATCTCTCAGGTAGAAACTTTTTGATTTTTCCATTGACCAAGATGAGAGCGTGTGACCAGTCCATTTTTATTTCACCCCTACTTCTTTACAAAAGTTACTACTTAGTAACATACCATATAAGGGAGGAATGTCAGCTACTAAAATAGTAGCTTTGACCCTTTTTATAGAAAAGTAGCAAAAGTTAATTGTGCATCCTTGATTATTCTAACTAGAGGCACTTCCCTGCTCTCTATAAAATAGCAAGAACCGAATGTATGTGTTAGAGTCAGACCCAGAGCATGAGCTAATTTTTCAACATTAGATTTTCTGATGTTCCTCAGTCAATAACACAATTACTGAGTTTATGGCCAGCTATGAGAAGTGTTACATAGAATTATTTAATCTTCTCACTGGGTGAAATAACTGCAGCCACAAGAATTGATTGAGGTGAGTAGGGTGGAGTGGGTAAAATACCTTTAGAAATATTGGGTAAAGTTTTGGATTGGGAATTGATGAATTTTACCATTTTACCAAAAGCATTTGCATGATTCTGGTAAAATCCTCTGAGATTTTTTATTTTTTTCTTCTTGATGCAGTCAATAATATCAAAATATCTAGACATGGATGGAGCATCATTACTAGAAATGACTGGAACTTTTGGCTTTTTAGGTTTAGGAGTTGAAGGATAAGGAGTTTTTGAAGAAGAGGTAGAAGTAGAAGAATTAGCATTACTCACTTTTTGTGTGGAGGTAGTGGGAATAGGGACTCCTCTTCTCATAACTACTAGAATAGTTATGGGAAATTAATTGAATTTTCTAGAAGGTTACACCACTTTTTCCTTCCTATTCATTTTCTCTCGAGTCATAACAACATATGACTCACTATTCATAGCTGCCACTACCTCATCATAGTTATCTTCATCATCCATACCGTCAATGGTGAGGAAATGAACTTGAGACTCACTAGGTTCTTCCTGATCTTCGTCAATATCTTCTTAAGGATCCTCAAAGTATTCATTCTCCTCTTCATCATCAAGTTCTTGAACCTCACAAGTTGCATTGACTGGAACCTTGATGGGAGGGCCTTTAGTAGCCAATCTAGTCTGAGAAGAGGGAAAATGGTTCCTAGGCTAAAAATTCTTTCTTGGAATATCTTGGTAAGGAGCATGTTGATCCAACTGATTTTTTATAGTAATGACATCATTTGCCAACTTCTGTACTAACTGATCAGAATTGGATCTAGGGGAAAAAGAGGAAGATGCTTTAGATTTATAGGGTTCACTTTTCAATTTACTAGACAAGAGTAGATCATCTTCAACACTAATGGAAAAATGTTGATCAGCATCCATAGTTAGAATATTGGCCCTCCTTAGTGCATAACTTACTTTAGGTAAGTAAGCATTCAGGAAAAACAATTTTTGAATTTGATCTATAGGACGGGTGTTCTATGGAATCTTATGAATTAACTTGTTAAATTTGGCCAAAAACTCCCTCATAGGTTCATGTGGATCCTTTTTGATATGATAAATTTGATCCAAGAGAGCATGCACATCTTCAGCAAGTTTGAAACGTTTCTCAAACTGGGTTGTCATGGTAGTCCAGAGAATAATTGATCTAGTAGGAAGGTGATAGAACCAATCAGTAGCATTTTCCTCCAACATTTTCATGTAGAGCCTGACAGAAACATCTTCATGTTCAACCCCAAGAATCCAACATGCAACAATGAAGGTTTTGATTTGTTCATCTGGGTGAACTTTCCTGTGACTTCTTAATTTAGGAAAAATTTATCTATTACCCATGGGAAACTCATGTAGTTCCTGAGGAAGAGAAAGAGGCCCAAATTGGTGTCCCCAAGGTAAAGGTACGACCTTTTTTGGGAAGATGAACTGAAGGGGAACTGTAACTCCAACAAGTACCAAAGCATGGAGATTAGGACAGTTATTTTTGACGAGTTTTATTCTTATAAAACTTGTCTTTAGCAGGAGGCGAGCTCATAGAACGAGTTCTTGTGTTCCTTCTTTCTGAAGGAAGGGGGAATTTTTGTTGCCCTAGTAGTTGAAAATGATAATCTTCTATCCCTAGATATTTCTTCCCACATGTATAGTGTAGATTCACTAGACCATAAAATGATCTCAAAAATATATTAGAAAGGGATACGTTGAAATGAATTCCCCATTAGAGTTGCAAAAAAACTGTTGGTTTGTAAAAAATCACTTTGGCAAATAATAGTTAGGGGACAGCAAATCCTTCCTCTTTATAGGATAGGTTCCCTTATTGAAAGCAAGAAATAAATCTTATAAACAAATGTACAACTTTCATATCGATGAGGACTCCTGATACTTTGAAATGTTTTATGCCAATAAAGATTGTCAATACATAGAAAATAGAAGAATAAGGAAACTAAAAGGGAAGAATACAACAATACTTTCAGGTAATATAGATAACATAATATAACCTTACATTTACTTATCAAAGGAATATAGAACAGAACCACTCATGTGACAATATCAGGTATAATTCCACAGACACAAAGTTCTAGAAATCATATCATAAGAACACAAAGTTTCTCAGCATGAAAGATTGATGATTCGTAAACCTTAGACAAGGAAAGAAAGAAAAGTAGATAGAAATAAGATACAAGAGAAAATATTATGTATTGATCACTTTGAAATCTATTACATTTCAATAATATCATGATCTAACCCCTTAAAAATGGCATGGAGAGCCCAATTTATAGCTTAAAAAAATGGTTATATTCAGTTACAACTTCTTTTAATCTAAAGATTAAAGATCACTTAATAAATCTATTAAAAGAGTGTCCTTAATTGAATATTAGGACCCAGAAGTATAAACATCTAATAGAGACTTAGAGGGGCCCACCATCTTGAGAATCTGATGTCTAAACATTTTTAATGCCTCAGCTATTTCCATACACTTGGGTATGGTGGTGTTAGAAGTGGAATGGGTCCACATTCCGAGGAATTTATCCATATCCTTCTCAAACTCTATTTTTTCCCGAAATTCCTTGTTGGCCTCGGTGATAGCTAGCTGAAGAGAGAAGAAAAATTTCATCTTTAGTTTGGACATGGACTCTTCCTTGAAAATATCTTCTTTGATGAAGGTGCTGAACTGAGCCTTGATTTCTTGTATGGAAAACTGATTACTTGCATCCTCACTATGGATTTGAAAATGAATATCTTGGAAGGCAGAAAAAACATGAGTCTTGAAATTTTCCCCTTTCTACATCATATTCCTTAGTTCTCTCACAGATTCGTCCAAAACCTTGAACTTCCAATCAATAGTGAAAACCCATGATTTTGATAGATTATTCTTGGCTTTATCAAATACTTTTCTTGCCAATAAAATATTTTCATCTATCTTGCTCATTGAATGGAGATCTTGAATACATTCACACCATATTTTTAGTTCTTTCTCCAAACCATTGAGTGTTGTGTTGAATTTCAGCTATAATTTGGATACCTTCTCATATGACTTGAACACCTCCTCAATATAGTTTAATCTAGCTACTGTCATATCTTTGACCAATGATTCAATGGCCTTTCCATAGGTGACATGTTTATGAATAACCTTAATGGTATGAACTTCATCATTTCTGAGAACTAGAGGAGGTGGAAGAGTAGTTAATGGAGTAGGATCTATGACCTTATCCTTTGCCAATAAGGATTTTATAGAACCTGAAAGAATTAGATTTTTATCTTCCAATTGCTCCAAGGTCTATTTTTCCTTTTTAACTCATTCAATGACTTGAGTGACAGTTTATTTGAGGTTATGAACCTCACTTTCAAGCATTGATTATCCAATTGGAATTCTTATGAATTCCAAATTAGACACTGAAATATCTCTCTTCCTTACCTTCTTTGGGCTTTGCAATTTCCATGAATTTCTAACCTTGCGAATCCAATACTAGCCTTGAGTTGATCTTTTCTTTCTTTTCTTGAGAAGGGGGAGTAGAACCGAGGAAGGTGGCCATAGCATCAAACTTGGGAACTGTAATTTGGGAGGTAGACTTCCTTTTCCTACTATTAATGAAAGGTTGAACCCAAGAAAAGGAGGAGGATGAGGAAAAAGGAACAATGGGCCCAAGTGCAAGTGAACTCGTTGCACTTAGTGTCTACACTATTCATGTCTTTAAAGGGGAAGTTGTTACATTTTCAAAAAGATCCTTAGAATAAGTATCCATCAAACCTAGAGGTTCATTCATTTGAAATTCATTCTCTGTCTCAGTAGTAATGATAGTGGTTATTTCTTCTCATTCTTTTATTCCTTCACTGTCTTCTTCACTTAAAACAACAATATCTTTTGATCCTATAGGGACTATTGTCTGCTCCAAAAAACTTCTTCTTCAACCTGTTCATGTTTGATGTTTTTACCTTTCTTTAGGTATACCTTTATTGAGGAGGATGGAGTATATTGCTCAAGCATGTCAACATCAAGTGCAAGTTCTTCTCTCCTATGAGAGGGAGTTTCATGTGAAGAAGACTTAGTATTGTTCATCCTAAAATTTTACATCTTATTATCAAACTAGAGCTTGGTTCTCACAACAACTGGATTGATCACTTCTTTCAAATCATCTTTCTCCTTTAGAAAAAAATAAAGGGTTTCAAGAGGGGAGTGTTTTATGGTTCTCTTGTATTCAATACATTGCAGATATTCATCATCATCCTAGAGATTTTTAGGTACTTTGTAGAGATTGAAATCTATAATTTGTTGAAGTGAAAATCTACCAAATTACCTTCTCCTAGCCTCAAATTAATTTACACACTCAGCCCAATAATATTCAATATCAAAAAAGTGAATGAAACCTAATATGATATTCTTAGTAATATATCCCTTGATGTCAAAGTAGGTTCGAGACTTGAAATGATGAAGAGTAAGAGGAGAAACAGTTCTATCAATGTTTTTGAGCATCGAGGGTTGTTCTACATTTAGAATTTCCCAAGGTGATAGGGAAAGGAATTCTAACAATATTCTTATCTTTACAATTCCAATGAATTTTATCCAATTGCCTGCAAATTTCAACCAGGGCCATTTTATCATTGCAAAACATAGGAAGCCTTAAAGGGAAACCATCAAAACTAGCTAGCCTGATATATGAGAATTTTCTAAATTGGGTGAAGAAAATCCCATATTCAGAGATCAAATTATTTGCTTCCTCATAAAATCTCTGAGCAGTATCTCCTTCTAGAAGCCTCACAATGTACATGGCAAATGCATCATTAACTCTCTTGAAATTATGATTGCTGACTTTGAGGGTTAACTAAGGACATTATTCATTTATGGGGGCATATTTCTTATACTCAACAAAAGTGAAACCAAGCCATTTCTTGGATGCCACAATGGTGTACATAAGGTAAGAAGTCATGTAGAAGGTATTTATTCCTTGAATTTTAATCGGCTGCTCCATTAGGTTTTCACAGATTATCTCACCCCAATTATGGTTCTGCTTCCCCTCACAAATAATGTTGATATATGGACACATCCAAAAATGAAATTAATTTGTAGAATGTATTCCCATGATTCTATCTAAAATATTGATGATGTCTTAAATGTATTCATTGAAATCAACTCTGAACAATGTTTTATGAAGTCGTGATGCTCCTATTTTATGGTTCTTTAGCCAAGACTTGGCTTATCCTAGTCTTGTATTTCTCACTATCCTGGTCAAATAGTGTTTATTCTTGAGAAAGAGAGAGAGTATTGGCACCTTCCACCATTGGGATGTGCAAAGCATTACAGATAGCTTCGAGATCTAATTGCATAATTACCTCACTATGTACATTAATAATTTCCTTTGATTCCAGATTGAAACAAGCCACGCAAGCGAGCACGGTATCAGCACACTGCATAAAGACAAGGAAATTGCTTGCAAATTCAATCCTACTATTTTTTATATTTTGATCAATGGGAGTAGGGTTATCACATTCAATTCTGGTCCAAAAATCATCGAGGTCAAGATGACGAGCTTCATTATCACCAATGTTAGGCACAAAGGTTTCCAACGAGGAGAGGTGTTTGTGCCCTTGGTATTACATCTTCATCATGATAGAGGAAGAGAGAAGATATCCTTTAATGGACTGTCACCATGAATCTAAATAATCCTTGCAAGAGAAAAATACAGGAGTAAAAATGAGGGCAATGACTTGCTTTGCACAAATGTGGGCTAAGAGAAAATGAGTAGGAAAGTGTGAGGGAGAAAGAATAGTTATATTCCTTTATATAGCCACCAATTTAAATGGAGGAGAGAGAGAAAATAATGAATGCACAACAAATAACCCCAATCTGATTCAAAAAGGTGATCTATGGGAAAGTCAGAAAAAAATTACCTAGATGGTCCACGAGACATGAGGGACACCCAAAGCCGATTCATCCAATATACAAGGGAGTGTGAGAAAGTCAGAGAATCAGCGAATAGAGGGCCCGAAAGAACTTGGGACACGTGGGGCATGTGGATCTGATTCATCCGAGGAGTAAGTGGTGTGGGTAAAAGGCCCAGCAGCACTCGAGACATGCAGGACAAAAATACCCAACATAGCCGATATACAAGGAAGTACGAGAAAGTCGGTGAATTAGAAAATAGAGGGCCCAAAATTACTTGGGACACGTGAGACCCCCAAGGCTGATTTATCTGCAATACACTAAAAATGATCTCAAAGAGTGAAATTTTCTAACTTATTGGATTTCACCGCTTACCAGAACACATTCAAAGGACACTGACTCAAAATTTGAAAATATGTCTTTTAAAACATGAGGGAATTTCAAGGGTGACAACACACACTATCTCTAAAAATATCCCGTACATGTGAAAGCGGTTAATTCCCAAACATGCCCTTGTCTTTCACACTCGCGTCCTTCCCTAGCCTTCCATGCCTTTTACTGTTCTTTACCATTGCACGTGAATATTCTTTGTGCCCTCACCTTCACATCATTCTCTTGTCTGCTCAACATGGTGTAACCTACTAACTACTAAGCTTATAATATCTTACTTTATTTTACTGAAAGATGGAGACTACTAAGATCCAAATATTATGTTGTTTCATAAGCTAGTGGACTCTAAGCTCAAAATATCATTCAGTAACTTAATAAATTATATCATCCACTAAGTTTGAAATATTATATCATGGAAGTACCTAGTTCCTGCTTAGATCAAACTATTTTAAGTTAATTTTTTTAATCCAACTGATCATAAGTGATTAATATTATTTATTGGGCTAACCTAGTGGATGAGAGACTGCGAATATTTACAAAGAAAAATTAAATACGACGCGATATAATCAATGAAGCCTAGTGGTCACTAAGTTATTCTTGAAAGTAAATATATTATTTTTATAATGAAATTGTGTTATGAATTTAATTGTTAATATTTGCACATTTAACACAAGACAACTAAAAAAGAAATTTCATGACCCAAAAAAATTGTGTTACCTATAGCAAAATCCACTTATGTGTGATTCCACCAAGGTAAACGAAGAGTGCCTCCAAATAAGAATTATATCCTAGTAGTCACTAGAGTAGGAAACATTTTTCATGTAGAGTGTATTAATATAGTAATTTATATAAATGGTAAAAAATAAATCTAGAATTTATATAATAAATACATAAATATACATGTAGAATTGTGTATTTTATGTGATATACAGGTATACATATAGACTTGGACTAGTGACCAAGAATTTATATAACCAGATTTTAAATACGATGTGATCTACTCATTGTACCCTATCATTCGCTAAGCTATTTTTAAAGGTAAATATGTCATGTTCATAATGAAGTTGTGTTATAAATATAAATTTTTAATCTTTGCATTTATAATAGGAGACAAACAACAAAAGATATTGCTACGACCAAATAATAGTGTGTTTCCTATATAAAAAAAACTTTCTCCATGAGGCCGCCAAAGGTAAATGAATATTTTCTTCGAATAAGAATTATTTCCTAGCAGGCACTAATATATGCAAGTTTTTTCATGTAGAGTTTATTCATACAGGAGAAATCATATTGAAAATTTGTAAGAGATAACAAATAAATCTGGAGTTTATATAATGGATACATAAGTACATTTAGAATCGTGTATTTTATGTGTTACATAGGTATATGTATATATTTCTCTATTTCTTATGATATTTTAGAAGAATATTTTTACATTTATGACAAGAAAAGAAACTTGTACTAGCTACCTATAAGTTATAGAACAAATTTTTAAAAACAACATGATCTACTTGTTACACCCTAGAGGCCGCTAAGATATTCCTAAAATTAAATATATCATGTTCATAATGAAGCTATGTTATAAATCTAAATTCTTAATCTTTTCATATATAAGAGGAGAAAAACAACAAAAGAGATCGCTAGCACCAAATAACAGTGTGTTTCCTTTATAAAAAAACATGTTGCTCCATGAGATCGCTAAAGGTAAATGAATGTTTTCTGGGAATAAGAATTATTGCCTAGCAGGTGCTACTGTACGCAATGTTTTTCATGTAGAGTGTATTCATACAAGAGAAATCATATTGAAAAGCTATAAATAATAACAAATAAATATGGCATTTATATAATGGATACATAAATATGCGTGTAAAATCATATATTTAATGTGTTATACAAGTATACATATATATTTCTCTATTTCTTGTGATATTTTGGCATAATTATTTTACATTTATGAAAATTATAGAAACTCAAAATTGTGACTGAGAAGTTATAAAACAAGTTTTTACATACGACGCCATCTACTTGTTGCATCCTAGCATCCGCTAATCTATTCTTAAAGGTAAATATATCATGTTCATAATGAATTTTTTTATAAATCTAAATTATTAATCTTTATGAATATAATAGCAGACAAAGAACAAAAGCGATCACTAGGACTAAAAACATTGTGTTTCCTAAATAAAAACAATTGATCCATGAGGAACCAAGGTAAATGAATGTTTTATTCAAATGAGAATTATAGCCTAGGGGAAGTTAGGGTAGACAAATTCTCCCATGGTAGAGTTTATTTATATAAGATAAATCATATTGAAAAAGATATAAACGATAACAAATAAATCCAACATTTATATAATTGATATATAAATATACGTGTAGAATCCCGTATGTAATTTTAAATAAAATTCAAGTTTAGTAAATAGGTTGTCAAAACAAAGAATTATATCATGGTTGTATCAAAGATATGTGAATTTTTGGCATAGATTAGTGGGTGCAAAAGGAAGTATATATTAATTATTAAATACTTAGTGATTAAATTATATTTAATAATATTAACACATATATAATGTGTTTAAATTCCAATGTACAGAACATAAAAACTATTGAAGACATTATGTTATCCAAGTTTGTACACATGGAAAAATTGGACGATGGGGTCTAGTTGAACTTTAGGTTTCCACCAAAGGACTTAGGGACCTACATGAAAGTTCTTGTGTTTTGAGAAAATTTATGATTTTCTAGGAGGATTCAGTAACATCTTGAACTATGTTTCCTTTCTCGGGTTTTCAAAGCTCAAGGTTTACTTAGAGAAAGGAAATTGATATTTAAGAGGCTCACTCTCAAATGATTCATGCGAAAATGATCAAAATATGTAAATCAGGATTAAAATATCTTGTTGTACATACATTACCTTCTAGTTTCAAGAAATATCTGAAGAACGTCACTTATCAGAGAAAATTAACATTTTGAGAGGATCCACATTAAGGGGATGAGTTAAGGAATAACTCTCCACATAGCTCAATGAGCTGATCTTAGTTAAAAAATATGTTTCATAATTTTGAAAGACCAAATGGCTCCACGAAGGAATTCTTGCATTAAGAAACCGAACCATGGGATCGTGCATGGTAAATAATGGTATCCCGATGATTTATGGAATGACTCAGTAGTCAAGCATGAGATTATGAATTCAAGATGGTGGTGACTCGGGACCAGGTCATCAAGGGCTCGACTCAGAAATATTGTTATAGAAATCAACCATGAGTTCCAGACCAAGCTTATAATAGTGCATGAAGAACCAAGCTCTTAAGAGCTCGATGAAGAATGAGTCATGAGATCAAACTAAATATAGCTCAGCATTTCACGAATGTAAGTAAAGATCTCAACATGTTTCATCAAGTGGATCCTGAGTTCATGAGTAAAACTATATATTTAGACTGATCTCAATGCAAAGGTTCAGGAACCATGTTCAACGTTGTAGTAAGAGTGGAACTAGGTTCGCATGAAAAAATTGAGCTCACTGCAAAGGATGACTCAAGATGGGTCTTGTAGAAGGAAAACTTGGTTGATGGCTTGGGTCAAACATTAGAAGAATCAAATGGTGCTTAGTTAGGTCACCAATGAGGTTGCACTTAGAGGTGATGGAAAACAAACTAGTGATATGTCTAGTTTCAAGCTCGGGGAAGGTTTGGAGAGATATTGAGTGAGAGACTCAAGCAAGACGTGGAACCTGGTTTAGTCTTAGTTGTGAGCATGACATGAAGAAACTTAAGTGGTGAGTGACTTAGGATCAAGATCATGATTGGCATGACAGAATGGAGAGGTATATTCATCCTTGAAAGAATCAAATGAAATTGCTAGAGTTTAGCGAAAGGATGTCTGATGTGTTGGCCAAAATAATTTGTAAATATACAATCAAGTTACTCATTTGAGTCGTGTCATTCACAATAGGTGGCTCAACATGTAAAAGTTAGAGCTCTAACTAGGATGGTGTCCCAAGGAATTTTGAATTAGCAAGGGTGGGACTTCTTGTGGTGTTATGGGAGGGAGCCATGATGATTCAGAGTGGCTCGACTAATCGAGCCATGGAAAAGTCTTAGCTAGGGAGTCTTGAAACTCCAAATCAGCATATAAAGGAATTTACAGTGAATATTTCAGGAGACCTATGAAGTTGGCTTGTCTGAGTTGAGATCGACATGGCCCAGGAAATTTGGGGAGGTTTTAACCCATTTCCCATCAAATAGGTGGAAAGGATGCATAAATCCCATGTTAAGGCATGAATAGGAGATTTCTAGGAATCATTCCTAGGTGGAGATGTTAATATGGTGAGCCAACATAAAAAATTCCATGTTTAGAATATTTTTAGTTCCCCATCCGGGAAAGTGGGAAAAGTTACGGTCGAGCTCAAAAGTATGGCATTGTGGGAAAGCAAGCAATGAGGGCCAATTCACTAAGATAATGCATTCTGAGTTGAGTGGGGCACATTGTATACACATGAATGAGTCATTACAAAGTGGTCGTGTTAGAGTAAAAGGTGGGAGCATGCTCATAAAATTGATCCTAAGTATTTTGGCTAAGAAATAGTAAGCCATGCATCGCACACAGGTAAAATTATTGGTCAAATTCAGAGACAGGCTTGTTAGATATCGACATGCTAAGGAGGCATCTCATTTAGTGATATGTTATAATGAGTTGGGGCACTGAAAGGGAGTTCAGAAAAATCATGGAGAGTATCTCAATCTAAATAATAATGATCTGATTTGTGTCGAGCCATAGGGATTACATGAGTTGGCTTGGTGAAAAGATCGAACTCAACCTCAAAAGCTCAGGGTTGAGTCACTCACACTATAAAGGATTAACTTGTTCAGAAAATTTAATTGGTAGAGGCAGAACGTAGGGGCTAGACACTCATCAGTGAAAGGACAAAATATTGTAAGGCCAAGCCAAAAAAAGCTCACACAGATCTCGAATTTCAAGTAAAGAATCATGCGAGGACGGAGATCTTGTTTTGGAAGGTCAAGCTCCGATGGCTTAGTGATCGTGGGAGAAGTGAAAGAGTTGGCTGAGCCATAAAATATCTCAAATTTTATGTGAAATCTGATTCATGAAGGATGAACTCATACTTAGGGACAAGTTCAACATCGAGCGAGCCTTCAAATGGTGTGGTCATGGCGAGTTGAATGGATATGGCTTCATGCATGAGGACAAGTCATTTAGAGGTAAATCCAAATCAATCCATATAATGGGTAAGAGCATGCTGATTGGATTGGTGAAGGGTCAATCTGAAGGAAGCTTTAAGAACTTGACCAAGAAATCATGATTGAGTCACTCACTTGGAAACAAGCTCATGAAAAGAGCTTAAATAATTGAATCATGGGTGTTTGAGCTAAGTCGTAGAAACAGTGAAGAGATAAAAATAGGCTAGACTCAGCAATGAGTTCATGTTTGGAAAGCTAGTGGCTGAGTCGTTCTTGGCATTTTTCAAATCAGTGGGTGATAGTGAACTAACGGGGGAAAATGCATGGGTGATAGCCAAGAAATAAACAAGAGCTTGACTCGGTAAGAAATATGATGATGTGGCCAAGACTGATCATTCATTCACGGCATCGAGTCAATGAGAATCTCTTTGGTTTTTATTTTAAGGCATAAATATCTCAGGGTGAAATATAGTATGGGATGTTGGTGATGGAAAGCTGATGGCCAAGAGATCATGGAAAACAAGAGATGAGTTCCGTGAGCATGGCATAAGCCCGAGACACGGTCCACAACATGAAATTATTTTAGGAGATATCTCCCGAAGGACTTGGTGAGGAAAGACTCGATGGGCTTAAAATATTTCCAGGAGTTACATGATTTGCATTTACTCAGGTTCGATGGAACATGTAAGTGATCCCACCATGTTTGAATGTAAGGGATCTCATAGACCAACTCGGTGAGTTAGCAGGCAATCCAACCACCGAGTTGGCCCTTCTTTCAAGGGAAATATTAGTAAATTGGTAGCTTTTAAAAAATGATTAAATTAATATTTTTACTAAAATATTTTAATAAAATGATATTTTATTATTAAAATATTTTATTTAAAATATTATTTTAATTAAATGAGTAGATAAGTACTATATCCTTCATTAATGAGACATTATGGAATGTTCTTAAGTGATTCAACTAATTCTATAATTAATGTTGACCATCATGTGCCTTCATTTTAGGGAGGAATTTATGACTTCTCCCCTCTTCTCTCACATATTTTTTCTATAAATGTAAGTTGGAAGTTCATTCGAAGGGTTACACATTGGTTGCAGATGTTTGACGTGTGACACAAGTTAGACCATTTTGCACGTGTTTCAAGAAACCTCTCTCTTTTGCAAGTTACCTTTATGGATTGAGGGAACTTTGAATCCTTTTTTCCAAAACTGTAATGGCAACTACTACCTCTTTTAGATGTAATGATGCATTATGCATGTTGTTTAAGTAATAAAAGTGTATATTTTTTGAATACTATTAGTCCTTTCATCATTCCATACTTCTTTGTGCCTTTCTCATGCTTGTAGGTACACTTTGCAAGTTCAATTTCACATTGCAGGTTCTTGGATTTTTGTGCTTATCAAAGTGGTGAAGTTTTTCATGTAGTTGAGTTGTGGCACTTGTTCATCCTTCTCAGTTTCATATTTCTTCCTAGAAGACTAAAAGATTGTGTTTTTAGTTGATTTCAACAAAGGAAATGCATGTTTCTTATTTTGTGGTATTTTGTTTACCCTCTCTAAGTTACAATAGGTGAAGTTTCTTGTGGTACATATCACCTTTTTCAAATCAACCCTTCTCAAATTCTATCAACACCATTTATTTGGTGTATCAACATCCCTAGTATAGTTTCATTTCTTGCAAATATCATTCCCTAAACCCCATGAGAATGTTAGCATAGGTCTAGATAATTGTTTTATTGCACTAGGAGTAGTATAACACTTAGTTTAGGAAGAGGAAGGCGGCCTTCTCTGGAGGTTCACCTCAAGCCCAAGTCCCACATCTTAAGAGGTGATCCCATGTTACCTAATCACAATGAATGTCCTATTCACATTCTAGCCATTCAAAGGTTACAATTATCTGGTGATAATAGTTTTTGGCCTGCCCAGTGGGAGCAGAGTTGGAACTTCTCTTCATACCTGCATGAATCAAAGTACCTAGTGAATCCATATCTCTAGATTTTGTATCTTAGTGTGTTAACATATGTGAAGAATTTAGACAAGAGCTTCTGTGAGAGAAGAAGGAAATTATCAGCATATTGATTTATCCTTATCTCCTCCAAGAAGAAGAACAACCATTTCAACATCACCCGTTGTAGCATCACCATGCAGAGCTCACTCAACTCGTCCTTACGGAAGGTTAACTCCACATAGGAACCATCAACCTCTTGGTAGAATGGAAAGGAACTAAATGTTTCATGCATTCAATATAGGCATCCCTCTTCAATTAGCGTAACAAGATCCTATACTTGTTGTTGCACTCAAAAAATTTCCCTTTAACACAGGATAAAATCATATTACTCTAGTGGAACATATTCTTGATGTAGCCAGTATTTTTGTAGTACATAATATTATAGAAGAAAATGTTGTGGTCAAACTTCTTACCACTTCCTTCAAGGGAAAATCACTTCAATGGTTTTGTGGGTTAGAAGATGGTACTATAACCACTTGGGACATGTTGGGGGAGAATATCTACAAATTCTTTGAAGACAAGAGTGACCACCTATCACCCATGGAACCACTCACTACCTTAAAGAGAGCTCCTCAAGAGTACATGAGTGATTTCAAATTTTGATTCCAAAAGACTTGGAATAAGATTCTACACTCATAAATCCTTCTCCAAATAATGCATCCTTGTACTATTTGCAAGCATTGAATAGTGATGTAGCAGTTATGATCCAGTCCATGAGAGGTACTACACTACCCAATGCCTATGAAGTTTCCATAAGAGTGGATAAATCCTTGATTTAGGATGGAAAGATAGCTCCACAACCACTAATGCCATTGTCTCTAGATCTTACAAACACTCAATATACCATTGCTTCTATTCCAGAATCTTCCAAACAACCAGTTCAGTCTACTCCCACCCCTTCAAACAATCTATTTGAAGTCAATTCATTATTACAAACTTTTGGGAATGAGCTCATTGCACTCAAGAGACAACAATTTAAATATAACTTCCCATACCAGCCACAAAATCAGTAGTATCAAGCTAAGCATCCTCCTTTTTAAGGGAACAATCAGAATCAAAATCAAACTACAATTCAAGTTGTAAATGTTAGGCCTTTGAAATTTTGAAACCCTCTTGTGGCTAGCTTATTTAGATGCATAGTACATGTCCATAATAATCTAGTTCAAAACTACGAATGGTGTTATCCTTTTACTTAACCTTATAACCAAAATATTTTCCCTAATGGAGTTTTTATCCAATACCTTATGGTTCAAAGTTTATCTACACCATTGGAATCAATGGAAACTTCATCTACGTAGGAAGGTGTAGGTCAACCATAGCCACCTAAAGAAACCACTTTGATAAATTAGCAAGTAGAATTTTTGTAGGTTGAACATAGATTTTTCATCAATAGCAGAAAATACTCACTCCAAAAAGAGGGAAATGGAATCCTAACCCTCCAAAATTGATCAAGCATCCACTTCATAGCCTCAGCCACAAGTGGTGTTTTCTAACAAAGACGAGGGAAAGAAGTCAATAGTAATGACTGTTGGTCAAGCTATAAGGAAAGAAGGTTCTTCAGGCATCACAATACCCAATAATCACTTTCAAAAAGGGGATTCTACACCCAAAGAATTTTCAATAAGGTAGGATCATTTTCCTTCAATATCTTGGAACAAATGAAGAATACCTAACCTGAGCATTACCATGTGGGATGCACTCTCAATTCCTTCTCAAATGAACCTATTACAAGAGGCTCTGAAAGGTTTTGGTACAACCGACAGATCTTCGAGTCATGGGGTAGAAAATGATACGATTTTATGTCAGTTGTAAGGGAAAATTACTCCTAAAGTGAACAAACCACCACCATAATATATTTCCTTGATCATTGGTGATCATTTGGTACATAAGTGCATGATTGATTCAAGTGCCAATAGCTCAGTTATGCCCAAGAAAATTGTAGACGTGTTAGGAATACAATATACACTAGTCTCTATAGGATTTGTTCAGTTAGATGGTAGAACATTTTAGACTATCAGAGTCATTAGAGGACTCTACCTTACTAGTCATGCATGCCCCAATTTTTTTTTCACACAAGACATAACGGTCATCGATCTTCCCTCCTCTCTTTTCCATTTTCCTATCATGATATTTTCACTACCAAGATGGGTAGTTATCTGTCAGCTAATTAGTCACATATGATATTTAGGAATCGATACAAAACTAAAGTGGCTATACAAGAAGAATAAATTTTCCATAATCATGTGGAGGCCTACACTGCAGTCACATAAATGGGAATTATACCATTTTTTATTCAGAAGAAGAATATGTTGATTGTGAACCAACCACTCTTGTGGAATAATTCCTTGATACAGTGTTGGATGAAGTGAGTTGATATCATCAGTATGATCCCTATGCTGATGTATTAGCCAAGGAAGAGGCTGGTTTTACTACTTTTGGAGTAGACAAGATTGGGTACATACTACATTCACGAAGAAGGTGTGAACATACCACAACTTTTTAAGACCCAAAACAGCTCTGAAGTAATTTGGAAACTATTTTTTGATAGTTCAAGGAGTAATAACAAAGAAGGTGTTGGTGTCATATTAATTTCTCTAGAAGGGTATAAGTACTTCTCATCTTTCTGGTTGCAATTCAGTTGCACTAACAATGTTGCTGAATATGAGGCCCTTATATAAGGAATTCAACTAGCTCAAAAGAAGTGAATCAAATCCCTGACTATTTTGAAGATAGTGATTTAATTTTTCATTACATTAAGGCACACAGTGCATCCAAAAATGATCTTTTAAGGGAATACAAGAACTAGATTTGGGATCTGATTGAATTTTTTGAGGCTTTTGAGATTCATGTTATTCCTAGAAATCAAAATCAAGATGTCAATAGAATTGCTACATTTGTCTCGCAATACGTTATATGTGTTGATATCATGAAAGAAGGGTGGAAATATTTCAAAATTATGGTTTGAACTACAATTTATGATAATCTGAGTAGCTTACAAGTGTTCTGTTATCTAAATTCCACATTCAGAAAGATTCATGTGTTTTCAAAGCCTATTTGAAGTCAAATATTCGCCACACAGAAGGGACTTAGCCAAAACACAAAGAAAGTAGAGTAGGATCATGGACGATGCCAAGTTTCCAACCATCACAACTTCAACATTCAAAGGAATGTGTAAAGTCTTAGAAGCCTACAAGGTTTCCACATGGAGCTAATTACAAAGGTCCCACCCAAAAAGGGGTTTTCAACATTATATACAATGGGGACCTTCACTCGCCCAAAGGAATGAAATGGTGTTCTTGCATATGTTTCCAAGTGTCAGCACATCACATCCCCAAAACCCTAAAGGGAAGTATAAATATTAAGGATGTGTGGGCCTCCCACGTGGATCTAGCAAGAGATGGACTCTAGGTTTGAAGCCGGTCACAAAAGGTGACAAGCCATGTATCACGTATGAGTGATTATGAGACTTATCTGGAAGATTTAATTTCTCGGGAATTTTTCAAAGGTCAGAAGTGAAGGGTCATCTAGCTTATCATTTTAGTAGTGAATTAATGTGCAGCCCCGTGTATAGAATTCCAACCTATGAAGACTCAAGTATTCATCTAAATTCAAAGGGTCATTTTAGTATAGTGATAAAACACGTGTTGTTTGAGTCATGAGGCTGGGAACCAATACACAAGGGATCAAAATATCTTGTTATGTAATAAATATCTAAATGGATGTTCCTCAAAATGAAAGTCCATCTCAAAGGATTCAGTTTCAGGATAGTTAAAGATGTATTAAATAGGTATGGTTATCACCCTTTAGAAGGGGTAGTATGAGAAAGATCTTGAGAAATATGTTCCTATCACTTCACTTCATTTATCATAATTAAAAGTAGTTGGAAATGAGTGCATGAGATATTCTTATCTTCTCTTCCTCCTCCTATATATATTTTATGCAAAAGAGTTAGGAGATATAGATATAGATAGAGACATAGATAGAGTTAGATATAGATTTGAGATTCAGTCGATTTTATTCTCTGTCTCAAGTCCCTCTTTTGTAAAAGATAGGGGTCTGAAGCTCTAGCCTTCTTCCTAGGTTTAGTAACACCAATCTTGCCTCTTTTCTAATGTAATATTGTGCACAATTTTTGGAGTAATATATATGTCTTGTGGTGCTTTTCATTTCATCATTTGCATATCTTTATGGACTCTGATCGCCTTTATTTTCATGTAGAAACTGTGCATCTTCCAATGTTGTTGTTATCTTTCAAGATGTGCTTAATTATTTTGAAGTAGTGTTCTATGTGAATATTTTCTGACTTGTGGTACATTTTGACCACCCTTTTCAGTTGTTCATTATTTCCCTTTTTCAGATAGTTGTGGTCTCGATTGATCTCTTGGAGGGATTGTTTGGAGCATTGCCCCCTTTAAATTCATGTTTTGATTTCAATTTTCTAACCCTCATCTCATGTTTCAAAGAGGATCCATCTTCTTTAAAATTTGGAGGTCTCCTTAGGGCTCACATCCCACTAATCTAAGGATTCTCATGACTCTTATGGTCCCATCTGTCAAGGATTATCATTAACATGATCGATAGTGATAAAAAAAAATTTGTTTCTACAAGAGGAGGCAGAGTTTGATATGAAAGGTCAAGAAAATTTGCAAGAATCATATGATGATCAAATCATATAATTGAAAAGAAATAAAATACAAAAAGGCTTCGTTACTTTGGAATCCACCTTCAATTCACACAATCAATCCAAAATATAAAGCTCTAACATGGTGGTCAAAGAAGAATATTTTGAGGAAGTCGGGGTAGAAAATGAAAAAGTTCTAAAGATCATAAAAGTATGCACTCCCGAAGAGAAATAATCTTTTATCAAAAAAATTTGAGAGTATCATGACATTTTTTCATAGAGCTATGAAGACCTACATGGTTTTGATCTAGGTCTAGCACAACATACCATCGAACTAGACCCTAATGTTAAGTTAGTTCATCAGAAACAAAGGCCAATTAATCCCAAAATTGAGCTACTAATGATAAAGGAGCTAACCAAACTCATCGAGGCCTATATAATTTTTCCTATCAAGAATTCCTCTTAGGTGGTCAATCTAGTCCCTGTAAGGAAGAAGAATAGAGAAATTCAGCTATGCATAGACTTCAGGGATTTGAACCGTGCCTCATTGAAAGATCATTATCCTCTTCCATCAATGGATAAAATCCTTCAAACGTTGGTAGGAGATAAAATATTTTCTTTTCTCGATGGATATTTAGGTTACAATCAAATTTTGGTCCAAGAATCCACTCAATTAAAAATGGATTTCACTACCAAGTGGGACACGTATACTTGCCATTTGGATTGTCCAATGCTGGGGCTACTTTCCAAAGACCCATGGACATGACATTCAAGGGACTAATCAATGATGTCATCTTCATTTACCTTGATTATATAATTGTATACTCTAAGTATGCAGAAGACCACATCATGCATCTAAGGAAGGTTTTCTGAATATGTAGAGAGTTTGGAGTTTCACTTAACCTGAAGAAATGAATTTTTGCGGTACATAAGGGAAATTTTTTTAGAAACATTATTTCAGTAGAAGAAATATGTATTGATCCATCTAGGATCTATTCAATTATGTCCTTATCTCTCCTATTTCATTAGAAGGGTCTCCAGAGTTTTCTGGGAACCATAAACTTTGTGCAGAGATTCATCCCTCAATTCGCAACATTTTCTAAACCACTAAAATCCATGCTAAAGAATAATATTCCATTCTCATGGACAAAGGAAGGAAGGGAGAGCTTCAAATCCATCAAAATGGAAATTTCTTAAGCTCCCATGTTGGTGAACCTCAGGTTTGATAAATATTTTATTCTTTATGCTTTTACAGGTCAAGAGATCATTTCAGGGATCCTCAACTAGAAAAATGACGATCTGATGGAGTAACCAATTTCTTTCTTTAGTCAATCCCTCAAATAATATGAGCTCAAATATTCATTCATTAAAAAAAATCCTTTGCGGTTATTCAAGATTTGAATAAATTCAAGCACATGTTGTCCAACAAAAAAATTCATCTGATGGTGTCTCATCCATGTGTCAAGGACTTTTTGTTGAACAAAGAGATGAATGAAAAGTGTGTTAGATGGATCATGAAAGTGATGGAGTATGATGCACATATAAAAGTTACCAAACTTGTTAGAGGTAAAGGTTTGTGTCAACAACTTGCTGCAGATCTGGAATTAAAAGGTGATGAGGATGTGACGCTCCCAATAACTGATAAAGGTGATGATCAGGTTAACTAGTTCTCCAAAATGAAGAGTTTCCTTTTCTCGAGAGATTATCTTGTTCACATGGATAAAATTCAAAGGTGTACTTTCCATCTTCATTTTATTTCATATGTTCTGGTACATAATGTTCTATTTTAAATGTATTTGAATGGTTTTCTCCTTCGGTGCGTAGGTCCGGGATAAGTGATCAAGATACTAGAATAATTCCACAATGGCCTATCTGGAGGACATAACTTGGCATGAAAAATTGCCACAAATATTATGAGGGTTGGCTACTATTGGCTAGATTTATTCAAACATGCCCATCTTTGGGTAAAGAAGTACAAGGAATGTGCCTTTTTCACTAGGAAGAAGAAGTTGGTGGCTCTTCCACTACATCCAATTCAAGTGGACCAACCCTTTATTAAATGGGGGTTGGATTTCATTGGAATTATTAATCCTCCATCCAGTGATAGACATAAATGGATCCTTACTACAACAGACTATTTTACTTGATGGATAGAGGAAATAGCATTGAAGGAGAGAAATGAGAAGGTAGTTCTTGATTTCTTAAAATGTATAATGATAAGGTTTGGTGTTCCATTTACAGTTATTTCATAAAATGCAATGGATTTTCTTGGTTTGAAGTTGAGTGAATGGGCTATTAAGAATGGATTTTATCTCAAAACTTCATCCAATTACTATCTAGAAGGAAATGGATTGGTAGAGTCTAATAACAAAAACCTCACAAGGATTATCAAATGCACTAATGAAACCAATAGGAGGACTTGGCACACACAACTTAAGACAATTTTATGGGAAGATCAGATCACACCTAAAAGGGGAATTGGAAATTCTCCTTTCATGCTTGTATATGGAAGAGAGGAAAAACTTCCACTCTCCTTAGAATTACCTTCTTTAGAGTTAGCTCATTAGCATGAGGTTATGGAGAATGATCCTATGATAGTCATGTTCACTGAGCTCATGGAGTTAGAAGAAGTAGGGAACAAGGATATGAAAACTTTGGAGTAACATGAGGCTCATGTTAAGAAATTTTTTGACAAGAAGGTTTCTAACCAAAATTTTCAAGAGGGAGATTTAGTTCTCAAATGGGATGAAGATAGAGCTAAACTAGGAAAGCAAGCCAAGTTTGACGCTCTCTGGAGTGGTCCATACATTATCACAAGTTACAAGGAGGTGAATTCATTTCTTCTATCTAGGCTCAATGGATAAGAAATTCCCATTCATGTGAATGGGATACATCTCAAAGCTTTCTTTTGAGATCATTCCACTCATTACATAGTTTAGTTAGGTATTTTCTTCCAAGTTCTTTTTGCACATTATTATGTGTTTTTGTTTAGTTTGTTTTCCTTTTTGTTGTGTTTTGTGTTGTTTTGTACATTGTATCATCATTGGAGGTTTTCAAGGAGAAAAAGGTTCAAAGTTTCAAGATATTTTCAGGATTGCCAATTCCTCAAATTTTTTATTCAATTTCCACAGTGCTCTGTAGCTGTCAAACATTTTTTAGATTCACTACTTTTCCTACCTTGCGTTATTACAGAGTTTAAGATCAATAAAACCAATGAGACTTCAGGATGTATGCAGAAGATAAAATTATTTTCAGGATTCCAACATTGACTCTATGCCCAATGGATGACTTAAGGCTACTATAATCATCCTTAGTAGGAAATCATCATTGAGAGGTCACAAAAAATTATTATCCAAGTTTGTACACATGGAAAAATTGGACAACGTGGTCCTATTGAAATCTAGGTCTTCACCAAAGGACTTAAGGGCATACAGGAAGTTTCTTATGTTTTGAGAACATTTGCAATGTTTCGAGAGGATTTAGGAACATCTTGAGCTATGTTTCCTTTCCTGGGTTTTCAAAGCTCAAGGTTTACTCAGAGCAAGGAAATTGATATTTGAGAGGCTCACTCTCAAATGATTCATACAAAATGATCAAAATACATAAATCAAATTTAAAGGATCTTATTATACTTACATTACCCTCTAGTTTCAAGAAAGGTCCTAAGAAAGTCACTTATCAGATAAAAATAACATTTTGAGAGGATCTGCATTAGAGGGCTGAGTTAAGGGATAACTCACCAAGTAGCTCGTCAAGCTACTCAGTGAGCTGACCTCGACGTAAAAAGATGCTTCAAAATTTGGAAGGCATGAGCGGCTTCATGAAGGAATTCTTACATTAAGAAAACAAAAAAATGATATCATGCATGTTAAATAATGATATCTCGACGATTTGTGGAATGACTCAGTAGTTAAGCCCGAGATTACAAATTCAAGAAGGCGGTGACTCGGGACTAGCTCGACAGGGGCTCGACTCAATAATATTGATATATAAATCAACCACAAGCTCCACACCAAGTTGAGAATAGTGCCTAAAGAAGTGAGATCTTAAGATCTCCATGAAGAACAAGTCACTAGATCAAACTAAAGATAGCTCTGTGATTTATGAATGCAAGTAAATAGGCTGGCATGTTTCATCGAGTGGAGCCCAAGTTCATGAGTAAAAAGATAGATTCATATTGAGGTCAATGTGAAGGCTCGGGAATCAGGTTTGACATTACAGCAAGAGTGGAGCTAGGTTCACATGACAAAATTGAGGTTGCTGTGAAGGATGACTCAAGATGGGTTCTGTAGAAGGAAAAATTTGGTGATGGCTTGGGTCAAACATTGACATAATCAAATAGTAATTGATTAGGTCAGCAATGGGGTTACACAAAAATATGATGCTAAACAAGCTCGTGAGATGTCTAGGTTTGAGCTCAGGGAAGCTTTTGAGAGCAATTGAGTGAGAGACTAAAGTGAGATGTGGAACCTGGTTTGGTCCCAATTGTGAGAATGACATGAAGAAATGTAAGTGGTGAGTGGATCAACATCAATATCATGATCGGCATGATAGAATGGAGATGTTGATTCATCCATGATAGTATCAAATTAAATTATAGGAGTTTGGAAAAAGGAGGTTTGACATGTTGGTCAAGCTAATTCAGCAATATACAATCAAGTTACTCATTTGAGTCATGTAGTTAAAAATAGGCACCTCAACATGTTAAATTTAGAGCTCTAACTAGGATGGGGTCCCAATTCATTTTAAATTAGCAAGGGTGGGAATTTTCATGGTGTCGTGGAAGGGATCCATGATGTTTCAGAGTGGCTTGGATAATCTAGCCATGAAAGATTCTTAGCTAGGGAATCTTGAAAATCCTAATCAACGTGGAAAGAAACAAATAATGAAGATTTTGGGAGACTTGTGAAGTCGTCTCGTCTAATTTAAGATCAACGTGGCCAAGGCAAGTTAGGGAGGTTTTAGCCCATTGCCTATCAAGGGGGTGAAAAGGATGCATAAATCCCTTGCCAAGGCATGAATAGGGGAATTCAAGGAATCCATTCCTAGGTGGAGATGTTAATATGGTGAGCCAACGTAAAAATTCCATGTTCAGAATATTGTCAGTTCCCTATCTAGGGAAGTGGGAAAAGTTGTGGTAAATCTCCAAAGTATGGCATTGTGGGAAAGCGGGCGATGAGGGTTGATTTTCCAAGATAACAGTTTCTGAGTTAAGTGGGGCATGTTTTATATGCATGAACGAGTCAATAGTAAGTGGTAATGTTAGATTAAAATATGGGAGCATGCTCAAAAAATTAAGCCTTAGCATTTTGGCTAAGAAATAGTAAGCCATGCATGGCACGCAGGTAAGATGTGTCCTCAAATTTAGAGACGAGCTTGTTGGAGATCAATGTGTAGAGGGAGGCATCTTGTTTAGTGATATGTCATGATGCATCAAGGAATTGCAAGGGAGTTTGAAAAAATTATAGAAAGTATCTTGGTCTGAATAATAATGGGTTGAGTTGTGTCGATCCATAGGGATTACACTAGTTGGCTCAGTGAAAAGATTGGACTCAACCTCAAATGCTCGAGGTCAATTCACTCGTAGTGCAAAGGATTAACTCGATCGGTAGAGTTAATTTGTAGAGGGAAGACGTAGGGGCTAGATACTCATCGGTGAAAGGAAAAAATATTGTAAGACTGAGCCAAAAATGGCTAACATAGAGCTCGAAGTTAAAGTAAAGAATCATACGAGGACAGAGAGATTCTTTTGGAAGGTTGAGCTCTGAATGCTTAGTGATTGTGGGAGAAGTGACTGAGTTGGCTGAGCCATAAAATATCTTGAAGTTAATGTGAAGTTTGATTCATGAAGAACGAGCTCATAATCAGGGAAAATTTCAACATCAAGTGAGCCTTCAAATGGTGTGGTCATGGTGAGTTAAATGGATATGGCTTCATGTGTGAGGATGATTCATTTGGAGGTAAAGCCAAATCAAGCTATATAATGGGTGAGAGCATGGTTGTTGTCTTTGTGAAGGGTCGACGTGAAGGAAGTTTCAAGAACTCAACTGAGAAATTATGATTGAGTCACTTGCTTGGAAACAAGCTCATGAAAAGAGCTCAAATGACTTAATCATGGGTGTTTGAGCCAAGTCACAAAAACATTGAAGAGCTCAAAATAGGCTTAGATCAGTGTTGAGTTCATGTTTGGAAAGCTAGTGGCTGATTCATTCTTAGGAGTTGTGAAATTGACGGATGATGGTAAACTAATGGGGGGAAATGTGTGGGTGATAGTTGGGAAACAAATAGGATCTCAACTCAGAAAGTAAGATGAAGAGGAGGCCAAGACCAAGCATTCATTCACATCATTGATTCAATGCGAAACTTGTAGGATTTTGTTTTAAGGCACAAAGACCTCAGGGTGAAAGATAGTATGGGATGTCAGTGATGGCAAGTTGATGGCAAGGAGCTCGTGAAAAACATGAGACGAGTTTTGTGATCTCTGTATAAGCGTAAGACATGGTCCATAACATGAAATAATTTTAGGAGAGATCTCACAAAGAACTTGGTGAGGAAAGACTTGACAGGCTCAATATATTTCTAGGATTTGCACGAGTTATAGTTGCTTGAGATCAGTGGAACATGTAAGCAAGCCCACCATGTTCGAATGCAAGGGAGCTTGTTGATCAACTCGGTGAGTTGGCAGGCGAGCCAACCACCGAATTGGCTATTCTTTTAAAGGAAATAATATTAAATTGATATTTTTTAGAATATGATTAAATTAATAGTTTTACTAAAATATTTTAATAAAATGATATTTTATTATTAAAATATTTTATTTAAAGTATTATTTTAATTAAATGAGTAGATAAGTACTATATCCTTCATTAATGAGACATGATGGAATGTTCTTAAGTGGTTCAACCAATTCTGTAATTAATGTTGACCATCATGTGCCTTCATTTTAGGGAGGAATTTATGACTTCTCCTCTCTTCTCTCATAGATTTATTCTATAAATGTAAGTTAGAAGCTCATTCCAAGGGTTACACATTGGTTGCAAAAGTTTGACAACTGACGTGTGACACAAGTTAGACATTTTTGCACATGTTTCAAGAATCCTCTCTCTTCTGCAAGTTACTTTTGTGGATTAAGGGAACTTTCAAGCCTTTTTTCCAAAACTGTAATGGAAACTAATGCCTCTTCTAGATGTAATGATGCATTATGCACGTTGTTTAAGTAATAAAAGTGTATCTTTTATGACTATTATTAGTCCTTTCATCATTCCATACTTCTTTGTGCCTTTCTCATGCTTGCAGGTACACTGTGCAAGTTCAAGTTCACATTGCAGGTTCTTGGCATTCTGCGCTTATCAAAGTGGTGGATTTTTCCATACATTTGAGTTGTGGTGTTTTTCATCATTATTAGTTTCATCTTTCACTGGAATACTGAAATATTGTTTATTTGGTTGATTTCAACAAAGGGAACACAAGATTATTAGTTTGTGGTATTTTTTTTACCCCCTCTATGTGGGTAAGTGCAGGAAGTTGATGGACAAATATAGGGTCATCCGTGGACATCATATTGCAAATAACAACATAATATCAACTTGTAGGGATTATTAGCAATACATACACTCAAAATTAGAAAAAATTATACTAATATGAATCATAGCATCCAGAATCTAGTTTCTAAACTTGGTATGTTTTTTTAAAAACGCCGATACTAATTTTTGTAAAGTTGTATGCCACTAGATGGAAGATTAGCTATATTAAACACTCAAAATTCATGTATGACTTGGTATGTTTTTTTAAAAACGCCGATAAGATTATAGTCCGTTTGCCCACAATTTGGATGACCAAAAATTGATGTTTTGCATATAGGATTTTTTCCTTTGGGCTGAGAAGTTGTATGCCACTATCATATCTTGGGATGGATTTTATTTTGTATTTTTTTGAGCAATATTTTTTTTTTTCGGAGGGTGCATGATTTTTTCACGTTAAAGTTGGTATGAAAACATACTTGAAAACAGAGCACTTTCCATAATTGCCCGCCATAACTTTATCAAAAAATATTGAAATCTTAATAATGGTTTTATAGTTTTAACATGTATATAATTTCACCTCATATATTGGGATGGTATAATTTTTAAGCAGAATTCATGTGATAAGTGAAACATGAATTAATTAGTGATGTGTTAAACGTAGCATCTTAATGAACAACATTCACGGGAAAAAGTTTGGTTCTTAAAGACCTACTATTAGTAAAAAATTTATAAAATGATGATTGTATCACAAGCTATCTATTCAGCTTTAAAATTAGTATTTCGTAGGAATGAGAATGAATAGTCTCAGAAACTATGTAATGGTACCATTTTTAGAGACATAGTTTTTACTTTTTGGAAAAAAATGGTTCAAGTCCGTGGAAGACTAAATTTGATGTTTTGCTAAGTTTTTAATGTAAAGGGATTCAGGATTTGATGCTCCACTTAATTGTCATAAAAAAAATGGTGCACTTACCCATGTTATAATAGGTGAAGTTTGGAATGTGAGATGCATAAGCACCCTTTTCAAATCAGCCCTTCTCAAATTCTAGCAACACGATTTATTTGGTGCATCACCATCCCTGGTATAGTTTTATTTCTTACAAATCTCTTTCCCTAAACCCCATGAGAATGTTATTATAGGTCTAGATAATTGTTTTATTGCACTAGGAGTATTATAGCCTTAGTTAAGGAAGAGGAATCCGGCCTTCTATGGAGGTTCACCTTGATCCCAAGTCCTATAGCTTGAGAGGTGATTATGTGTTACCCAATCATACCAAACATCTCGTTCACATTTTGGCCATTCGGAGGGTGCAATGATTTTATGATAACACATTACATTTGGTTAATTCTACTTGGAAACACATATATAATTGGAAATAATTATCATACAATCAAATTCTTACATATGGTTTTATAGTTTTAAAGTAATTTTTTAACCTCATATATTGTCCTAAAATGTCTAAGCAGAAACCATGTGAAAAATGTAATATGAATTAATTAGTGATGTTTATTTGTAGCATCTTAATGAACAACATTAAAATATTTTGGTTCTCCCAACCAAAATAAAATTTAAAAAAAGTGATTGTGCCACAAGCTATCATTAGCCTTAAAAACAATCGTAAGGAATGAGAATGAAAAATTCAAAACAAAAATACCTTAAGAGAGACATAGAATGGAAAAAATGGGAAAGTGTTAAACAAATATAAATATTATAGAAGAAAAGGGATTAAATTTTTGCTCATTAGTGCATAAAAAAATTTTGTTTTCATGAAGAAGAAGGAAGTTTGGAATGGAGATCAAAAGCAACTTGAAAACAACGCTTGATTATGGAGCATGATTCAATAGGAAAAAGTAGGACTGGTACAGATCATGATTGGAATACCATGCAAAATGTAGGAACAACCTTTACTATAAATCCCTGATTTAGTAATATGTGGGATTATTTTGTGCTTTATGTTGTTAGTGAAACCTCCATCTACTACCTCAATCAAATAATCTGCATGATTCTATTCTCAGCCTTTGTTTCTTTCCTCCTTCATGTGCGTCCTTTATCTTCATCCTTTCTATGTGTATTTTTTGTTCCTTCTCTACAAACAAGATTATAATCGCATGCAAGAAACAACTAATATTCAAACAATCAACCCTGCAATCTACGGCATGCACATATTTTTTTATTTTGAAGACATTCTTTTCTACGTGAGAAAAAAAATCAGAAACCCTACTCAACATTTATCTAAGGTATGTAATAATTTGTTTAGCACATTCCCATCAATAAGTAAAGAAAAATAGAGGGATAGGAAAATTTGAAATTTTTACTTTCCCCCTCTTAAAGAAACGAGGTGAAATGGGCTATTGAAATTTCAAATATCTTGAAATTGCAGGGGGACATTAAAAAGGCCAGCGATTTTTAATTTTTCCAATAGTGTTTATAATGAGAAGAGGTAAAGGTAGGAGCTAAACAGTCGAATTAAGCTATACCATGCAATTTGTTAATTGTCTATATCCTATAATAATCATAAATATAGTAACAAATATATTGAGCCTAGGGTAACATATATGTAAAAACATTTCATAGTAAAAATCTATATTATAAGAAGCTTGGCAGTCCTAAAGCATAGTTTTGAAGTTTAATAGAAAACGATATGACAGTATGATTTGACATTCCATTTTTTTATCAAAATTGTTTTCTACATTGTTAGATAGCTAGCGTGCATCCAATTTTAATTAATTCTCAAATTAAAATGTTTAGCCACATGAGCAGAGTTCAAACAAGCTATTTGGAGATATAGCAATAAGGCTAGAGATCTAAGACCGTACAAATAGTGTTATTGTATGGTTATTTTTAAAATAAGAAACATTTTGAGCCTCGGGTCTGATATGTCATTTCTATCAATAAGTAAAGGAGCTTAGTGGGTACTAATCATTTTATTTTTTAGGAAACGATGTGAAATGTGTGTTGAAAACCATGTATCTTATGGCAGCTACATACTAAGGCCAGCGATCCACAATGTATACAAATAGTGCTTATAATGAGAAGAGGTAAAGGTAGGAGCTTAGCAGTCGCATTAAGCTATACCATGATTTGTTATTTTATGGCTATTTTCAAAATAATAATTTTTTAGCCCAGGTTCTGATATGTTGTTTCTGTCAATAAGTAAAGTATCTTAGTGTTCGCTAAAAATTTTCCTTCATAGGAAATGATATGAAATATGCGTTGAAAAACCATATATCTTATAGAAACTACATACTAGGACTAGAGATCCAAAACTATTGTTGACAAGGGTCTTCATCAATTTTTCATAAGCCACGAAGAGATAGAACTAACCGTGAAGCATAGAATATATCCACGAGATAAAGAAAAAAGCTGCAAAAAAGGAAGAATCTGTGCATAACTAAGAAATCCGTGATAAACCAAGAAAATACGCGAGATATTGAGGAAGGTGCAAGAGACTGAAAGAAGTCATGATATACTATAAAAATCTACAGAAGATAACATGATGTCATGGAATGAAGATAAAACAAACAAGATTATGACAAAAGATAAAAGAGGCATGAGTCAAAATAAGTGTCTTTTGGAACATATTGTATTTTGTATATTTTTTGTAACTAATGTATTGTTTATGGGAACATCATGAGAAATAAATGTGTGGGTACCTTTTTGAGATATTTTTTATGAGAGATATAATGAGGATAATGAATGTTACAATCATTATTGATAAATAAATAAAGACTAGATTTTGGACTAAAATATTTTATCTACTTTCATTTACATTTATGTTCTTAGATGATACGTGGTGTATTTCCCAAGCACATCCTTAACTAAGGTTGGATATTACTAAGCCTCACAAGTCTGTTGGGGTTTTTGGTCAACCTTTAGTTTTTGATCCCAAGTTCCTTGTGTTAAGCGGATGTTAGGAAATATTTCACCACCAAGGTATTGGAAGCCCACATTATTAGAAATTGAGAAGTGGTGGGAGAAACATATCGACATATTTGTAAAATGAGAATCATAAAGGCACAAGATAACTTATAGAGCAGTAGAAGAAGAATTGTTTGGGGCGTACGACAAAGAATTTTGGGCCCAGTTTCCACATTTGTTGTGGCACTATTTATTATCACGTGATAAGAGGATAGAATAGTCACGGATGTACTTGAGACAACATTTTGAGTGGGATGTGGAAACATTAACCATAGTAAAATATCTTAATGAACCGTGGACTAGAGAAATTGATTACTAGTATGAAACTACTCTAGATTCTTACATAATCATGTGGGAAATTCAAGGTTGGGCCAATTTCGATAACAAAAAACAAGAAGTTCTAAGAATATCCCGCAGTCAATTTCTTCAGTAAGTTCCATTCTTAATTAAAGTGCTATTGATAAAAAATGGATTAATTAGGGAAGCAAAAAAGTTCCTTTAGGGGGACATGCACCATAGGATGGCAGATATGAAGGGGGACGATCCAGGAGTCATGAATTATCATAATTAATGGGGTGCTAGTTAGGGTGGTAGAAATATGATGACATGGGGAAAAATAAAAAGAAAAAAATTATATACTTAGTAAGAAGAGATTAAGAGAATTAAGGAGAATTAGTGATTTGTGTGGGAATAATTGAAAATAAGTGGAGAAGAAAGAATGAAGAGGATGGAAGAAAGAGCTAGGATATTCATGGAAAATAAGAAGGTAGAGAAAAATTTGCAGAAACAAAGGATAGCCCAAGAAGAAAGAGTGAAGAAAATGAACGAGAGGAAGGAGAAATTGAATAAGGAAACAAATTATAGAAGATGATAGAGAAAGAAGATTCACCCACATCAAGTGGAGGCCATAAATTGGCTCACCTAGAAACAGAGGCAGACGCATCAAGTCTAGTGATAATACCCACATCTCATGGAGATCAACAAGGTTTTTTCACTCCATGGAACCCAGTGGTTCAATATACTATAGAGAGTCCAGCTCAACAAGAAATAACAAGATAAGAGATCTTAATGAAGGAACTATAATAGTTAGTGGGAGGATTAGAGATGGTGTTTAAGAGAGTATTAGAAGAAAAAGGGTGGAATGAAGAGGAATTTAGAACCCCACTAATGATTAAGGAAAGAGGCGAAGAAGAAGAATAAGTCACTAAAATGAAGGAGTTAATTGAGGAATTCTGAGAGAAGATAAGAATAGGAGATAAGGAAAATACAGAAGAAGAAAGAATAGAGGAGCAAGAGGAGTAAAATATAGAGGAAGGAAAAATAGAAGTAATAGAAGATAAAAATTAGGAAATTGATAGAGAGGGAAGTTAAGGAAAAGAAAAATAAGAAGAGAGGAAATGATGAGGGATTAGAAGAAAGATACATATTAAGAAACAATAAAGATAAAAAGGTAGTTATGGAGAATATTAATTATGAAAAAATCACCACATAAAGATGCACCCCCTAACCAACATGTGAACCCAAAGGAGATAACCCCCAAAGTAGATTCCATTCCATGTGTCACTTAATACACCATTTGATAATCTGGAAAGAGGAAAGATTTTGGAGGAAAGATATCAAATATTGCGAGAAGAGAGTTAGAGAAGGAAAGAAACAGTAAGAGAATTGTAAGAACTATTAGGCGAACTATACCTTGATATTGAATTAATTAGATACAAGGGAGGAAAGAATAATTTAAAATTAGTCCATAACCAGACAAAGAAATTAAAACAAGTTAAGCAACAACCCATTATTCAGCCAAGAATAATTACTTGAACAACAATGGCTCAGAAGATCAAAATGCCAATTTTTGACAAGGACTCTAGTAATGCATTAGAACACTTGTTCCTATTCAAAGCCTACTAGAAGAATAATAACACCATATATGAAGCCACCAAGATACAATATTTTTCATATTCATTAAGAGATAATGCACTACGTTGGTATATGAAGATAATTTCTCAAGGAGAGAAGCCATGGGATGATATTGAAAGATAATTTAAAAGAGATTTTCATTTCCTAGAGGCCTCAGAAATAGGATTTAGTAAGATGAGAGACCTTATATAGAAAGAATAAGAATCAGTGAAATAATTTAGTCAGATATTTAAGAACGTTACTAGAAAATTGGAAGAGTCGTTGATAGATAAACAGAGAATTGAGTGGTTCACTTTAGGGATACTTCCTTATCTAAGAAAAACATTAGACTCACAATAATTTAATGCATTAACAGAAGTAATTGAGATCACAATTAAGGTTTAATCCCATCCCTAGAGAAGAGAGGGTGAAACTTCAATAAAGACTAAACTAGAGAGGGTGCAATCAGAACTAACAAAGCTAAAATTGCAATAGGAGATTCAAAGGACTAAAGGATTAATAATTAGTTCACCTCTAAAGAGAAATATGAGACTAAAGATATGGTATACATTCTATTACAATGAAGTATATAGTAGAATCAAATGCCCATACTTCGAAAATGCAAAAGGAGCAGCCACGGTAAGAGTACATTCATCGCAAAAAGCATCATCTAGTAATATAAATCCATTAGAAAGAAGATGGTGCAGTATTTGTAGACTTTAGGACCAACATACATAGGACACTTTTCATTTACTTAAAGTAGCACCACCTAAAAATCAATTGATGTATTGTATTTCATGCAGGTTGTATAATCACTATCATCATACTTTCCCCTCTGTTGATGCATTGGACAACTTGAATGATTATGCTACCAGGAGAGCAATGGTTGCTAGACATAATATAACACCTAACCCTCCTCCTACTCAACCACATATGCTACCAAAAAATACGCCACCTTCACAACAAATGATAATTGCACTGTAATATGCAAATACACAATGTTGACAACCTCAGTTTGGAGGTAAATATCAGGGAAGTAACTATAACCCAAACTATCAAGGTTATAATGACAAGGGATACAACAAAGGGTACTGAGGTAGATATATAGGAAACTTCAGAGGTGGATATCGAGATGGATATAGAGGAAACTATGATAACTACCATGTCAGTAGAGGATATCAATGTTACAATGATGGTGGTTACCATGGGGGTTATAAGGATAACTAGGGAGGTGGCTATCAGGATAGAAGAGCCATAACTTCCTATAAATGTAGATGAGATGGGCAACTTGTAAGAAATTTTACAAAACTTGATCCCTACACATTTTTCCATGAGAAAGGCCATGACGCGTTTAATTTTCATAAGCCTACCCAATTCTACAAGAGTGAAACAAAAAAATTAGAATCTTTAGGAGAAGATGCTTAAAGAAAAGTGCATCACATAACTAGAATAAAGCCTATAGAAAAAGATAAATCTGTGAGGGCAGCTACTTCAAGAAGTGGACATGCATAAGAAGATAAGAAAGAGGAGGAAAAATATTGTTATATGAGAAAAAAAGTGAAAAATAATTAGGAAAATCATTGAAGAACTATGATATATGGTTGGGGTTACAACCAGAAGTGCCACCAAGAATGAGGACGTTCCTAAAAATAAGAAAATAATAAGGTTACCATAAGAAAAACATTCTTTTGATGAAGAGGAGTGGAATAATAAAGAAATCAGACCATGGTTACACATGAAATAAATTGAAAAGATTAGGGCACTTGTAAAAGAAGCACAAGCTATTTAATAAAGAGAGAAAAATTGTTTTTTAAAAGAAGAGGTTAATGCCTTAAATGAACTAACAAAATTAAATATCAATTATGGGTTAATAGATAAACTGAAACAATTCAGTAAGTATTGGAATATAGAAGAGAGGACCTGTCACATCCTCAAAATCAGAGGACATGATAAGAGGAAAAGAAACATATTTCGTACTCAGCAAACATGGCATAAGTCTATCATCTACCTAGACCTAGACATCTTTGATACCATCATTACCAAATTATTACTGGATCTTAGCGCAGATGTCAATATGATGTCTAAAAATACATGGGAGATGCTTGGAAGAACTACTTTGGAACCCATGAGATACTTTATCAAATTAGCAGATGGATCATCAAGATAACAACTGGGAGTACTAAAGAATGTAGTGGTGAATTTCATGGGAATTAAGAAGATGGTGGATTTTGAAGTGGTAAATAATGTTGCTGAGAAACCTTCATACAATGTTATTCTAGCTTTGGAATGGTTTGTGGAATACAATATAACATTAAGTTCTAAAGAAGAAGAAGAGGTAATGTTGTCGCCAAATCATTGCACCCTCTAAATGGCTAGAATGTGAATAGGACATTCAGTGTGACTAGGACACATGTGATCACCTCTCAAGCTATGGGATTTGGGCTCGAGGTGAGCCTCCAGAGAAGGCCAACTTCCTCTTCCTAAACTAAGTGTTGTACTACTCCTAGTGCAATAAAATTGTTGTCTAGACCTATGCTAACATTTTCATGGGTTTTAGGGAAAGAGATTTACAGAAAATGGAACTATATTATGGATGGTGATGCACAAAATAAAGGGTGTTTCCAGACCAAAGAAGGGTTAATTTGAAGAAGGTGTGTGCACCACAAGTTAACTTCACCTACTACAACTTATAGAGGGTACATAATACCATGGACTAGGAATCATGTGTTCCCTTTGTTAAACTTGATCAGAAAAACAAATTATCAGTCTTCTTGTAACACCTTGTCAAACTGTTATTTTCCTCTTTTACATTGCAAGTGTAGACATTTGATTTTTGAGACAAATGTATGTTTTGTGGATGTTGAAAAATCATGCTTGCTATAGATAAATCATTTTTGCTCTTTGATTGTAGGGCTGGTATGTTGTTGCTTGCAATAATCTATTTCACTTCTTATGAATAAGTTGTAATCTGGTTTTAATGGTTGCAAACTTATCCTTTGCAATTGGACTCATCCTTAGATCAATTCCATTGATCCAAGGTATGTGTTAAATATTTTTATCTAAACTAAATGAAAAAATCACATTCATTTATTAAGATACTTAACAGACTAAACTTGTGTTTGTTACAAAAATTTTATTATCTTGAAAGACTGTGCCTGCATTTTTTTGTGTGTTGTGCTTAGATTTTCTTGATTGACATTTTATAGGTTGCTTAATGGCATTAAGGGAAAAGGGAAACCTACTTTAGGATTCTTTAGAAAGAGAGATGTTTATGTTTCCTATATCTATAAGGTCTATTCTAATAGATTCAAGACTTAGGTAAATTCTGCATAACTCTTCCTATGCCACTCTACGTGGGATGACAACCTAATCTAAGTTGTAATACTAAGTTAGCATGAAGGGAAATAACCTAAGGGATTCTAATTTATTTCTAACCTATTGTATTTGGTTAAACTAAAACCTAACCTAAGGTGGAAATTTATTGTTTATGGGTTATATCCTTAGCTTATATATTTTAAACTAACCTAAGAAAATTCTATCTACCCTAAACTAATCGGATATGAAAGGGAAACTATGGGTCATTGGAAAGTGGGAGCTAAGCGATGGTTCCTAGGCTATTGATGAGATGTGATTTTTGTATTTAAAAAAGGCAGAGTACTGCCAGACTTGGTAATTACAAGAAAATTTGGGGGAACCTATGTGGAAGTATCACTAAGATTGGAAATGCAAGTGGAAGTTAAACTTAGTCTCGCCAACTTTGGATGGTGGTGGCAAGGAGAGATATGCCGGAATATGTAATTAAATGTCATTAATTTGCCTCGGTTCTAATGATCGAACCATCTTGGAAGGCATGCTGGAAAATTTGTTGGGGGTTGTTTTACTTTTCATGCTTTACGATTTTTTCTCTACATGGAGCTATCTGGTTTTTCAAACCAATAGTTTGATATGCACTTAGTGGCTATTTTTGAATTCTCTGAGCTATTTTCAGTTCAAGGAATGTATAACAGGAATTGTGGAAAAATATTATGGTTGTTTGATCTTTCTTGGAGAAGGAGTGTTGGAAACTCGGCTGAAATTCTTCTTTGAATCGGCATAGGTACTATCAGGCATGATAGGCTCTACCCATTAAGATTTCTTGCTTTCTTCTAAATGATTCATTAAAACAATTCTACTCATTGGATATATATATTTGCATGATGAGAATTTTTATTTACTTACATGTTTTCTTGAAATTTATGTGGGTTTTGGAATGTGAATCCTTTGTTGTTAATGGTAGTTTGAGGGAACTTTCTCTGTACCAGTTACCAGTGGTCTCATGTAAAATTTGTATTAAGGACTCTGTAACTTGTACTGGAAGCTCTAAAATTTATAGTGGAAGCTCTGTAGCTTGTATTTGAAACTTTGTTTCTTACATTCAAGACTAATGTTGAAAGAACTGGCTTGTTGCTCATTTGGTTCCGAAACTGTGATTAGTCTTGTGTTTTGAGATAGAGCTTCGTAGTTTTCTATGCTTGTACTTGAAGCTCTAAAATTTGTAATGAAGCTTCGGAATTTGTTAAGATTTTGTATGAGGACTATGTGTTTTTTCTAGACTGTGTGCAAACTTAGTATAGATCTGTACTTAGGGTTGAACCTTCATATTTGACACTCTAGTTACATTTTGTTCTTATGATGAACTTGTAGTCGGGTTGTGATTTTTTCTCTATACAATTACTTGGAGCTAAGGGTTATTATTTTTATGGAATTATGAACTCTAGACTCACAATGGAATTTTGTGTTTGCTTGATCCGGTAATAGAATTTGTAAAAAATCGGAACTTATGTTGGAATCTTATATTTGTCTCTAAACCAGTATTCCATTAATGGGAAATTTAGTTCTCTACCTATTTTTACAAGCTGGGTTTTGTTGGTTCATATGGTTTTTGAAGATTGATCTCCTTTATGGACTGTTTTCTCAATACTAGCTTGAGAGTTTATTTTGGTTTGATGCCGAACTAGTAACCTCCTTGTGATCTCCTTCGTGTCACTTCCTGGGTGTGAATGGTTTTGTTTTCTTATGTCCTTTAGACTATATAGCCTCCCTTGAACTTGACAAGGTGGGAAAAATTGAAGTAAAACCTTTCCCTCTCTACCCTGAGTGAATACCTGTTGTGTGGGAAGCTTGGTTGTTTTATTCATAGGAATTAATGGACTGGAACTGTGCTCTGTTCTAGGACATTAGTATCAATTATAGAGGTGTTTGGAATGTATTATTTAATTCCTTATTGTCTTGATGTTGAACAAATCCTTACCTGTCATAAGCTTTTAAATGAAATTCATGAGGCTTGTAGTTATTTTGTTCAGTCGAGTTGGAAGAAGTTGGGGATAGTACTTGTCTTAAACAGATTGTTTAGTTCCTTACTCTCTTCTGATATTTCATTTGATTTGAGGGTTGTATTTGAATGGTGAATTTAAACCCTGTATGCTAATGTAGTTTAAAGAGATAATGTATTCCTATTCTAAATGCTTGGAAATTCAATCTTTGGGTCCGTGAGTTTTATTCACCCTTTTCTATCTTACAATATTACGTATTTCTATTTCTTAATGGGTTCTTGAATGGATCTCTGGGTTTTTAACAGAGAAGATAATAGGATCTCTTCATTGTTGTATGCTATTTAGGGACGATACTGTGAATTTGGATTTGACGTTGGTGAAAGGAAATAGGTCTTCTTTTGTAAGTTTGTAATGGAAGTTGGTAATGTGCAATCTATTTGAGTTCTATCTTGGGAACTAGCTAATGAATTCCTAAGTTTATACTTAATATAGGATTTCATTTCATAGTATAAATGAAATAAAGTATTGATTGGGTCCTTTTTGGTTGAGATCCTTTCTATGTTAATTGTATAAGTTATTGGACCAAACTTCTCTTTTGTTGATTCTCTTCTGAGATGGGAAGTCTCTTGTGGATTGGTTAGGAGATTTATTTCATTCGAGTATAGCTTGGATTTTTGGAAAGTTTGGTTTTAGACCTTTGAATTATATACTACTAACATACTAAAGTTAGTAAAACTTTCAGTTAGATTATTTTAAACTGCTTCGAATGAATTGGGATTCTTGTTTTGTTGTTGTCTCTTTATTTATGGACTCCTTATTTTATCATCTGTGGACTGAGGTAATGATGCGTGTTCTAATCCTGATTCTTTCCTTTAGAAGAATTGTCATTGAGAAATAGATATGTATTGATTCTCTTCTTTGTTTACATGGAAAGATGAAGCATACTAATATGATTTATGTTGTAACAAACCCCTTTGTTGCTTGGAAAAGTTAAATGTGATTTTTATATTCTTATGGGTTTAGGAAGTAGCTAAATGACAAGACTTGTTGACTGTTTAAATAATTGATAGGATCAACTAAGTTTTGTGATGTAATTCTAATGTTGCATATTATATTATGCTCTATTCTTGAAAGTGAATTTAAATTCTTTTAATTGTTCTTCTTTCTGGATGTTATTACTTATTATTATTTGTATAATTCTTATTAATTGTTTCATAAAAGTAGAGTTGTTTTATGAAACAATTAGTGGAATGCACTTTACTTTAATGCTTAGTGATTATCATGCTCAGTTCTTTAAACTGGCCAATGCTAGTAATTTTATAGATGGACATCGTAAGTGATAAAAGAAGACAAGAACTTTCATGTTGTATTGGCTTATTTAATTTTGGATCTTATGTAAAGAGTATTGATTCATTCCTGAGTTGTATTGAAAAAGAAAATTTATTTTCTTTTTGGAATGGAGGTTGTTTGTTATACAGTACACCTGAAATGCATAGTCTTGTAAATGTATAAATTTATAATGATGAATTGAAATTTGGAAGATTTACTTGTATTGGTTGCGTAAATTATCTTGTATTATGAAGAAGATGGGAATCCTATCTTGATGATATTTTTCTTATCTGTTATATGCTTAATTCGGATAAACTTGATCAGTTGGTTAAAGGGGAATATATTGGATTCCCTTATTAAGATGTAGCTTGTTAAGTTGCATAAGATAACAATTTTTATCTAAACAATTCTAACATAGTAATGGAATGTGTAATGAATATGCAGTAAAACTAAAGAGATTGTGAAATATAAGAAGGGTATGAGAAACCCTAAAACTTAATCATGTAGAGGAATATTCTTTCTCGCTAAAATAAAATATAACCCAAATAATAGTGATATGATCATTAATCGTTAGGCTTCATTTCTTATAAAGTCTACCTCTAGTTGAACCTATTTGGTTGTTACACCATCTTTGAATGATTAAGTTATATCTAATGGAACTTATGATATTTTTGTCCTGTTTTGGTTAGCTATTTGTTAAGCCAATTAAAATGAGCCTAAAAAGCAATCATAAGATAAGAAAGTTCTTTAAGGGTTAAATGAATTAAATTTAGAAAAGAAATTATGGAGTGTTGGATTAGGATTTAGTAGGGTTATTGTAATCGGTGTAATAATCCAAATTAACTATATATTAATAAACTCTTTGGGGTATGTACATCACGATGAGGCAGTTTCTGTAGGATGTTAGCACATGCCAATTGTAGGGTTGTACCTTCGAGAAGATAGGGGTCTTCTCGAGGATACAACATTGCAGTTGACATGTGGCAACACCTTTCTGCATTGATCATCTAGATCTACACACAAATAAGGACTTGAACTTAGTTTCTCTCTATGACAAGTTAGTGGTACGTTTAGGATAGGTAGTAGCTTTCAATGGCTCAGGGTACCTTTTCACATCTAGTTGACTTAGGTCAACCGAGCATGCCCATATACCCTAATTCATTATGAGCATATTCCTATAATAAATTATGTTTCTAACTAGGGCTAGGGTTAAACCTTGGACAAGTGGACTGATGGTAGTTAGTAAAGACCATTATTGATAACAGAGGAGTGAGGTGAAGGATGTATTCCCAAAATGACGAGTATGCTATCTGGGAATAGTGACATAAATAGTATGTTGAAAATCTTTGGCCACAGTATCGCAAGATGTTGGTTGCATTGTCTTATGTCACCTAGTTTAAAGCAATGTGATATTAGATGAATATTGGTAACAAATATTCAGATATGTTCTTTAAAAAGATCACTCAGTACCTAGTTTAGGGTAGGAAAACCAAGTATACGAAGTATACGATAAGTATTCAATACTTAAAAGTTAACATAAATAGATCGGTAGATCATTGAATTGTGAAATAAATAGATCGGTAGATCACCGAGTTATGAAATGAATAGATCAGTAGATCATTGAGTCATTTACAGCTGCATAAGGTTATCTATTTTAGATTTATTGGCATGGAATGTGTGTTCTAAATAATTCTTTATTTAGAACAGAAAAAATTATGTAAAAAAAAATCCCTTGTTTCTAAAGTCTTAAAATGGGAATGTTACATCTTGGTATCAGAGCAAAAAGTTACAGCTCTTAGACCTATTATGTCCATAATCTGATGAAACTTAAATTTTCTTGTAATAGAAAATGGTTAGAATAAGTGGAAATGTTGTAAATAACCCTCCGCCAGAGGAAGGAGAAATAACTACCTAGAAATTAGATGAGATCCTTGCTACCCTGTTGGATACAAGAGATCATTTGGTTGTAATTGAACAGAAAGTAATGGGAAATGAGGACAAAGATGATGTTGATAACAACAATTAGCCACCTCCTGGGGACAACACCAATGAAGGTGTTGATAATAACAATGTGAACATACCGTTTCAGCCTGAGAATAAAAAGGCTAGGCTAGCAGCTGAACTCACTAATGATATAAAAAGGATAAGTCCACCCAAGTTTGATGGAACCACATTATGAGATGGAGCTGAGAATTGGCTCAGCAAAATGGAGAAATACTTTGCAATAAGGAATTTCTGAGAAGAAACAAAGGTGATATGGGGAGCATATCAACTTTCTCATGAAGCATCTTCATGGTGGGAGAGCCATAAGGCTAAGTTAAGTATTGATGAAACTAATATCACATGGGATCAATTTAAAGGATACTTTAGGCAACGTTGGCTGCTGTAACTTTACTATGATTAGAAAATGACTGAATTTCAGATTTTAGCTCAAGGAAAGCTAACTGTAACTGAGTACTGGGTGTGGTTTACAAAACTTCTTAAGTAGTACCTCAGTACCAAACTGATGAGAAGTTCAAGATATGGAAATTCATCATGGGATTAAATCCCACTATAGGAGGAGAGGTGGATGTTCACAACCCAACCACGATGGAAGGGGTTGTTGAAAAAACCATAAGGCAGGAATAGAAATTGAAGGCAATTTTTTCTCATAAGGAAGAAGTAAGGAAGAAAGTTCCCAACTCCTCTTCATCATCTCTTACACCTAAGAAAGGACCATGGAAGAAATTTGGAATGAAAAGTAATTTTTCATCTGATACTAAAAAGAAAGTAACAATAAACAAGTTTGTTGGTAATGCACAGAACAACTTTGCTAAGAACAATAATAATGGACAAAAGTCCTATGGGGGTCAGAACGATAACTCTAAGGCTGTAAATAAACCTGAGCCTAGGAAGGGACCTGTAGGAGGTTGTTATAACTGTGGTAAATATCATTACACAAATCAATGCCCTTTGAAAAAGGATGACCATAGTCAGCAACACAAGATACACACTGGAGTAGCTAACAAGCAGGCTGAGAAATAGGCCACGCTTATAGAAGTTTTGGGTAAGTTATTTTGTTTACCTATAACTATTATTTTTGATACCGGAGCTACTGAATGTTTTATTTCTAGTAAATTAGCAATAAAACTAAAAATAAAAGATGGAAACATGGATAAAACATGGACTGTATAGTATGGAAACAATGTTGTTCATACAGTTAGCATGTGTCTTTTTGGAGAAATCCTTGATTTACCTAACTTTTCCACTAAGGTTGATCTTTATGTTGCACCTTTGGGATCTTATGATGTAATCATAGGTTCTAATTGGTTAGCAGAACATAAGGCTAAAGTGGATTGTTTTGAAAAACACATTAGTTTTTTAGATGACCTGTAGAAAATAACAGAGATTCAGGGTGTGAAACCCTGAGATTTCTGTTAGAAAATTGTCAACTATACAACTTAAAAAGGCCAAAAATAAAGGTTGTACCTTATATGCAGTGAAAATTGAATAAACAACTAAAGAGAACAGCGATGTCATGGAACGATTTCCACTTTTATGAGACTTCTGTGACGTATTTTTGGAAGAATTACTAGGTCTTCCACCCAAAAGGGAGTTTGATTTCATGATTGAGATCAAGCCTGGAACTGAACCTATTTCTAAAGCACCATATTGAATGGCTACTCCAAAATTAGTAGAGATTAAGGCTCAGTTGCAAGAACTTTTGTCTAAAGGTTTGATAATGGAAACATGGATAAACCTTGGGGACTGCACCTAGTAATTTTTGTGAAAAAGAAGGATGTTCATACCCTTAGTATGTGTGCATTGATTACAGAATGTTAAACAAAACAACAATCAAGAATAGATACCCAACTTTTCCACTAAGGATTGATGATTTATGTTGATCAGATGCATTGGAGCATCAGTATATTCTAAGATAGATCTTCGATTTGGATATCATGAATTGTGAATTAGGGATGAGGATATTCATAAAACAACTTTTAGAACAAGGTATGGACATTATGAAAAAACACAGTTTTAGTTTTTTAGATAACTAATGCACCTACAATATAGGGATAATTTTTAGGTGGCGAATACCTCATAATTCTGGCAAAAAATTGTCATTTATAGGGAAATTTGAAAAGGTGATTTTTTCAAAGCGGGTCGGTGTATCTATATATGCAGTGAAAATTTACAGTATATTTTTTTTTGGGGAGAACGGCTTCACCTACATTTGAAAACGATATCCACTATAATGAGACCTCAGTGTCGTATTCGCCAGGTAGTATTACTACGGTACTACCACCAGTACCTTACAAAGGGACCGTTTGAACTTCGTATGACTCTAAGAACCAGAGATTGATGATATGTGTCAATGTATGACTAAAGGGGTCAGTATGCTGAATGCGCGACAAGGATATAGTTGAAGCGTGACAAGGAGGTACTAAAGATCAGTGTGATAAGGGGGTAAGTTTTTGACATACGACTAAGGAGGGTTTGGTTAGACATGTGACAATGGGGTTATTTGTTAACGTGTGGAGCACTAACAGATAGTTGACGTGTGACAAAGAAGGTACTACAGATACTTGACGCATATTAGACGCATTGACAACAGAGTTTGTTGAACGCAACAACAGTGGAGATTTTTTTGATGCATACCCATATGGCGGAGGCTTGCATGATGCATTTGATCAGGATGATTTGTTGTCATCGCGTCAAAAAAATGCAACAGCATAGATCTCTTGTCGCGCGTCTACAGTCTTATATCATCACCACTTGAAAATCAAGGAAAAAAAAATTCATACAACCCCAACTTTTAAAATAACCTTCCCATGAAACCAATTCCGGGGATGAGTTGACTAGGTATTTTCCACCTCCGATTTCCAAGAGGTCTAACTTAAAATGAACCCTGCTACAACATTTATGAATTTAATGAATAATATCTTTCAAGAATATTTGGAAAAAAAAATATGCTCGTATTCTTAGATGAAATTCTCATATATTCTAAAAGTATTGAGGAACACTATGAGCATTTAAAGATAGTTTTGGAAATATTAAGAAAGAAGACGGTTATTTGATAAGCTATCTAAATGTTCTTTCTATGACACAAAATTACACTATTTGGGACATGTAATAAGTAAGAATGGAATTGTTGTAGATCCTTCAAAAATTATAGCTATAACAGAGTGCCCAGCACCCAATAATGTACATGAAGTTAGAAGCTTCATGGGACTTTTTGGCTACCATAGGAAATTTGTAAAATATTTTTTCTAAGGTGGTTACACCAATAACTTCTTTACAGAAGAAAGATAAAAAAGTTTGTTTGGAGTGAGAAATGTGAAATTACATTCAAAACCTTGAAGGAATAGTTAACTTCAGCACCTATTCTTTCAGTACCATATCCTAATGGATATTTTATGATGGTAACTGATGCTTTTGGTGAAGGTTTAGAAGGCATTTTGTTACAAAATGGTCATGTCATAGCTTACGAAAGTAGAAAAATTAAGTTACATGAGTTGAATTATGTTGGACATGATTTAGAGCTTGCTACCATTGTTCATGCACTACAAGTTTGGAGGCACTACCTACTTGGTAAACCTTTTGAATTGAAAACTGATCATCTTGGATTGAAGTATAGTCTTCACTTAGCCAAATCTTAATGCAAGACAACGAAGGTGGTTAGATTTTTTTTCTCAATATGATTTTGACATCAATTATATAAAGGGTAAATAAAATAGAGTGGTTGGCATGCTCTAAGTCATAGGAAGTACATTTCTACTCTTATAACGTTAAGAGCTTAGTTTAAGGATGAAGTAAAAAGTGTTATGGAATCTGACTCTTACTTTCAACAAGTAAAAGCAGCACTTGCTACAGATTCAAATGATTTGAGGTATAAAGGTTTTCACTTTGATAATGAAGGAATCTTACGATTTGAAAACAGAGTAAATGTACCTTTGCTAAATGATTTGAGAAAATAAATTGTTAGCAGGATTTCACAATTCACCTTTTTCTGGACACCCTGGCATTACAAAAATGCTTGCTGATATAAAATAGCAATATTTCTAGAAAGGAATGAGAAAGGATGTTATAGACTTTGTGACACATTTCCTTGAATTTCAACATGTTAAAGTGGAACATATGCACCCATCCGGTATGTTGTATCCTCATAGCATACCGCAGTACAAGTGGTAAGTAATAAGCATGGATTTTGTACAAGGGTTACCTATGTCGAAGAAATAAACATGATGTTATTTTAGTAGTTGTTGATAAACTAACAAAGGTAGCACATTTTATTGTTGGTAATATGAAGGATGATTCTATTGGTGTGTTTTATTTTCCACATCATTAGGTGAGTCATCTCACTTAGGTGAGATCGTAGGTCCATGTGTCATTTAGGGGTCATTATGAGATTCCCTTATGCGTCAGTGCATCAGCACATCAGTGTGTCAGTACATCAGCACGTCAATGCGTCATATGTGTCATTGGGAGTTACACTTCTATTCTAGGAATGTAACTCCCCCTCTCTACTTGAGTTGTCATGATTGCAACACTGGGGGTTACTTAGCACCTCCTATATGTACACGTCTTTTGATCTATGAGATAGAGGAGAGTTTTATGGCTTAACCAGGTTTTGTCTGTGTTTCAAATCTTTGCATGCACATTTGGTTGATGCTCTCTCCTCCCGAGATCTCTTCATGTTGTCATTTGCATGTCCGTTGATATGCACGTTGTCCCTCGTGATCCTCGCTTATAGGTTTTAAACCCTCTTTTAGATTCTCCTGTGTTAGCTAAAAGATTTGTACATGAAATTTTCAAATTATATGGATTGCCTGAATTAATCGTATCCGATAGAGATCCTAGAATGACATCAAGATTTTGGCAAACGCTTAATGTAGCTCTAGGAACAAAGCTGAATTTCAGTTCTGTGTATCACCCATAAATGGATGGATAGACTGAAAGATTTAATCAAGTTTTAGAGTATATGTTATGAATATATTGTATGGATCAGCAGTATAAGTGGGAAGAGTACCTTCCACTAGTTGAATTTGCATATAATAATACATATCATGCCTCTCTTAAGATGGCACCTTTTGAAGCATTATACGAAAGAAAATGTAGAACCCCTGTTAGTTGGGACAACATGGAGGATAGAGAGGTAATTGGACCTAAAATTCTTACTGAAATGGAACAAGTTAAATTGATTCGTGAGCGCTTGAAAGAAGCAGGAGATAGACAAAAGAGTTATGCTTATTTAAAGTGGGTAGATAAGAAATTTAAACTTGGTGAGAAAGTATTTCTTCGGTTCAAACCGAAAAAGAGCTCTATAAATTTTGGCAAGGCTGCCAAGTTATCAGCTCATTATGTGGGACCTTTGAGATAGTTGAAGTAATCAAACATGTAGCTTACCGCTTAACATTACCTCCTGATTTTTCACAGATGCATGATGTTTCCCATATTTCTTTGCTTAAGAAATACGTTTTAGATTTATCACATGTGTTAAATTGGAATTCCTTATAGGTCCAAGACCCAGGAATAATTTTGGTTAAACCCATACGAGTGCTTGAAACTTGCCAGTTGTATTTGAGAAATCATGAGATAAGTCAATGCAAGGTCTAGTGGGACTAGTTTAATGAAGAAATTACAACCTGGGAAAACCTGGAAGATATGAAAACTACTTTTCCATATCTATTTGAACAAAATTGATTTTGTTAACTGATAAAAATTTGTGATTTTATCTTTATATGTCAATAAGTCTATCGGTTATGGATAGACAACTATTGTTTTGAATAAACAACTATGTGAATGCTGATTTCTAAAACTTGAAATTCAGATATTGTTGCAAACATGTGTTAAGGAAGTGAATTAAAAAATTGATTATCCTGAATGCAATGATTAAAATGAGATAATCATCTAGATGATGAATATTTTTAGGAGGTAAGTATGTAATACCTTCTAAAAATGTTATATTTCTCTTTATATGTCAATAAGTCTATCGGTTATGGATAGACAACTATTGTTTTGAATAAACAGCTATGTGAATGTTGATTTCTAAAACTTGAAATTCGGATATTGTTGCAAACATGTGTTAAGGAAGTGAATTAAAAATTTGATTATCCTGAATGCAATGATTAAAATGAGATAATCATCTAGATGATGAATATTTTTAGGAGGGAAGTATGTAATACCTTCTAAAAATGTTATGTTTCGCACGAAATGTTTCAACTTTTGGGAATAGAGTTGCTTCTGTCCTTTCATTCCTTTAAGAAACAAATAAGGGTTAGGGCTAGGAGGAAAACCTGTTGAATGTCGAGAGGGTGTGCGCGTACCATAGAGAAAGATCAGATCGACTGCGAAGAACTCCTTTTTGTCTGGGAAGGACTACCTGCAAGTAAGAATACAAGACCACCAAATTTTAATTAGACAATAAATGAGGGAACTGCCTTGGGCCCAGGAAATATAAAACTTCCTTTCGAAGGTGGTCAGTTCCCCTGCTAATATGAATTAACACAAATTCTAACAAATAAGCTATTGTCCAATTACAATTTGTTTACCTTGTTAGAACAATAGAGAAAGGGCTGGTCTTGGTTTAAAATCAAGGTGACCGATGCCAGTCACTGTAGCCGGTACCGGTTGGTGCTAACCGATATCAGTTGGGGCAATGTTTTAGGGGCTTTTGGTGAAGGTTGGTTGTAAGGTGGGTGTGTTGTTTTTATAAGGCTGATGAATGGGTGGGATTAGGTAATGGGGTGATGAGAAGGACTCAGAGAATACGGGGGGTGTTCTTGGGGTAATGTAAGGGTGGAGGAATGACAGTTAGATGTAGTGTGTTGCTGGGTAGTAGATCTAGGAATAGACTTATGATGGCTGTGATTCAGAAGTTCAAGAAATGTTATTAAAAGAACGTATAAGACCTACTTACTAGTTCCTGATGGAAAATGCAGAATCTGGGACTGTGATGACGAAGAAAAGGCTCAAGTAGGATGATCTGACAATCCAAGATGAGCTATCTCTTCTCCTGATACTCGGATGAGTGTCACAAGGCTCTGGTTACTCAGTTGCAGTTTTTGGGCTTGATGTCCTTCTCTGCAAACTCTTCTTCTTTCTTTCACTTGTCTTTGTTCAGCCAAGTAAAAATTTTGGATTCTTCCAATGATTTCTCCTTTTGATCCACCAAAATCCAACCCCTTGTTTTTGGTTGGGAGTGGTCATTTACAGGGAATCGATGGCGGTTGCGTAACCGACGGCAGTCGAGTAGGAACGGGTATCGGTCATGTCAAAGCGGGCTATTTTTAGTAAAATAGCCAGCTTTTCCTCGTCTTCTCCCGAGGGATTAGTTGCGGGCTTGGTCAAGTCATTATGAGGCTGGTTTTAGGTGTGGATGAGGAGTAATTAGTCATGGGTGGAGATGTGGACCAAGTTATAGGTCTTAATTAGGTTAATTTAGGGTTAAGACTAGGTCATGATGAGGTGGTGAAATGAGGTGGCAGGTATGTCGATGTGGATTTATTAATTATAAGGTAATTAATAAATAATTGTGTAAGGTTTAGGTGATGAGGTTAGGTTGCGAAATGAGATGCGGGGCACAGGGGGTCGTAAGACACAAATTTGGTGTCTACATTAGCCCCTTGTTGTCGTGTAGCTTGTCTTTGTTAAAGCTACATGGACAATAATAAGAAGTGGTTACCCCTGTTAAGGGTATAGGTAATCCCCCTCAAATCTATCACAGATTGAGGTAGCGTGAAATCAGGGATAAGGTTGATAAAGGGAAATGGTGTTGAGATGATGGTAAGATGGTGGGGTAGGTCCAAGGAAGCAGATGCATGTTGAAATGTAGTAGTGCGACCAGGGTACATGATTTTGAAGAGAAAACAAGCAATTCATAGGCAAAGGTCGATAGTTTATCCAAACAAGGGTGATATAATTCTGGTATCCAAGGCATAGGAAGTAGCTCCAGGGGATATAACGGGTAAGGTACATGAATGTTTAGGCATGTTCGGCAGTACCAAATGGTTGGTTTGGTTGAGATAAACGGCACGGTCTTGGTCTAGGCAAAGTTGGTCAACTGATCAAGTCAAGGACCCTAATCATGATAAAACACAAACAGGTGAGCTCGATTGAACAAAGAGCTATAGGATGGGTGGATAAAAATTGTATTTTGTTGATGTTGGGTGAGGTATTTAATTGGTGCGGCCTTGGGTCGGGCCAAATGGTTGGGTTTGGCCTTGGGTCAGGCCAAATGGGTTGGTTGCGGCCTTGGGTCGGGCCAAATGGATGGTTGCGGCCTTGGGTCGGGCCAAATGGTTGGGTGCGGCCTTGGGTCGGGCCAAATGGGTTGGTTGCGGCCTTGGGTCGGGCCAAATGGATGGTTACAGCCTTGGGTCGGGCCAAATGGCTGGGTGCGGCCTTGGGTTGGGCCAAATGGGTTGGTTGCGGCCTTGGGTCGGGCCAAATTGGTTGGTTACGGCCTTGGGTCAGGCCAATGAAGTTAACAAAGGGTTTTCAGCCAAGGTGGATATAGACGATGTTGTGAGAAAGGGTGATTAGTAAATAAGGGCAAAAATTGGGGAAGAGGTGGGATAAAACCGATATCGATTGTCTATGACCGATATCGATTAGGTGACTGATACCAGTTCCTTAGGGCACAATATAACCGGTATTGCTTATAGGCCGAAAACCTATAAAAAGAAAAAATACAGCCTGTCATTGTGATATTGTCAATTTGAAAACCAATTTTAGTTGTCTAAGGTCTTTTGACGAGATTGTTGAGTTTGTCAGCTGAGGTGGCACTATTTGAGTGGAGAAGTGAGTGATTGGTAGGCCCTAGTGAGGAGGAGGTAGCATTTGATTGGTGGAGGACCCAGCAGAGGAGTTTGAGAGCCATGGCACAGCCAGGAGGAGCTGGAGGTGCTGGACCAGCTGGACCACCTCCACCTATCCCACCACGACAACATGTCGTCATACCGGTAGGTTCGAAACCCTTCATTGTGTGAATTTGATGTTGTTAAGCTATATTTGGGGGTTTGGGTAGGCATCCATGTTTTGATAAAATAATGAATAAATTGAAGTTATTTGAAAAATGAAGAGGTAGATGGGTTAAATAGGTCAAGGCGGCAGGGTGGGTAGGTTTTTAGGGTGTTAGGGTGGGTAAATAGAGAGAAATAGGGGAAAAAATGGATTTGGGGGGCCGCATCGGGTTTGGCCTGGTAATTTTTCAGTGACTGATGCCGGTCACTAAGCGACTGGCATCGGTCAAAAAGTTTTGGGGCAGGGTGGTTTTGTGGTTGACCAGTGTCGGTCATACATTGACCGGTGTCGGTGGAGAGGGGACCGGTGTCGGTCATGGGTGACCGATACCGGTCCCTAGTTAGGATTTTTTATTTTGTTGCTTGGTTTTATTGTGGTTGTTGTTATGTGGGTGTTTTGGTTATTGTTTGGGAGTTATGGTTATTGGGGTGAAGAGGGAAGGGGTAGAGGTTGATAGGAAGGTTGGTTGGTGGGTGGGGGGGGGGGAATGGGGCGGTTGTGTGGTCGGGTTGTTAAAAGGGGGTATAGAAGGTTAAAGGAGTTGTGATAAAGAGTAGGGCTAATGTAGTGAGTTGGTTTTTGCAGGCACGTCAGCAGCTGACGATGCGGGATAGGATGCCCCCGTTGTTGAGACGGATGTGGCCACACGTGTCCGCAGCGCAGTGGGCCATCATGGGCGAGGTGGGACTCGGTGGAGTCCAGCGTTATAGGGTGATAGAGAGGGATCATAGTCTTATGGTCGCCCTCATAGAGAGATGGGATCCGGTGACCAATGTGTTCCATCTCCCGACTAGAGAGATGACCATTACATTGGAGGATGTGTATCGCATCCTTAGATTACTGATCAATGGAGAGGTAGTCTTCCAGGTGGATGCAGAGACAGCCATGGACATCATCTTACAGGTATTCGGGGATGCAGCCGTGCTATTGACTTATCACAGCGCGAGCATCGCTTATGGGGATATGTATCATGCCCACCGACATGAGACATGGCTGGCTGTGTTGATGATGATCGGCATTACATGCTTCACCCTCCCGGACTCAGAGGGAGGCCACTTTCCACGGGCGCTGATGGGAGTATTACACGAGATGGTTGAGGAGCATACATGTTATGCTTGGGCACCAGTATACCTGGTGCAGTTATACTGAGAGCTGTGGGGCTACCGCCGGATGAGGTGATTCAGGATTTTCTCTACATTTTTGTTAAACTGCTGGGCATATGAGCATATCATATGCATTCGACCAGTAGGGCTGCCCCAGCAGCCAGGGCCACAGGTGATTTATAGATATGGCTTTCAGAGGTGGCTGGGGGTCGTGGGCCAGCCATGAGCAGTTCTCACCAGACGGGATGTAACATATTACCGGCATGTATTAGAGGGTGTGAATGCCCTGGATATTGTATGGAGGCCTTACAGAGGTCATTAGCCCCGTGGAGGATCCCGATCACAGTTGCGGTGGATCTAGTATACATTCTAGATAGCGGGACGGAGGCCAGGAGAGCATGAGCGGATACCCCTAGAGAGGGTACGACGGCAGATGGGGCTACGACAGGATGAGCCACCTCCCTTCCCTAAGTACCGGAGGGATAATGTACAGGCCCCACTGTCTGTACCACAGCCCATGGACCCAGATTGGGTAGCCGAGAGGCTTACAGATGATACCGTGGACGACGCCGGCTGCACGGGATCATTTTTTGTATGGTGGGCAGGAGAGAGAGCCGCGAGGAGAGCACAGCCCACATAGCCAGACTTGGCGGCGGTGATAGCAGAGAGGGACCAGCTCAGGGGCTAGGTAGAGTTATTACAGGGGCAGCTTGTTACTGCACAGGCACAGATAGGTGTCTTACAGGGTCATCTAGCCCAGGCACAGGTACAGCCACAGGCCCCACCACAGGCACCACCAGCGGCATCACCACAGGCACCACCAGCGCAGGCACCCGTACAGCCACAGGCACCAGCACAGGGGGCACTATTATTAGGAGTCGGGGGACCAGCCCCAGTAGCGATGGTGGCACGGGCCCGCTATATGGAGGTGAGAGCGGAGGCCTGGTATTATCAGGATGTTCTTGATGGTACCGGGACTGACTATCAGCCATATACGGCACACAGAGCTGAGACCTCGTGTATCCAGAGATCCCAGGGGGGTGCAGCCACAGCTGGTGGGTCCGTTACAGGGAGGAGGCAAGAGGCAGCACATGGACCAGCAGGGAGACAAGCGAAGGGTGGTGGGGAGAGCTGAGGGATCCCTGCAGAGGAGATAGTTTGTGTTTGTACAATGGATATGGGCACCGGTCTACGAACCGGTTATGTTTATAGAGGCCTGCGTGCCTACATATGATGTATTCATTCATTTATTCATTTATTGTATATACCGGCCTGCGAGCCGAGTATATTTTTGATATGAGAGACCGGCCTGCAAGTCGAGTCGAGATTATTGACAGTTATTGCGGCCTGCGTGCCGGCTTTGTATTATTATGAGATCACAGAGGCCCCTATGCAGGGCACATTGTATATTTGAAACTTTTGATATATAGATATGATGATTTTGACCCACATGTTGTGTTTAAAATGTTTTAAGTGTTTTGTCGATGGTTTGTGATATTTAAGGTATGATGAGTTTGATCCACATGGTTTATATATTGATGGTGTTTATGTCTTTTGTTGATGGGATGTATGTATATATAGATGATGAGTTTAATTGACAGGTTGTGTTATGAAATGTTGTATGTGTTTTTTCGTTGGTTTGTGAAATTGAATGTATGTAGCTGCTAAGTTGGATCCAAATGGTGTATAGATTGATGGTTTTTGATATCGTTTGTTGATGACTTGTTTTTTTTTTGTTATATAGATAGATGATGTTGATGAAATTGTGATGAGATATGGATTTGATGAAAAATTATAGATAATGGTGTTGTTTATGCAAGAAAAAGGGACGGGTGCCACAAAAATTAGGTAGAAAATAAAGAAAAGAACTATGTGTAAAAAAAGTATGTATGTGACCGATATCGGTTAGATAACCGATGTCGGTAGGCAATAAACTGATATCGGTTAGCAAACAGATACCGGTTATTCAAATATGAGCTTTTCTAAAAATAGAAAAGTTTGGGTGGTAACTGAAGTTCTTATTTTGAGCATTCTTATTCTTAGAGTCATGCAACAAGTTAAATACGTGAATGCGAAGCTATTTGACGACTGATACATGTGATTGCATGAAAGAATTTGAGTGATAAGGAGGAAAGAGACAGATGAAGTGAATGTGGGCTGAGATTTAGAAAGTAGAAAGGCAACTTTGAAAAGGGTGGTGAACATGGCTGAACAAGGAGAAGCATCCAGCAGGTAGGGACGAGAGGGAAGACAGGTTCCACCTCAAGCTGCTGCAGCCCAAGAGGTAAACATTTTGGTTGTAATTTGATTCTTTCTTGTTTTTTGAATAGGATGAGAGAAGTGTAAGTGGGTAAAGATGAGAAAGAAAAGGTGATAGGCAAGGGTTTGGGATGGGGTGAGTGCTATGGGGTAGGTAAGCAGGGTGGTCACGTATGTTTTTAGGTATAGATAGGAGTAAACGGGAAAAATAATTATCATAGGTGTATGTTTTTAAGTAAGGTGTATATTTTTTACAGTGACCGGTATCGTTTAGAGATAACTGGTATCGGTTAGCAAACTGGTATCAGTTATCTATAACCGATATCGGTTACTGTAGGAGTTTCCAAAATTTGAGAAAAAATCCGTGGAGATTTGTTTTATTTAATAATTATGTGTCGTTTTGATGTATGCAGGCGGGAGTAGGGTTAAGGATGAATGATACTGTACCAGCGTAGTTGTCACGAATCCGAGCGGATGTAACACCAGCTAAATGGGCATTGATAAATCATTTGGGGTTAAGTGGAATCCGCTATTATTCAAGAATCGCACGTAACCATGCTATGTTGCAGGCGTTGATTGAGAGATGGAATCCAGAAAGGAATACCTTCTATCTACCAATAGGGGAGATGACAGTGACTTTGGAAGATGTGTTCCGTATTTTGAGACTCCCAATGATAGGAAAAATAGTGTTTGTATCAGGCGTTGCCTAGCGCGGGGTGGGCAGCGATAACAATAGTATTTAGTTCAGCTGCACGAGATTTGACACAGCGAGGTTTAACATTTACGTATGGTACAATATATGCATGTAACACCCTGAACTGTTGTTACTTTCTCCTAAGCATTCAAGTGTTGATATGTGATTTCTAGTAAATGGATTGAGTACCTCGATTCGGAAATCATGCTTGATATGTATTAAATTTCTTGCAGATTGTAGATCTTGACTGAGTCAAAATATTAATAGACTCTTTTATTTATTTCATTTTGTGACTGAATATTAATCTGATCACGGAATGAATTATACAGGTATTCATCAATAATATCTAGACTTGGACCAGAGGAATTGATCCAAGTAATGCTTTAATTTTGTGAAGTGATAAAATTAGATCACGAACCTTGAACAGGTTGCAAGGTATGGAAGCATTTAGAAAGCGGGTCAGGAGTATGACTCAGGCTGATCTCGAGAAATGAAACGGTTCCCGATATTTAGTATATCTGGAAGGTCTCGATTAAAGACCAGGTAATAATTCATTGACATACAATTCTGTAATAAGAACAGGAGTGGCTCTGTTCTAGAAAGTATGATACAGGCCTCTCCGAGTTTTCAGGAGAAGGACCAAACTGAATTACTAAGGGTTAGTAACCTAAAACAATAACCTAACCTAGGGGTTAGATTATTGTTAGTCTAACCTAGACCTAGGCTATGTGTTATGATCCTAAAATAAAAACTAAGTGTAAAATGGTTAGCATGGTCATTACCCTAAAAATCTAACCTAAGATACTAACCTAGCTAACTAAGAGTTTTTGGGAAGGGGCCTTTGAAGGGTGGCGAACCATGGGCGCTATTCTCTATGGCAATAAATGGGAAGGATAAGGATGAGGGACAGGCATATGGGGGAGGCTTAGGCGGCGGCTAACCTTGGCAGACTTGGCAATTACTAAGTTTGGAAATGAACTTGAGTTTTTGGATGGACTGTCGCCAATTTCGGCGGTCGGTGGGAGTTGAGATTAAGCGGGAAAATTGGTTTAATGGCACTTAATGTCTAGGGAGTCGAGCCGGAGCTCGTGGAACAGCATGCAAACGAGAAGTTGGAAGGTTTGTTTGGTGTATCACGATTTTCGGTCTTCTTCTCTCTCTTTCTCTGCTAGTTTACTGTTCGTAGCACCAGTTCTCTTGAGTTGCATGGCGAGAATGAAATTCTCTGGCTCTTTTCTCTGCCATGGAGGATATATTGTAAATAGGACAGCGAAATTTTGTTGGTCGCTGTATTTGGGAAAAAGAAAAGGAAGTTTGAGCTCTTCCTGTGGTCTGCTTCGGAAATTTGATCAACAAACAGGCATGCTAGGCCCTAACCTTTAAATATCTTGCTGTTTTTCAAGTGCTTTCATTAAAACAACTCTGTTCAAATGTTCTGTGAAGATTGGATGAATTTTCTATGAGATCTAGTTTGATTATTGGCACTGTATTTCTTCTGGTTCGATTGTTCTTCAAATCCGTTTGTTGGGTGTTTGTGGAAATCGAATTTTAACTCTACTTGTTTGTACATTCTTCCTGGATTATGCATGAGAGGTATTTATTAACAATATGCGAGTGTTCGGCCTGTTTGGCGTGAGCCCTTGGAATATACCTATGAGTAGTATAGGACCACTGTATGTCTTGATTCGTGGTCGCTGTTTCTTGATATAGAAACTGTATTAATGATTTGAAGGAATACTGTAAGAATGATTGGTATTATCGCTTCTTTGGGTGCTCGGTCATGGGATTGTTGACAACGACTAGTGATACTTTCGGGTTTCATTTTGTTTTCAATTTTTGGCTTGGAACAGGTAACTGTAGTGTTACCATAGTCTTTTCGACCTAGCGGAAGTTGTTTTCCCTGTTATTAGGTTAGCGGGATTATTTGTGCACTGTGTATAATATAAATACACCTGTACTTTGTTGTATCGACTCAGTGGAGTCGATGACTGAATCGTATTGCTTTCTTTTGCTGGAATGTAGATTTATCCGCAAGTTTTGTGATTGGATTCTTGTAAAAGCCTGATAAGAAGAAACAGGGCTTTTGTCTACTGTTATTTGAAGTAGTTAAAAGATAAAGACTTCCTGTATATGCATTTTCCTTTCTATGTGAAAGCTGTTAGAAAGTTCGAAGCGGCTTAGTTGCTTTTCCTTGCTAGAAATGGATATTCGATTTGCTTCGCTTGTTCTTTCTGAATGTTATCCATGAATAGCATATATGGATTTATCAATCTATGTCATTGTACGTTGCTGTAGGGTTCAGTGGTTATGCGTGCAAACCTTTATCAGTCACTGTGTGAATATATAGATTATGCTATTACGACTTGGACGACTCTGAGGAGTCGAATGAATGATTCATTTTATTCATGAGCTGAATAAAGTTAAGTGTTGGTATTTTAAGTGCCGGCGACTTAATGGAATAACATGTATTTCGATTTTGTTATTGCAATTTGGAATTCCTTCGTGTTTTTGGGATTTGAGGTACAGATTCTTAGGTGGACATGTATGTCTTTGACCTGAGCAAGTTAGTGTAAAATGATTGGCAGAGAGTATTTTGCTGTCTGACTATTGATATGCTTTGTTGAGGATTGTCTGTATGAATTCTTAAGCTTTTGCATGAATTGATACCTCCGTTTGAATCATTGGAAATTCCGGGAAGGTAACTTGTACTACTGTCTCTTTTTGAGCTTGACCTTGGACTGTCTTTGTTACTTTTGAGGTCCTTGTGTTTGGATGACTGTTTCGTGTTTTGACCTTGTTAGGGTAAGTCGCGAATAACGCACCAAGACTTGCATGCTGCAAGGTAAGGATTGTTTGGTTGAATTCCTTTCCTTCACTTCAGTCCGATTTTGACTGAGCAAGAATATGTATGCTATGTTTCCTTCCATTTTGATCTGTCCGATCGACTGTGCATGATTTGGAAGTACCGTGTGGGCAACATAGCATAGTCCTTTGGGAAACCTTAGATTGTTGATGCAATAGTTGTTGTTTTCAGCGATACGCTTGTAGCTCTTGTTTTCAACTGGTGATAAGGCTTTACTGTGCAAAAGGAACTTGCATTGGGCTTATGGTTGTTACATGAAATGTTGATGTGTTAGTTGCTGTACAAGAGATTTGCTGAGTTTCTATCTTTGTGATTTAGAACAGTGATCTTGATTTCGGCCTGTCTAACTTGTTCATTTATATACTGGTTGACTGTTTTCATATGTGAAGGCAGTACAGTGATGAACTTATGTAAAAGGAAGTATGAATGGTTTGATTCTTTCTCTTCCTTTATTTAATATTATTGATAATGAACTATCAGTAGGAAATTGTTTGTAACATATTGGTGGAATCCCGAATTGTTATGTTATTTCCTTTTTGGAGAATGAAACAATCTGACCAATGTTGTGATTTTGGGTTTAATGATTGTTGTGTGCATTCGTTCCTTGTTTCTTAATATTTGATGAAATATTAGAAAATGATTAAGGCTAATTGTAACAATGATAGAGTTACATAATTGTAATCATTCAGTATTACAAGGGCATAGTCTAATCATGTTTACTTATGTGAATATCTGATTTCATTTAAACAGGGTGTTTAATGAAAACAATTGATGGATTGCAATTGTTTTAAAAGTTAGTGCTTATCATGCTCAGTTCATTGAACTGACTCATGTTGACTATTTTTGCAGATGGTTGCCGTAAGAGGTAAATACAATGCAGATCTGGCAGTCCGATCAGATAGTTTATTTGATTTATTATGAATTACAGCTTGATTTTATGGATGTACTATATGAGAAAAGATGTTTCTTTTCCGTTAGCATTATATCAAGTATGCTGTTGCATAAAATGTAATTGTACGAGTTTCGAAAGGAATGAAAATAAGTGTTTGATACTTATGTGTTGTATTCTATTATGAATGATGAACTTCTTCGGTTTACGTAACGAAGAGGCATAGTTATCTTTGTATAATATGGATGCTTTTGTGATTGACAATGAAAGCTTGTAAGTAATTAGACTAAATTCTTATGAGTATTTAGTAGTTCTAATTTGATCTGGATAATGCAATATTGTAATTTAATTATTGTCTCTCTAGAGGATAGGTTAAAATTGAGCCTAAAAGATAACGCTAAACAAGTTGGATTGAATTACTAATCCCTAGTCCTAAGTATAACAGGACAATAGTAAATTGGATTCTAAATCATTTATATCTTTAAACTAAAAAGTATGATATAAATTCAGTTAAGAGAACTGATAGGCAATCAATGGAGTTCAGGTGGCAATCTCAAGCATAGGTTATGAGATATTGTCTGAACCTGTTGCTTAGAATCAGATGTATTCTAATGACTCCTTGATAGAAGCTAGACCTTAATACCTCTACCAAGTAATGGGATTAATGGAGGAGGGTCGTCTTAAGAAAATGAATCCAGGGATTGGAAATGGCTAACCTTAGGGAAAAGTCTTAAGAAGTAATTTAATCTCTAGTGCGTAACGCTTGTTTTTGGGTAGATCTTCTCGAGGCGGATTTAAAGGATGACGACATAAGGTCGACTGCAGGGCTGTACCTCCGAGAAGATTAGGATCTTCTCGAAGTTACAACAATGCAGGTGACTTATGGCGACACCCTTCGCATTGATCGCTAAGATTTACACTTGATTTCGCACGAGTTACCTTGGGACCGATTAAGAACGTGACCATGTTATAAGATTGCCTCAGAGATTTGGGGTATCATGACACACTGGTTGAATTGCAAGGTTGAACCAGTATGTCCTCATATCCCTAATCCTCGTAGGCATCCATATAACATTATCACCTTGTTAATCTGCCTCCGAGTGATTCAGCTGTGAAAGAAAGGACTGACAGTAGTCAGTATAAGACATTCTATATAACATATGAATGGGGTGAAGGACGTATTCCAGATTGACGAGTATGCCGTTAAGGAATACGAGACATGAACAGTATGTTTCAAATCTTTGGCCAAAGTATCACAAGCTGCTGATTGCGTTGTCCTAATTCACCTAGTCTAAGGGATGAGATGCCGATGAATAATGGTAACAGTTATTCAGTTAGATTCCTTGGACAGAGCATTCTGAATCCCAGATTAGGGAAGAGAACCGCCAGAGTATTGTGTTAATTAAGAACACTAACTCTTTTTACTCATGAATAGATCGGTAGTTTACCGAGTCATGGAATGAATAGATCGGAGGTATTCCGAGTCATTACAGCTGCATATGGTTGTCTGTTATATAAATGGTTATTTGAATTGTGAGTTCTAAATTATGTATTTAGAACCAGTATGCAATTATCAAAAAAAAAAATTTGACTTGTTCTATTGTCTAAAATGAGGATGTTACAATGCAACACACCCTGAGGAAACAAGGTTGGCCATGCTATTAATGATAGCGGTGGGGTATTATGCATTACCGAGGGTGGAGGGTGGAAGATTTCTAAAAGCATTGATGAGTGTTATTTGGGAAATGATAGAAATGAGCGTTACTTTTGCATGGGCACCTACATATTTGGTGGAGCTATACAGGGGTTTATAGGCTTGTAGAAAAAATCACAGGACAACACTGGATTGTTCATTTTTATTACATTGTTGGGCCTATGAGCACATTATTTGTGTGTGACCAATAGGCCGACCCATCCAGTTAGGAGAGACCAGAGTGTAGAGGTTGGGATTCAGACGATGGGTCCAGACATAACAAGAGGCAAGATCCCAGGCCGTGACGGGTGACACTGAGTATTATAGGCAGGTATGGGAGATGGTGACGATTGCAGATATTTGTTGGAGGCCTTACGGGAACCATATGGTAACAGAGAACATAGTTGAGGAGTTGAGGGGTGTAGAGTGATTGAGGTGGATCGCGGGTCACAGGCCAGGTGAGTATGAGAGGATTCCTCTAGATCACGTTCGGTGACAATTTGGATTTGTGCAGGATATACCCCTGGCTTATAGACCATATATGAGGATCGACGCGGAGGCCGCATTCACACCTCCCCGGCCAACACCTCTGGAAGGGCTAGAGGAGATAACAGCCGATCGCAGGGTGATGGATGCAGGAATGACAGAGGCCTATAGATTATGGTGGGTAACAGAGATGTGAGGTGAACGTGATTGTCCTGACATAGCTATGATTACATTGGAGAGAGATTGTCTACAGAGTTTATTTCATCATCTCCAAACGCAGGTGAATGAGACAAGAGGATTGTTAGCGGTTGCAGAGTCACGAGCGGTGGGACTAGAGGCGAGATACCTCCATGCGAGAGAGCGTATTCACATGTTACAGGAGAGATTGGTAGATCAGTGGGCGGTACCAATAGCCGTGGTACCTTTGAGGATAGAGAGGCCCGACGAGAGGCGTCGATAATCACGATCATCACCTAGTTCGGGATGAGGCATGAGGGTCTAAGTGAATGTTATCTAGGTATAAGAGTAAATAAGGATGCCGACCTGCGCGTCGATGATAGAGAAGATGTATTTGTTTAGCATCTAAATAAAACTGAATATGTATGTTGATTTGAGTTATGATAATAATAAGAATGTTTATGTTTTGAATTTTTTGTTTTGAAAAAGGATAAAGATGATTGTTATCAAATAGAAATACCCAAAACTATGTATATTTACAACACATGATAGGTTATGGTAGGGGATGGTCGAGCTAACCTTGGGAGACACCATATCTCTGAAGTGCTACCTACATAGCCCATTGCACAAAGCAAGGAGGGGCCTCAGACCGATGTAGTTCTCCCTTAGGACCAAGAAGAGGTGAATTCAGGCAATTTAGGTATGGTTAGGCAATTTTTTGGTTGGTAAAAGTATTGATATTGGTAGGGTAATGTTGTTGGTGTTGGTAATGAATTGGTGATGTTGGAATAGGTATAAGTGAAGCGAAAGTTAGCCTATCCAAGTGGTAGGGAACCATGTCCTGATTAAGATCAACACATAATCCTAGATTCGAGTCAAAGAGGAAAAAAGTTCTCCGTAGGTGAAAAGAGCTAAACAAACCACATAATAACGTAGAATGAGCTTGAACCCCTATGTACTGTACATAGACGAGAAGTCAATAGGTGAAAAGATTTGTATAATCACAATATATCAGGTGTACGTCACGTCCCTTGAGTTTTGTTGTTTTAACAAATGGTGAGGTGAGGTGGATGATGTAGCTGAGGCGCAGAGAACTTGTTATAAAGTGAGTATTCTCATGAAAGAGAACCTAACCTAAATAGACAAGTCCATGACTCAAAAGTTCTTTTGAATGTGGCTTTTATTTTGTTGAATATAGACTGATCGATGCGGGAAGTCTACAAGGGATATGTATTTTATTATTCTTGAGGTCTTCACGAAGCTGATCAATGCGAGAAGCTCCTGATAAAGGCTGACTGTGTATAGCTATCCTTCAAGGGAGTAGTCTATTATATAATAGTAGCAATAGTTTGGCATATAGCTGTCCTTTGAGGGAGCAGTCTATATATAATAGCAGTAATAGTTTGGAATATAGTTGTCCTTCGAGGGAGAAGTCTATATATAATTTAGAGAGCTAGATGTCCATTTGGCGTAAAGCATCTAGTTTTGTAGGAAGTTTGACTCAAGAAAATCCCATAGGTGTTGAATTAAGAATGTGTCATTTTAATAATTTGAAGTCATGGACTAGACTAAAAAGGGGAAGGCATCTTAAAGGGGAGGTGAGAATCAAACTATGTGAGTTTGATTTTATTTTGAGATGTAGGAAACAAAGTGTATGTGGTGGTAAATGAGCTCAAGGGACGAGCGCAAGGTAGATAAGAAGTGATATAACACTAAATTCAACAGTAGAATGGTCGAAGATGCAAATCATTAAGGGGTTCAGGCTCAGGTTTACCATTAAGTGAAGCTAAACGATAAGTGCCTGATCCATAAGTGTGAGTGATTATGTAAGGCCCAATCCAATTGGGAGCAAATTTTCCACGTTTGCTCTTTTCTAGTTTGGTTACATGTTGATTCTCTTTGAGGAAAAGATCACCAACCTTAAAGGTACGCTCATGAAGTCACTTATCATAAGCACGCTTGATGTGTTTTTGATAGATTTGAAGGTGATCAAGAGCTGTAAGACGACGCTCGTCAAGAAGCTCCAATTGGGCTAACCGCTCTTGGTGGAAATCGTCATTGGTGAGAATATCCTGAAGAGATATTCTGAGGGAAGGTATTTGTATTTTGAGAGGCAAGACAACCTCGGTACCATATACCAAAGAAAAAGGTGTGGCATTAGTGGAGGTACGAATGCTAGTACGATAAGCCCAAAGGGCAAAGGGGATGTGATCATGCCAATTTCTTCCGGACTCATTGACAACTTTCATGAGGATTTTGGTTAGGGTTTTATTAGAAGATTCAGCCTGACCATTGGCATGTGGATAGTAAGGTGATGAGAAACTAAGTTTGATATCAAAGTTGTCACAAAGGTCTTGTAACAACTTATTTTTGAAAGATTTACCATTATCTGTTATTAGGCGATGAGGAATACCAAAACGACAGATAATGTGATGGTTAACGAACTCTACAATTTTTTTCTTTTTTGGTTGAAATGAGTGGAATGGCCTCCACCCATTTAGTGTAATATTCTGTTGCTGTGATTATCCAACGGTGACATTGCGAAGAGGGCGGGTGAATCTCACCAATAAGGTCTAAACCCCATTGTGAGAAAGGCCAAAGATCTTGTGCGACCTGTAGTGGATGGCTAGGAGTATGTTGAAGGTTGGCATGTTGTTGACACATAACACAACGCTTATCATATTCGTAGTAGTTGTTATTGAGAGTATGCCAATAATAACCTAGGTGAAGGATTCGTTTGGCCATGGCAAGGCCACTAAAATGTCCACCACAAATACCGTCATGGACCTGTTGGATGGTATAGGTGACCTCCGCGCCGGTTAGACATCGAAGGAGGATGCCATCAAAGCCACGTTTATAAAGGAGTCCCCCCATGACGACATAACAAGAAACACGTTTAAGAAAAGCACATTTGCCAGTACTAGTAAGGTCAAGTGGGAGAACGGAGGTTGTAAGGTAGTCGTGAAATTGGTGGTACCAGGTATCCTGCGAATTAGCAGACACATTATTTATCATATAAACAATCGGGGCTGAGTAAGATGGGGTAAAGAGTTGTTGGACCAAGACGAATATGTCAGAGTCAGTTGGTGAGGTAGGAATTTATGAGGCTAAGCAAGCCATAGTATCCACAAATTTGTTAGTAGAGCGGGGAATGGTCTGGATAGAATAACAAGTAAATGAGGTCAAAAGTGAATCCACGTAATGTTTGTACTTTTGAAGTTCCTCATTTTTACATTGGTAGATGCCCATAACTTGATTGACTACCAATTGAGAGTCACCAAAAATGTTAATAGATTTGACACCTAAGTGTAATGTAACCTGGAGACCCAAAACAAGGGCCTTGTATTCCGCTGTATTATTAGTGCAGGGGAAATCCAGCCAGAATGAAAGAGGCATAGGCTCAGCATCAAGAGGAATGAGAACAACACCGGCCCCTCCACCACGCTAGCATTTAGATAAATCGAAGAAGAGGATCATTGGATACGACTCTTCCATGAGTGAAAGAGTGGCGATGAGTTCGTCAGGGAAATTAAAATTGGTAAATTGTTCCCCAAGTAAAGGGGCATCCGCGAGTTGGTCGGCAATGGTTTTTCCTTTGATTGACTTCTGGTGTATAAATTCAAGGTCGAGGTTAGCAAGAATTATAAGCCATCGAGCGATGCGTTGGTTTAGATGTGGTTTGGTATACATATAATAAATGGGGTCTGTGTTGGTGATGACAAAAATTTTGTGATTCAGGAGGTAGTTTCGGAGTTTGGTGGCTACGAACAATAGGGCTAGGCACAGTTTTTCTACATGTGTATACCTAGTCTCGTAATCCACGAGAGTATGAATTATATAATAAACGGCTTGTTCTCGATGCTCAGAGTCACGATGTGCGAGCATGGCTCCTTGTTATCCTGTAAAATTGACAAGGGCAATTTTACCGATAACCTTACCGAAAATTTTGTTTCGATCCCTCGTTAGGGATCCTTCGCGTTCAAAATATTGTAAAATCCCTTCCCGGGAAATTCAGTTTTTAAACTTAGTCTTTTTGAGCCTTTTTTGGCTGGGCGCATGGTTTTGCCTTGCAACATCAATTTTTGATGCGCCTCCTTAAAAGCCTTTGGCGCATGGTTTTCCATGTTAGCACGTCTTTCAGTGCGCCAAAGAATGTTGAGTGAGTTTTTGGTATACAACGCTTCACAAAGGCCGCGCTTGCCTACAGCTGCTCCACGGTTGGCGCTTGAAGCTCCTCCGGTCAATGCTTTGGCCGAAATTGAAGAGGAAGAAGAGCAATACTATGAAGAACCTTCGCTCCAAGGCGAAGATGATCAAGATGTCGGTGAACCGACTGGCGACTCTACTATTGGATATATGGAATTTGATGAGGACGAATCTGATGAAGAAGAGAGTACGCAAGGCTATGCAAGCGGACAATCCTACGCTGTTTTTACCCGCTCGCAAGGAAAAGAAGCAGAGGTTGATGCCCATACGCAGAAAGAGAAGGCCGTGTCAAACGCACCTCCAACCATTGTTAAAAGAGGTAATCCTCTTCCCACTCAACTCCCTGTTAAATCTTTTGCAAAGAAGTCTTTTCCACCTATCTCTCCTCCGAGTCAGCCCTCTCATATTCCTATCAAGATCAGTAACCCTATTCCATCATCGCGGGGTGAAGGACTCATTCCTTTACCTACGCAACCCTTGGCCGCATTTGATATAATAGATCACGCAAAAAAGACCAAGATCCAAATGTCTGAAGCTGAGTATCTTCAGTCAAACCCCGAACAGCTTGTAAGATTGACTAAGTATATCCAAAGCCAAGCTGTTATAGTTAATCAGGCTTCCCCTAAAGGAATCCTTTCCACTCCTCCTGAATCCCACATAAATGTTGCCTCAACATCTGCATCAGGCAAGATAGAGCCTTTCTATCTCTCCCTCCTAATCAATGGCCATAAGTTGAGCAACTGTATAATTGATTCCGGAGCTTCAGATAACATCATGCCAGCGAAAGTCACCCATGCTTTGGGCCTCACTCTTACCAAGCCTTTCGGCAGATGTTACTCATTGGAAACCAAGCAAGTGCCATTGATTGGTCAAATCAAAGACGCGCAATTCGCGTTCGCAGCATTCCCTGAAAAGAGAGTAAAGATGACCGTCCTTGTCGCTGACATTCCGGCAGCTTATGGAATTTTGCTAGGAAGGAGTTTTTGCAGCGAAGTTGGTGGAGAAATTCACATGGACTGGTCCAAAGCTAGAATTCCAGTCAAGGGCGTAATGCAAACTTTGGAGCCGGAATCCCAAAAGAAATACTTGGTCACTAGCTCTGAAGACCCCAAAGCTCAAATCCTTTTTGAATCATCAGGGATGGGGAACTACTTCTTATCCACCGAGGCGGATACAAAGGAAGTTTTCATTCAAGAAAAGGACCTTAATAAGGTCTGGACTTTGCAGTTTGATGGCAGTTGCACAACTAGCGGATGTGGCGCTGGGGTTGTGTTGATATCTCCTGAGGAGGAGGTCATTCCTCTTTCTTTCAAATTGCATTTTTTCAACACTAACAATACTGCCGAGTATGAGTCTCTGTTACTCGGTATGCAAGCTGCAAAGGAAAGAGGAATTAAAAATCTAAAGGCACAAGGTGATGCCGAGCTAGTTGTAAATCAGGTCAAAAGGATTTACCAAGTAAAAAATGAAAGGCTCAGGCACTACCGTAATGCAGTATGGGACAGCATCGAGGAATTTGATGCCTTTTCAATAGGAGTGATTCCAAGAGCTCAAAATGACATGGCTGATTCGTTGGCTGTTTCAGCATCTCTCATGCTCCCGCACCCGGGTTTGAAGATGAACAAGTACACCATTGAAGTGGTTTTCCGCCCAAGCATGCCAGACAACTCTCAGCATTGGCAGGTATTCAACGATGATAATCACCTCATTGCCTTTCTAGAAAAAGCAGAAAATTTTGATGAGTTGTATTTTGAAGGATCCACCTCTCCATGCCGTGAATCCATCAACAGTCAAAACCACGAAACAAAGGAGAACGATGGCATTTGTCAGCTTAAGGGAAATAAAATTCCAAAGGGCCTGGTTTCTCTGGAGCGCCTGTTTGACAGGCATGACCGTTTTGTGAAAAGGAAAAGGCGAGATGATCCTAGCTCATCTCCAGAGACAGAACCAGTCAATTTAGGTTCTGAGGCACATTCGCAATTCGTGAACATCGGGAAATGTTGCACGCCAGAAGAAAAGCGGAAATTTGTCAAGTTGCTGAAAAGATATATGGATGTATTGGCATGGTCCTATGCCGACTTAAAGTCCTTCAAGCCAAAGGACGTTCAGCATGATATACCGCTGAAAGAGGATGCCAGAGCCTTCCGTCAAAAGCAGAGGCATTATAATCCCAAGATTTCGGGCACCATTCAGGCCGAAATTCAGAAGATGCTGGACGCAAGAATCATTTTCCCTATTCATCACAGCACTTGGGTGGCAAACATTGTGCCGGTACGCAAGAAAAACGGTGAAATACGCATCTGCGTAGACTTCCGAAACTTGAATCAAGCTTCGCTGAAAGACAACTACCCTCTTCCCATAATGGACCAAGTTCTGTAAGCAGTAACTGGGTCGGAAATGCTGTCTATGCTTGACGGTTTTTCAGGCTATAATCAGATTGAAGTCTCGCCTGAAGATCAATTCAAAACAGCATTCACTACTCCATGGGGTACATTTGCCTACAGCAGGATGCCTTTCGGCCTAACCAATGCTGGTGCCACTTTTCAGCGGGCCATGGACTTTGCATTCAAAGGCATGATGGGAAAAGTCATTGTAGTTTATCTAGATGACTTAACCGTGTTCTCCAAACGACGAAGTGATCATTGTGATCACTTGGAGCAAGTATTGGCCAGGTGCCGAGAACATGGAATTTCCCTTAACCCAAAAAAGTCTGTTTTTGGGGTTACGGAAGGGAAATTGCTAGGCCATGTGGTTAGCAAAGAAGGAACGAAGATTGATGCCGAAAGAGTTAAGGCTATCCAAAGCCTTACTCTGCCTACAAGCAAGAATGGTGTTCATTCTTTCTTCGGAAAGGTGAACTTTCTTAGGCGTTTTGTCCCTGATTTTGCTGAGAAGACCCGCCACATACTGAACATGATGAAAGGATCACCCACTTTCAGATGGAGTGAAGAGGGGAAAAGGTCGTTTGAAGAGATAAAAACTTCTGTTGCTCATGCACCGGTCCTGGTATGTCCAGATTTCTCCAAAAACTTCATTATGTATAGTTACGCCTCCGGACATACTGTGTCTGCAATCCTAATGCAAAAGAATTCAGAGGATATTGAATCCCCCGATTGCATTCATGAGTTCTCCCCTCAAGCCCCACGAGTTGAAGATGACTCAATTAGAAAAGCACGCCTTTTCCGTTGTCAAAGCGGTGAAGAATTTCAGGTATTACATTCTGAACTCGCATACGGTGGTGCTAGTTCCCGACACTGCGGTGAAGTCAATTCTAACTCAGCAGGAGTTAGGAAGCTTAAGAGGGAATTGGATCGCAAAGGTCCAGGAATATGACCTAGATATTAAACCCACCAAGCTGGTGAGGGACAAAGGCCTGTGTCAGCTAATGGCTGAAAATGAAGATTCAGAAAATCCTGATGAAAGAGGAGATTGCACCAACGAAACGCAAAGCCCTCTGGAAGGGCCTGATTCTCTACCTCTGATTTTGTTTGTTTCAACTAGTGACGAATGGTACTCCGACATCACTTTCTTCCTTACCTACGGCGAATGCCCAATGCACCTCACTGCAAAGGAAAAGCGTACTATAAAGCTCAGGGCAGCTAAATATGTCATCTGGGATGAAAGTTTATATAAGCGTGGGATAGACGGTGTCTTTCTGCGATGTGTTGACAAGCCCCAGCAAGTAAAACTGCTGGAAAGTTTTCACAACTCAGCCTGTGGAGGCCATTTTTCTTCTTCCGTGACAGCGCACAAAATCATTCGAGCCAGGTACTACTGGCCGACGCTCTTTCAAGATACGGCTACCTAGGTGGCAAAATGTGAACCCTGTCAGCAATTCGTCGGCAAGCCCAAGTTGGCTGCCCTCCCCCTAAGGCCGGTCATTATCAATGAACCATTCAGGCAATGGGGAATTGATTTTATTGGTGCACTCAATCCTCAATCGAGTGCTGGACATAGCTATGTCCTCACCGCAACAGATTACTTCACTAAATGGGTGGAAGCCATACCCGTCAAGCATGCCACTTCCGAGGTAGTTTGCAGTTTTATCAAAGAGAATATCATTGTCAGGTTTGGCATTCCAAATAAAATCGTTGCTGATAATGCTTCTAACTTCTCTTCCCAGGAAGTTATTAGCTTTTGCTATGAATATGGGATAACTTTAGCACATGCCTCAGATTATTTTCCTCAGGGAAATGGTCAGGCAGAATCCAGTAATAAGAACTTGGTGACCATCATACGGAAATTAGTAGATGAAAATCAGCAGATGTGGCACAAGTCTTTGTACGACGCTTTGTGGGCGGACCGCATTACCCCCAAGAGATCTCTCGGCATGTCACCTTTTCAAGTCTTATATGGCACTGATGCCGAGCTTCCCATTTCAGCGGAACTTCTTGCTCTACGCTTGGCACGAGCAATCGAAGATGAAACTTTTCAAAGTTCTCTGGAAAAGAGAATCATGTACCTTGCGGAACTTGAAGAAAAGAGAGTAAGGGTGGTCGACAGGATCACTGAACATCAGAATCAAGTAAAGAAGCTTTTCGACAAGAAGGCCAAGCAGAGGAATTTTGAAGTGGGAGATCTTGTCCTTCTCTGGGACAAGCGAAGAGAGCCAAAGGGTATGCATGGAAAGTTTGACTCCTTATGGAGAGGACCCTTCAAAATCAAGCAACTCAATGGAGAGAATAGTTTCTATCTCTCTTATCTGGATGGAGCTGAACTCCCGCTTCCCTACAGCGGGCAACATCTCAAGATCTTCAGGAAGTAGAGCTTGCTCTCTCCTTTGTACAGTTTATTTTAGTTGTGTGTTTGCTTTAGTCGTGTGTTTGCTTTCGGTTTTTGTGTGTTTCCTTTGTTCTCCCTCCGGTCCCCCTTGTTTTTGACTCCGTACCCAATGGATAGGCACATGTGATCTGGGATTCTCTACCCCCGAGTTTCACTCAGGGATAGTCCCCAGAAAGAGCCAGCTGTTATCCTGTAAAATTGACAAGGGCAATTTTACGATAACTTACCGAAAATTTTGTTTTCGATCCCTCGTTAGGGATCCTTCGCTGTTCAAAATTATTGTAAAATCCCTTCCCGGGAAATCAGTTTTTGAACTTAGTCTTTTTGACGCCTTCTTTGGCTGGGCGCATGGTTTGCCTCTTGCAAATCAATTTTTTGATGCGCCTCCTTAAAAGCCTTTGGCGCATGGTTTTCCATGTAGCACGTCTTTCGGGTGCGCCAAAGAATGTTGAGTGAGTTTTTTGGTGCGCCAACAGGGCGCACGTAATATCTTTGTTACACTCAAGTGTTTGGTGCGCCAAAGGGTGCACATAGCTTCGTGTCGACAACTCGTTTGATGCGCCAAGGCGCGCTCATTCTCCTGTTGTATTTCCTTCCATGGCGCCAAAGGGCGCACGTTTTTCCCCCTGTCGACAGCTATTTCCATGCGCCACTTTCAAAAGTGGGGTGGCCGCATTTATGACAAAGTTTTGTTTATATACAGTGCCCGCCCTGTCATTTTCATTATTTTGTCATCGAGCACGTGATATCCCTGGACTTGTCAGCCCCTGCTCTGTCATTTTCATCAAGTTGTGGACCCGCTCAAGGATTTTGGCTATATTGTTAAGGTAAGAGGTTCATCCTCTTTTCATTTAGTTCTTGGTGTGTGCTTGCTTGCTGGTTTTCATCAGTTGTATTTTGTGCCTGGCTTGTTTCCCTCCTTGAACTTTTTGTTTTCTTCCTCCTGCCTGGTCTGTGCTTTCTTTCTCCTCCTCCTCCCCCCCCCTCTTTCTCTGGATTTGATGGAAAAGGAGGGATGGTTTTATTTTGGCTTGGTCTGATCCTATTTTATCAAAAACTAAGTGATGCCAAGCGTCCTTTCGAAGTGGAGGTTGAAATGTGAAATGCTTAAGTATTCCCCATGGCGCGTTGCCGCGTCATGTTGCACCTTAGACAGTCGCGCCCCTCGGCGCGTCTACCCAGCATGCTGCAGTTAAAAAATCATGCGCCCCTAGGCGCACCCTTTCGGCCCGTAACACGCTCGAAAACCCGCGCTCCTTATATCCCTTTGGCGCATCTTTTTTACCCCTGTTGCATCCCTCTTCTATGCGCTAAAGGGCCGCGCCAGCTTCCATGCAAACGCAAGAGTTTTTTGCGCAAGTGTAAAACCTCCAAGGCGCGGGCGCACCTTCCGTTGCAAGTACATGATGTTGTGTAGACCCTCCATGCGCCGCGCCATATACCTTTGGCGCGCCTTTTTTCCATGTTGCACAATCTGCCCATGCGCCAAAGGGCGCACCAAACCTCAATGTAACATGCATTTCCTGTGCGCCCTTCTATATAATGCAGTCTGCTTCATCCATGCGCCATGCGCCTTTGGCGCCAACTTAACCTCTGTTGCACCCTTTTCCTGTGCGCCTTGACTATTCAGCCTGTTATATACATTTTTCATGCGCCCTGCGTCCCGAACCTTAAAAGTTCTAACTCTTTCTTCTGCTAGTATTCCAATGGAAGATCAAATGACTAATTCAAGCTTCTTGGATTGGGTTTCGCTCCTTCTACGTGCAGATCATCAGATAAGCCTTGAAGAACACATGTCTACGTCAAGCAAGAGACCCATCAAACCAAGAGGGAAGGCAAAGCTAACAGAAGAAGAAATGAAATACAAATATCAGAGGGTCAGAATGCCCGAATCACAGGCAGAGTGTAATATGGATGTCAGGGATTCTGAACTGGGTCACATTGACATAGAGGAATTCTGGGTAAGAACTCAGAAAGTGACAAGGAGTCCATGGATGGATAAATTGATAGGCAGCGCCCTGCACTTTGCCGGAGGAATCCCTGTCAGCGCTGTTGAATAACGAGTTCATGATGATTTGTTGCACAATCCTTCAACAAAGACACGAGATGTGTCGAGAACAGCAAAGGCGAGGTAGTTATAAACCTTACTGCCCGTCGCTTTGAGTTGATGCTTGGAATCCCTCACCACCGAAACTATGTGGCTGTTAGCCAGCAAGAAATGCCTCAAGGCTTGGGAGGACAACGAAGACAAGTGCATGCAATTGATGAATGAGGTCTACCTCAAGAATAAGAAGGTAGTGACCCGGTGGCCCTCAAACTATCCACCGGAGTGATTTCTCAGAGGAACTCAGTGATACAATCACCTTCCTGAGCAGAGTCTTCGGTCTTTCAGATGCTCACTACTTCCATAAGTGGATGCTGCGGTACCTGGTGGTACCTGGAAACAATGAATAAGAATCTGCCCGATCAGCGTTTCTGCTGGGGGGAGATAATAAGCAGCACAATATCCGAGCAACTGCAACAGTTCGCTACAACAGGAGTGTTCCACATGAACTCCTACGTAGTGTATGCTGCTGCGTCTGAAAGGGATTATCCAGGGCTGCACCGAAGCGGAACTTGGCCTCAGGCCAAAATATATGAATACTATCAAGAGCTGAAGCTGGAGAACAGCATCCAACACTTCGCTAAGATCAATGATGTTTTCTTCTATCACATCATGTGCATGTTGCGGCCAAATTTGACTCATGGCCGGACAACCAAAAACATAGTGGCAGTCACAGAGAAGTGGGGGGCCTTGTTCACCCAGTTTCCCACGTTCACCTATCTGAGGGCGGTCAACTTTTTGGGCGAACCAACCAGGTTGCCAAGGTATGCTGGACCAAAGCTGATTTTATTGGAACTATCAAGACAGCTCGTCACATACCATGAAAAGTGCCTCAAGAGAAAGAAGGGCGGAACTCCTTTCCCCCTCACAGTAGGCCGTTACACATGCTCCAGCTATCACAAGGCGAAGGAGATGTTTGCTGAGCTAGAATTGCTCAACCTAAAGCATGATTTCCCAGCAAGGCCTACATTCGACCCTAGGGGCTGTCTACCAAGGGCTAAGCTTGATCCGATTCATGTCCCTCAGATTGAGGATATCTACATTGACGTTCTCCATGAGGTAGAACTCAGAAGAAAGGATCACTCTCGCTTAGCATTAACGGAAATCATCCATTACGGAGTGGCTATTGTCCCAAAAGGCTTCCAAACCACGGAAGACGAAGTAGACAAAGTATATAATGACACAGAAGGGGATGATTGGCCCTTCCCGGACATTGACAGAAGCAAGGCTCCTCAGACAATCGAGGAGAGGGTCAAGGAGACTATGCGGAGAACAGAGCATTGGTGCCGCATGAATGGGTTAATCTACCTCGGTGTAGATTTTACAAACTTCTCCTTTGGGTAATGCACCTCCAAGGTCAAAGAAGCAGCTAAAAGGCAAAGCTGCGGAAGGTGAGCCTAGCACCATTCAGGAGGAAGCCCCTGAAAGTCCTCTTCCTTCAGAGCCTGAACAAGTAATAACCCTGGATTCGCCAGAGAAGGAATTGGCAGAGGATAGTCCTATACGCCCATCCACCCAGGATGTCGGCATCGCTACAACTACAGAGGTCCCTTCTATCCCTTCTTCTTCTCTTCCTCCCCTTCCTCAGATCGGCAACCACTCCTTTGGTTGTGTCTTCTCCCCCTTCTTCTACTCTCTCCCCTGCCTCTTCGTCCATCTTCTCCTCTCTCGCTGATTTGTCTTCTCCATTTCTTCCCTCATTTCCGGGCTCCCTTCCCTTCCCATGTCTTCTACAGCTGCGGTTTCCCTTCCTCCCGTGGGCATGTCTTCGGCTATTCTTTCAATGCCTGTGCGCCCTTCTATATAATGCAGTCTGCTTCATCCATGCGCCATGCGCCTTTGGCGCCAACTTAACCTCTGTTGCCCCCTTTTTCCTGTGCGCCTTGACTATTCAGCCTGTTATAATACATTTTTCATGCGCCCTGCGTCCCGAACCTTAAAAGTTCTAACTCTTTCTTCTGCTAGTATTCCAATGGAAGATCAAATGACTAATTCAAGCTTCTGGATTGGGTTTCGCTCCTTCTACTACGTGCAGATCATCAGATAAGCCTTGAAGAACACATGTCTACGTCAAGCAAGAGACCCATCAAACCAAGAGGGAAGGCAAAAGCTAACAGAAGAAAAATGAAATACAAATATCAGAGGGTCAGAATGCCCGAATCACAGGCAGAGTGTAATATGGATGTCAGGGATTCTGAACTGGGTCACATTGACATAGAGGAATTCTGGGTAAGAACTCAGAAAGTGACAAGGAGTCCATGGATGGATAAATTGATAGGCAGCGCCCTGCACTTTGCCGGAGGAATCCCTGTCAGCAGCTGTGAATAACGAGTTCATGATGATTGTTGCACAATCCTTCAACAAAGACACGAGAATGTGTCGAGAACAGCAAAGGCGAGGGTAGTTATAAACTTTATTGCCCCGTCGCTTTGAGTTGATGCTGGAATCCCTCACCACCGGAAACTATGTGGCTGTTAGCCAGCGAGAATGCCTCAAGGCTTGGGAGGACAACGAAGACAAGTGCATGCAATTGATGAATGGGTCTACCTCAAGAATAAGAAGGTAGTGACCCCGGTGGCCTCAAACTATCCACCGGAGTGATTTTCTCAGAGAACTCAGTGATACAATCACCTTCCTGAGCAGAGTCTTTCGGTCTTTCAGAGTGCTCACTACTTCCATAAGTGGTATGCTGCGGGTACTGGAAACAATGAATAAGAATCTGCCCGATCAGCGTTCTGCTGGGGGAGATAATAAGCAGCACAATATCCGAGCAACTGCAACAGTTCGCTACAACACGGAGTGTTCCCACATGAACTCCTTCCTACGTAATGTAATGCCTGCTGCATCTGAAAGGGAGTTATCCAGGGTTCCCCGAAAAGCTCATTGATGAGCGGGAAACTTGCTGAAGCAATTAGTGAAAGGCACAAGGATCCATCACGGATCAATTTGCGCCAATGATCAGCAAGTTCTTGGAATACCGCGCTCAGTTCCACATCTCATCTCCTGATCAGCATCAGAAACAGGCGACCCCTTTTAGGCCACAGGATGATGATGATGAATAGCTTCTTCTTCTTCTTCTTCTTCTTCTTCTTCTCCTATCTATTCTCGACTTTCTCTTCGAAATATCTGAAGTGTGTTGGCACAAAACGATGACATCATCCATGTTGCATCATGGGATGATGTCATCCATCCAAGTTGTAAAAGTCAACATGACTTTTGGATATTTTGTAAATATCTTGTGAATAAGTGGTTGGCTCCATTTGCCTTTCTCTCTCCCTCATTTCTATAAATACTAGAATACTTGTTGTATTCAAGGAGGTGAACATTTTTCAGATAGAAATAGAGGTGAGGAGAGAAAGACTTTGAGCTTTCTTGTAACAGATAAAAACAATTAATACAATTATTCAGACTTTGTGCTCAATAGCTGTGTTATACATTAGATCTTTCTTATGTTAGATCTGCATGTGTCTTTTCTGTTGAATTCATATCTACTTTTCCGTCACTTGTTTATCAGTATTGCTTTGTTTATTTATGCGAGTAGGTTTGGCTCTGTTTACTACCAAGCCCAAAGCATAGATCTTCTGACCCTTCCGCTTTGGAACTCATTTCTTTTCTTCCTTCGGATCTGTTCTTTCTCTTCTCCTTCTTTTATTCCTTTCTCTTCGCAGCCTAGAACACTCTACTGGGATGAGATCCCAACCCCCGAAGGCAGAATCTGTGAGACTTGCATAGGTTCCTGCTAGTAGAAGTAGCAATAAACCAGTTTCGCTTTGCTGTCTCAAAGAGGGGCTAAGCCCTGCACACTGTTGGCTCGTCTATCCATAGATCTGTCCTCACGACAGATTTTCGGACCAACAGTTTTTGGCGACTCCGCTGGGGATCGAATTTTAAACAGATTTCGCCAACAGTAACAGATAAATCTGTCAGATCTATGCTGGTAGTAAAATAAAAAATCAGGAAAAATCAGCAGGTTGCTGCCAGTTTTGCAAAATCTGAACTTTTTGTTGAAAATCCAAAAATTTGCAAAAGTGCCCGAAATTGAAAATTCTCTTCTGAGAATCATAGATCTGGGCCTGTTACATATCTTTAGTTCGCTGAGTTTTTATCGAAAATCATCATTTTCTGTAGATCTGAGTTTTTAACAATTTTCTGAAATGTTCTAAACCCTCTGAAAATTAAAAACCAGATCCGAAAAATTGGCTTACTATCTTCCCTGCCATCTTATCCTCGCTATCATTTGTCATTTAACCGCAATCGGTTTCTGAAGAGGATAATTTTCAAATATCCAGAAAAGTACATGCTGCTGGTTTTTGTCAAAAAAACCAGAAAATCAGCAAGTACACCCAAAAATAAAGTTTAAGTCTGCGCTGTAATATTGCAGATCCAAAAGGTACACTGGCGAGTGAACCTTTTTACGCGCAGCAGAAGAGCCTGTGGAGAAGCCGATCCTACTTTCGATCTGCTTCAGAGGCACCATTTCAGCATTACACCGGCACGTTTTTCAGCGCTAAGCTCAGCTAGCCGGTCATCCAGGAGTGTCTCGCCTTCACAAAGAAAAAGTCTTTTGCCAGGAGCATCCACATCCCTTTGTAGTGCTTTGCTACTCAGCGGAACTACACTTCCGGCTCGTGTTCTCTTTCCGGCTTTTCAGATGGCTGGTACCATGGGGAAACGCTATGGGTCCGTTGGCTTTACCACATCCAGTTCACGCACTCCCTCACGGAAATTGAAAGAATTTTCCTAAATTCGACGGGAGCGGAAATCAAAGCATGGATTCCCACATTTCTGCTTTCATTATGTCATGCAGTATTTTGGATGTGACTCATGAAGATGTGTCAGTTCGCCTCTTTCTGGAAACTCTACAAGGGCCTGCAGCTGAATGGTTTCGGCATTTGCCGGCCGGATCTATCACTAGTTGGGCGACTTTGCGGGACGCTTTTGAAGACAGGTATAAGCCTTCAGAGGATGCAATTTACTTTATTGTCACGAATCACTCATCTGAAGAAGGAGGCAAATGAGACCATGCGCGATTTTGTCGCCCGGTTCAATGCACTAATCAACTGTGTCCCTACTGCCATGCTTCCAACACCGGAGAACCAGAAGTGTTTTTTCGTAAATGCCATGAGTTCAAAAGTTAGCTTCTTACTCCTTCAAGAGCGAGTAGCTACTCTACCTCTCGCTCAGGCTGTTGCCATCTGTATAAAAGACAATTTGATAATATCTGGCGAGTTAAGAAAAGAATCAGTAAAGCCTAAGTCTTTGGGCCCTTCGCCTATCACTTCGTCTGATCCAGCATTCCAAAAAATGGCGAATGATTTGCTTGCCCTAAAGAAGCAGCTGGCCCAGGCCTCTCCCAGTTCCTCGTATCGGGATATCCCGCGGAGGAATTTTGTTCCTAACAACGCTTCACAAAGGCCGCGCTTGCCTACAGCTGCCCCACGGTTGGCGCTTGAAGCTCCTCCGGTCAATGCTTTGGCCGAAATTGAAGAGGAAGAAGAGCAATACTATGAAGAACCTTCGCTCCAAGGTGAAGATGATCAAGATGTCGGTGAACCGACTGGTGACTCTACTATTGGATACATGGAATTTGATGAGGACGAATCTGATGAAGAAGAGAGTACGCAAGGCTATGCAAGCGGACAATCCTACGCTGTTTTTACCCACTCGCAAGGAAAAGAAGCAGGGGTTGATGCCCATACGCAGAAAGAGAAGGCCGTGTCAAACGCGCCTCCAACCATTGTTAAAAGAGGTAATCCTCTTCCCACTCAACTCCCTGTTAAATCTTTTGCAAAGAAGTCTTTTCCACCTATCTCTCCTCCGAGTCAGCCCTCTCATATTCCTATCAAGATCAGTAACCCTATTCCATCATCGCGGGGTGAAGGACTCATTCCTTTACCTACGCAACCCTTGGCCGCATTTGATATAATAGATCACGCAAAAAAGACCAAGATCCAAATGTCTGAAGCTGAGTATCTTCAGTCAAACCCCGAACAGCTTGTAAGATTGACTAAGTATATCCAAAGTCAAGCTGTTATAGTTAATCAGGCTTCCCCTAAAGGAATCCTTTCCACTCCTCCTGAATCCCACATAAATGTTGCCTCAACATCTGCATCAGGCAAGATAGAGCCTTTCTATCTCTCCCTCCTAATCAATGGCCATAAGTTGAGCAACTGTATAATTGATTCCGGAGCTTCAGATAACGTCATGCCAGCGAAAGTCGCCCATGCTTTGGGCCTCACTCTTACCAAGCCTTTCGGCAGATGTTACTCATTGGAAACCAAGCAAGTGCCATTGATTGGTCAAATCAAAGACGCGCAATTCGCGTTCGCAGCATTCCCTGAAAAGAGAGTAAAGATGACCGTCCTTGTCGCTGACATTCCGGCAGCTTATGGAATTTTGCTGGGAAGGAGTTTTTGCAGCGAAGTTGGTGGAGAAATTCACATGGACTGGTCTAAAGCTAGAATTCCAGTCAAAGGCGTAATGCAAACTTTGGAGCCGGAATCCCAAAAGAAATACTTGGTCACTAGCTCTGAAGACCCCAAAGCTCAAATCCTTTTTGAATCATCAGGGATGGGGAACTACTTCTTATCCACCGAGGCGGATACAAAGGAAGTTTTCATTCAAGAAAAGGACCTTAATAAGGTCTGGACCTTGCAGTTTGATGGCAGTTGCGCAACTAGCGGATGTGGCGCTGGGGTTGTGCTGATATCTCCTGAGGAGGAGGTCATTCCTCTCTCTTTCAAATTGCAGTTTTTCAATACGAATAATACTGCTGAGTATGAGTCTCTGTTACTCGGTATGCAAGCTGCAAAGGAAAGAGGAATTAAAAATCTAAAGGCACAAGGTGATGCCGAGCTAGTTGTAAATCAGGTCAAAAGGATTTACCAAGTAAAAAATGAAAGGCTCAGGCACTACCGTAATGCAGTATGGGACAGCATTGAGGAATTTGATGCCTTTTCAATAGGAGCGATTCCAAGAGCTCAAAATGACATGGCTGATTCGTTGGCTGTTTCGGCATCTCTCATGCTCCCACACCCGGGTTTGAAGATGAACAAGTACACCATTGAAGTGGTTTTCCGCCCAAGCGTGCCAGACAACTCTCAGCATTGGCAGGTATTCAACGATGATAATCACCTCATTGCCTTTCTAGAAAAAGCAGAAAATTTTGATGAGTTGTATTTTGAAGGATCCACCTCTCCATGCCGTGAATCCATCAACAGTCAAAACCACGAAACAAAGGAGAACGATGGCATTTGTCAGCTTAAGGGAAATAAAATTCCAAAGGGCCTGGTTTCTCTGGAGCGCCTGTTTGACAGGCATGACCGTTTTGTGAAAAGGAAAAGGCGAGATGATCCTAGCTCATCTCCAGAGACAGAACCAGTCAATTTAGGTTCTGAGGCACATCCGCAATTCGTGAACATCGGGAAATGTTGCACGCCAGAAGAAAAGCGGAAATTTGTCAAGTTGCTGAAAAGATATATGGATGTATTGGCATGGTCCTATGCCGACTTAAAGTCCTTCAAGCCAAAGGACGTTCAGCATGATATACCGCTGAAAGAGGATGCCAGAGCCTTCCGTCAGAAGCAGAGGCATTATAATCCCAAGATTTCGGGCACCATTCAGGCCGAAATTCAGAAGATGCTGGACGCAAGAATCATTTTCCCTATTCATCACAGCACTTGGGTGGCAAACATTGTGCCGGTACGCAAGAAAAACGGTGAAATACGCATCTGCGTAGACTTCCGAAACTTGAATCAAGCTTCACTGAAAGACAACTACCCTCTTCCCATAATGGATCAAGTTCTGCAAGCAGTAACTGGGTCAGAAATGCTGTCTATGCTTGACGGTTTTTCAGGCTATAATCAGATTGAAGTCTCGCCTGAAGATCAATTCAAAACAGCATTCACTACTCCATGGGGTACATTTGCCTACAGCAGGATGCCTTTCGGCCTAACCAATGCTGGTGCCACTTTTCAGCGGGCCATGGACTTTGCATTCAAAGGCATGATGGGAAAAGTCATTGTAGTTTATCTAGATGACTTAACCGTGTTCTCCAAACGACGAAGTGATCATTGTGATCACTTGGAGCAAGTATTGGCCAGGTGCCGAGAACATGGAATTTCCCTTAACCCAAAAAAGTCTGTTTTTGGGGTTACGGAAGGGAAATTGCTAGGCCATGTGGTTAGCAAAGAAGGAACGAAGATTGATGCCGAAAGAGTTAAGGCTATCCAAAGCCTTACTCTGCCTACAAGCAAGAATGGTGTTCATTCTTTCTTCGGAAAGGTGAACTTTCTTAGGCGTTTTGTCCCTGATTTTGCTGAGAAGACCCGCCACATACTGAACATGATGAAAGGATCACCCACTTTCAGATGGAGTGAAGAGGGGAAAAGGTCGTTTGAAGAGATAAAAACTTCTGTTGCTCATGCACCGGTCCTGGTATGTCCCGATTTCTCCAAAAACTTCATTATGTATAGTTACGCCTCCCGAACATACTGTGTCTGCAATCCTAATGCAAAAGAATTCAGAGGATATTGAATCCCCGATTGCATTCATGAGTTCTCCCCTCAAGCCCCACGAGTTGAAGATGACTCAATTAGAAAAGCACGCCTTTGCCGTTGTCAAAGCGGTGAAGAATTTCAGGTATTACATTCTGAACTCGCATACGGTGGTGCTAGTTCCCGACACTGCGGTGAAGTCAATTCTAACTCAGCAGGAGTTAGGAAGCTTAAGAGGGAATTGGATCGCAAAGGTCCAGGAATATGACCTAGATATTAAACCCACCAAGCTGGTGAGGGGCAAAGGCCTGTGTCAGCTAATGGCTGAGAACAAGGGTTCAGAAAATCCTGATGAAAGAGGAGATTGCACCAACGAAATGCAAAGCCCTCTGGAAGGGCCTGATTCTCTACCTCTGGTTTTGTTTGTTTCAACTAGTGACGAATGGTACTCCGACATCGCTTTCTTCCTTACCTACGGCGAATGCCCAATGCACCTCACTGCAAAGGAAAAGCGTACTATAAAGCTCAGGGCAGCTAAATATGTCATCTGGGATGAAAGTTTATATAAGCGCGGGATAGACGGTGTCTTTCTGCGATGTGTTGACAGGCCCCAGCAAGTAAAACTGCTGGAAAGTTTTCACAACTCAGCCTGTGGAGGCCATTTTTCTTCTTCCGTGACAGCGCACAAAATCATTCGAGCCAGGTACTACTGGCCGACGCTCTTTCAAGATACGGCTACCTGGGTGGCAAAATGTGAACCCTGTCAGCAATTCGTCGGCAAGCCCAAGTTGGCTGCCCTTCCCCTAAGGCCGGTCATTATCAATGAACCATTCAGGCAATGGGGAATTGATTTTATTGGTGCACTCAATCCTCAATCGAGTGCTGGACATAGCTATGTCCTCACGGCAACAGATTACTTCACTAAATGGGTGGAGGCCATACCTGTCAAGCATGCCACTTCTGAGGTAGTTTGCAGTTTTATCAAAGAGAATATCATTGTCAGGTTTGGCATTCCAAATAAAATCGTTGCTGATAATGCTTCTAACTTCTCTTCCCGGGAAGTTATTAGCTTTTGCTATGAATATGGGATAACTTTAGCACATGCCTCAGATTATTATCCTCAGGGAAATGGTCAGGCAGAATCCAGTAATAAGAACTTGGTGACCATCATACGGAAATTAGTAGATGAAAATCAGCGGATGTGGCACAAGTCTTTGTACGACGCTTTGTGGGCGGACCGCATTACCCCCAAGAGATCTCTCGGCATGTCACCTTTTCAAGTGTTATATGGCACTGATGCCGAGCTTCCCATTTCAGCGGAACTTCCTGCTCTACGCTTGGCACGAGCAATCGAAGATGAAACTTTTCAAAGTTCTCTGGAAAAGAGAATCATGTACCTTGCGGAACTTGAAGAAAAGAGAGTAAGGGTGGTCGACAGGATCACTGAACATCAGAATCAAGTAAAGAGGCTTTTCGACAAGAAGGCCAAGCAGAGGAATTTTGAAGTGGGAGATCTCGTCCTTCTCTGGGACAAGCGAAGAGAACCAAAGGGCATGCACGGAAAATTTGATTCCCTATGGAGAGGGCCCTTCAAAATCAAGCAACTCAATGGAGAGAATAGTTTCTATCTCTCTTATCTGGATGGAGCTGGGCTCCCGCTTCCCTACAGCGGGCAACATCTCAAGATCTTCAGGAAGTAGAGCTTGCTCTCTCCTTTGTACAGTTTATTTTAGTTGTGTGTTTGCTTTAGTCGTGTGTTTTGCTTTCGGTTTTTGTGTGTTTCCTTTGTTCTCCCTCCGGTCCCCCTTGTTTTTGACTCCGTACCCAATGGATAGGCACATGTGATCTGGGATTCTCTACCCCCGAGTTTCACTCAGGGATAGTCCCCAGAAAGAGCCAGCTGTTATCCTGTAAAATTGACAAGGGCAATTTTACCGATAACCTTACCGAAAATTTTGTTTCGATCCCTCGTTAGGGATCCTTCGCGTTCAAAATATTGTAAAATCCCTTCCCGGGAAATTCAGTTTTTGAACTTAGTCTTTTTGAGCCTTTTTTGGCTGGGCGCATGGTTTTGCCTTGCAACATCAATTTTTGATGCGCCTCCTTAAAAGCCTTTGGCGCATGGTTTTCCATGTTAGCACGTCTTTCGGTGCGCCAAAGAATGTTGAGTGAGTTTTTGGTGCGCCAAAGGGCGCACGTAATATCTTTGTTACATCAAGTTTTGGTGCGCCAAAGGGCGCACATAGCTTCGTGTCGACAACTCGTTTGATGCGCCAAAGGCGCGCTCATTCTCCTGTTGTCATTTCCTTCCATGCGCCAAAGGGCGCACGTTTTCCCCTGTCGACAGCTGTTTCCATGCGCCATTTCAAAAGTTGGTGGCGCATTTATGACAAAGTTTTGTTATATATAACAGTGCCCGCCCTGTCATTTTCATTATTTCCATCGAGCACGTGATATCCCTGGACTTGTCAGCCCCTGCTCTGTCATTTTCATCAAGTTGTGGACCCGCTCAAGGATTTTGGCTATATTGTTAAGGTAAGAGGTTCATCCTCTTTTCATTTAGTTCTTGGTGTGTGCTTGCTTGCTGGTTTTCATCAGTTGTATTTGTGCCTGGCTTGTTTCCCTCCTTGAACTTTTTGTTTTCTTCCTCCTGCCTGGTCTGTGCTTTCTTTCTCCTCTCCCTCCCTCTTTCTGGATTTGATGGAAAAGGGAGGGATGGTTTTATTTTGGCTTGGTCTGATCCTATTTTATCAAACTAAGTGATGCCAAGCGTCCTTTCGAAGTGGAGGTTGAAATGTGAAATGCTCAAGTATTCCCCATGGCGCGTTGCCGCGTCATGTTGCACCTTAGACAGTCGCGCCCCTCGGCGCGTCTACCCAGCATGCTGCAGTTAAAAATCATGCGCCCCTAGGCGCACCCTTTCGGCCCGTAACACGCTCGAAAACCGCGCCTCCTTATATCCCTTTGGCGCATCTTTTACCCCTGTTGCATCCCTCTTCTATGCGCTAAAGGGCGCGCCCAGCTTCCATGCAACGCAAGAGTTATTTGCGCAAGTGTAAAACCTCCAAGGCGCGGGCGCACCTTCCGTTGCAAGTACATGATGTTGTGTAGACCCTCCATGCGCCGCGTCATATACCTTTGGCGCGCCTTTTTTCCATGTTGCACAATCTGCCCATGCGCCAAAGGGCGCACCAAACCTCAATGTAACATGCATTTCCTGTGCGCCCTTCTATATAATGCAGTCTGCTTCATCCATGCGCCATGCGCCTTTGGCGCCAACTTAACCTCTGTTGCACCCTTTTCCTGTGCGCCTTGACTATTCAGCCTGTTATATACATTTTTCATGCGCCCTGCGTCCCGAACCTTAAAAGTTCTAACTCTTTCTTCTGCTAGTATTCCAATGGAAGATCAAATGACTAATTCAAGCTTCTTGGATTGGGTTTCGCTCCTTCTACGTGCAGATCATCAGATAAGCCTTGAAGAACACATGTCTACGTCTAGCAAGAGACCCATCAAACCAAGAGGGAAGGCAAAGCTAACAGAAGAAGAAATGAAATACAAATATCAGAGGGTCAGAATGCCCGAATCACAGGCAGAGTGTAATATGGATGTCAGGGATTCTGAACTGGGTCACATTGACATAGAGGAATTCTGGGTAAGAACTCAGAAAGTGACAAGGAGTCCATGGATGGATAAATTGATAGGCAGCGCCCTGCACTTTGCCGGAGGAATCCCTGTCAGCGCTGTGAATAACGAGTTCATGATGATTGTTGCACAATCCTTCAACAAAGACACGAGATGTGTCGAGAACAGCAAAGGCGAGGTAGTTATAAACCTTACTGCCCGTCGCTTTGAGTTGATGCTTGGAATCCCTCACCACCGAAACTATGTGGCTGTTAGCCAGCAAGAATGCCTCAAGGCTTGGGAGGACAACGAAGACAAGTGCATGCAATTGATGAATGAGGTCTACCTCAAGAATAAGAAGGTAGTGACCCGGTGGCCTCAAACTATCCACCGGAGTGATTTCTCAGAGGAACTCAGTGATACAATCACCTTCCTGAGCAGAGTCTTCGGTCTTTCAGATGCTCACTACTTCCATAAGTGGATGCTGCGGTACCTGGAAACAATGAATAAGAATCTGCCCGATCAGCGTTTCTGCTGGGGGGAGATAATAAGCAGCACAATATCCGAGCAACTGCAACAGTTCGCTACAACAGGAGTGTTCCACATGAACTCCTACGTAGTGTATGCTGCTGCGTCTGAAAGGGATTATCCAGGGCTGCACCGAAGCGGAACTTGGCCTCAGGCCAAAATATATGAATACTATCAAGAGCTGAAGCTGGAGAACAGCATCCAACACTTCGCTAAGATCAATGATGTTTTCTTCTATCACATCATGTGCATGTTGCGGCCAAATTTGACTCATGGCCGGACAACCAAAAACATAGTGGCAGTCACAGAGAAGTGGGGGGCCTTGTTCACCCAGTTTCCCACGTTCACCTATCTGAGGGCGGTCAACTTTTTGGGCGAACCAACCAGGTTGCCAAGGTATGCTGGACCAAAGCTGATTTTATTGGAACTATCAAGACAGCTCGTCACATACCATGAAAAGTGCCTCAAGAGAAAGAAGGGCGGAACTCCTTTCCCCCTCACAGTAGGCCGTTACACATGCTCCAGCTATCACAAGGCGAAGGAGATGTTTGCTGAGCTAGAATTGCTCAACCTAAAGCATGATTTCCCAGCAAGGCCTACATTCGACCCTAGGGGCTGTCTACCAAGGGCTAAGCTTGATCCGATTCATGTCCCTCAGATTGAGGATATCTACATTGACGTTCTCCATGAGGTAGAACTCAGAAGAAAGGATCACTCTCGCTTAGCATTAACGGAAATCATCCATTACGGAGTGGCTATTGTCCCAAAAGGCTTCCAAACCATGGAAGACGAAGTAGACAAAGTATATAATGACACAGAAGGGGATGATTGGCCCTTCCCGGACATTGACAGAAGCAAGGCTCCTCAGACAATCGAGGAGAGGGTCAAGGAGACTATGCGGAGAACAGAGCATTGGTGCCGCATGAATGGGTTAATCTACCTCGGTGTAGATTTTACAACTTCTCCTTTGGGTAATGCACCTCCAAGGTCAAAGAAGCAGCTAAAAGGCAAAGCTGCGGAAGGTGAGCCTAGCACCATTCAGGAGGAAGCCCCTGAAAGTCCTCTTCCTTCAGAGCCTGAACAAGTAATAACCCTGGATTCGCCAGAGAAGGAATTGGCAGAGGATAGTCCTATACGCCCATCCACCCAGGATGTCGGCATCGCTACAACTACAGAGGTCCCTTCTATCCCTTCTTCTTCTCTTCCTCCCCTTCCTCAGATGTCGGCAACCACTCCTTTGGTTGTGTCTTCTCCCCCTTCTTCTACTCTCTCCCCTGCCTCTTCGTCCATCTTCTCCTCTCTCGCTGATTTGTCTTCCTCCATTTCTTCCCTCATTTCCGGGCTCCCTTCCCTTCCCATGTCTTCTACAGCTGCGGTTTCCCTTCCTCCCGTGGGCATGTCTTCGGCTATTCTTTCAATGCCGCCGCCGCGTGTCTCCACGTTCTTCCCCTCTTCTACCGTTGCTGCTTCCCCCTCTGTCTCTGGTCCTTCTTCAATAGGACCAGCTTGGATCTCTCAGCAGCTGAGCCAACCAAAGAGGAAAGTCCCCATCGCTCCGATGGACTTTTCAGTCATTCCGGCTAAAGGAGCAAAGAAGCACAAGCCGGTTACACGCTTCTCCAAGAGCGCTGCAGGTGAGAGAGTTATGGAAATTGCCTACCCCGATCTCACCAAAGAAAAAGAAGATCTGTCTCCGGCAGATTTCACAGTGACCCAAGTCACAATGGGGACATCCTCTGAAAGTCTCCAGGGGGAAGCTCTTTCCGCAGTTGATGCACTCTGCGAAAAGCTTCAGGAAACAAAGGAAGAAAAGAGGCTACTGAAGGAGCAGAATAAATACCTGCTTCAAGCCCTACAGAAGATGGGAAGTGCACCTCCCACAACTGCCGCCGAGACTCCTGAGCTGCTCAGTCAGGAGAAGATCAATGAATACTCAAAGATCGGCGAGCAAGGTATGGCTGTTTCTGCTTGGAGGAGCCAAATCCTTAAGGATAGTGAAAAGGTGATCGCCGAGTATATTAGTTTATACCTGAACATCGAGAAGGCGAATAAGGAACTCCAAACATTAGCAAGTCCAGTATCAGAAGAGCTCGAAAATGCCAGACTCCAACACGAGGCCTTCCAACAAATGTTCGACTGTTCAGTCGAAGATTTGGTCAAGTTTGGAGTATTCGGTCATCCAAGGACCCTCAACAAGATCATGTCCACTCTGGACTATCGGATAGATCAGCTCGAATTTGTGTTAGAGAAGATAGACAAGGTGAAGGAAGAGGCCCTGGATGCGATGCATCAAATGGAGAAGATTGTTCTATCTATGACTCCAGGGTTGCTCACTCCTTCCCTCACCTTGAGATCAGCTGACGATACTATCCGAATTTTCAAGGAGCTAGCTTCTCAAGGGACAGGGCCAGAAGTCACTTTCGACATCGAATCCATCAACAACCTACTGGCCTGTAGAGACTTCATCGGGTCCCTAATCGAGGCGGGTAAAGACTATTCCAGGGTCCCCGAAAAGCTCATTGATGAGCGGGAAACTTGCGAAGCAATTAGTGAAAGGCACAAGGATCCATCACAGGATCAATTTGCGCCAATGATCAGCAAGTTCTTGGAATACCGCGCTCAGTTCCACATCTCATCTCCTGATCAGCATCAGAAACAGGCGACCCCTTTTAGGCCACAGGATGATGATGATGAATAGCTTCTTCTTCTTCTTCTTCTTCTTCTTCTTCTCCTCTCTATTCTCCGACTTTCTCTTCGAAATATCTGAAGTGTGTTGGCACAAACGATGACATCATCCATGTTGCATCATGGGATGATGTCATCCATCCAAGTTGTAAAAGTCAACATGACTTTTGGATATTTTGTAAATATCTTGTGAATAAGTGGTTGGCTCCATTTTGCCTTCTCTCTCCCTCACTTTCTATAAATACTAGAATACTTGTTGTATTCAAGGAGGTGAACATTTTTCAGATAGAAATAGAGGTGAGGAGAGAAAGACTTTGAGCTTTCTTGTAACAGATAAAAACAAGTAATACAATTATTCAGACTTTGTGCTCAATAGCTGTGTTATACATTAGATCTTTCTTACGTTAGATCTGTATGTGTCTTGATCTGTTGAGATTCATATCTACTTTTCCGTCATTTGTTTATCAGTATTGCTTTGTTTATTTATGTAAGTAGGTTTGGCTCTGTTTACTACCAAACTAAAAGCATAGATTTTCTGACCCTTCTGCTTTGGAATTCATTTCTTTTCTTCCTTCGGATCTGATCTTTCTCTTTTCCCTCTTCTATTCCTTTCTCTTCGCAGCCTAGAACACTCTACTGGGATGAGATCCCAACCCCCGAAGGCAGAATCTGTGAGACTTGCATAGGTTCCTGCTAGTAGAAGTAGCAATAAACCAGTTTCGCTTTGCTGTCTCAAAGAGGGGCTAAGCCCTGCACACTGTTGGCTCGTCTATCCATAGATCTGTCCACGCGACAGATTTTCGGACCAACAGAGTTGTGAAATGAAACGCCGGATAGATTGGAGTTTGCCTTGCAAACTATGCAATTGTTTGAGGTTAGTGGGTGGGGGCATTTCTAGGATAGCTTTGAATTTAGCTGGGGTCAACCTTAATGCCACGCAAAGAGATGATAAATCCAAGGATTTTTCCTGAAAGGATGCCAAAGACACATTTCTTTGGTTGAAAATGAACACAGTATTGTAACAAGTGATCGAAAATAATGGTTAAAACATTGAGATGTTCACTGCAATGTTTAGATTTTCCAAGAAGATCATCGACATAATCCTCAAGAATAGTGTGCATAATGTCATGAAAAATATAAGTCATAGCCCTCTGATAGGTCGCACCAGCATTCTTAAGGCCGAATGACATGACACGATAGCAGAAGCTCCCCCAGGGGGTAATGAAGGTGGTTTTATGTTGATCAGCTGGGGCTACCAAAATTTGATTATATCCTGAGAAGCCATCCATGAGAGAAAGAATCTCATGGCCCACAGTGAGATCAACAAGTTGATCAATGCTAGGTAGGGGGAATTCATCCTTTGGGAAAGCGAGGTTAAGGTCCTAAAAATCCATGCATATCCGAAGTCCCCCCCGTCGCTTTAGTGAGAGGGTACAACATTAGAAATCCATTGCGGATAGTTAATAAGTAAGATGAAAGAAACAGAAAGTAGGTGTTGGAGCTCTTCTTTCACCAAGAGGGCAATGCATGGATGCATTTTTCTTAGTTTCTGTTTAACTGGTTTAGAGTTTGGTTTCAGAGTGATGTTATGGACAGCAATGTTAGGATCGATTCCTGGCATCTCGGCGTAGGACCAAGCAAAAGCTTGATTGCGGGCACGGAGGAAGGTAGTGAAGGCGGCTTGTTCTAATGCATTAAGAGATTGTTCGATCTATAAAATGTGAGGACCGTCCTCCATGTGGATGTTGATTTCTAGAGTTGATTCATTTAACATAGTTTGGGTGTCAGATGGTAAGGCAAGTTGAATATAAGAGTCATCTGCACCGAGGTGAGGATGGAGTCATCATCCTAGCACTCCACAATATTAATTGAAGGTGAATCTTCTTCGATCATATCTAGATACAAAAGGGGGAGAGAATATGGGTCCTCACTATCACGTTGATAAGTGAGAGGACCCAGGAAAATAACCATTCATGAAAAAAAAAAGTTAGGAGGGATAGATTCCGGGTCTATCGATTCTGTGGGTGAAGATGGAAAAATGGGCGATGATGGTTCGGAAGGGGTGAATTTGTTGTTTTCCTGGATACAATTGACATGAGGTTTATTCGATGTAGGTGGTTCAAAAAATACAAGACCACGATGATCGTTGTGTTTGCGGGTAGTTACAGGAATGATCGTATGTCGGCCTTGTTCATAAAGACCGAAACCAAAACCCTTCCAAGCATAGCGCGTTAAGAAGGTGAGGATGAAATGACGGTTGGTTAAATATTAAAAATCAGATTAGAAGGGAACCACACCAAGGGGAGGTTCAGGAGTTACAGAGGATGTGTCGACACCCCCATACGTTAAGTTGGTGTGGCAATTAGGTGGTCCGTAGGAGATCACCTTCCCCACATGACGGTCATAGGTAGGATGTGCATGTAGAGTTTCTAGAGGACTTAACACACATTCTCACCATGTTAATACAACCAGTGGTATTCCCCCAGTGTAAGGCATTGAAAAACATCTACTAAGGGGTCGAAGGTTGGGATGTTATCTGTGGGAAAGGAAGTGGTATTTGCGACGGCGGTTTCATTGGTTGAAGGTGTGGGTGCGGTTGAGGTAGATGGTTGAGGTGCGGTTGAAGTGGATGGTTGGGTTGGATGAATGGGTGTCTTGACTAGTACAAGCACATCATTAGGGCGATAAAACATATTGCAGGTTTTGAAGGGGGGAGGATCAGCTTTTACGGTGTAGGACTTCCCCTCGTACTCAAATTTTATGCATCTATGTAAGGTGGAGGGAACGCATCCCATAGCCCGGATCCAAGGGCGGCCTAACAACATATTGTATTGGAAATCTCCCTCAAGGACATAGAAGAGTTCAGGTAAAGTACGTGGTCCTACACGAATGTTAAGGATCACGGTGCCTAAGGTAGAAGTAATAGCATCATTGAATGACCGCAACATGATGGGGTTGGCACACATGTAGCTAGAAGGGATGTTCATTTGTTGGAAGGATTTTGAAGAGATGATAATTAGGCTAGCGCCCCCGTCGATCATAACACAACGCACCCAAATGTCCCAGACATAAGATGAGATGAAAAGAGCAGGGTCAGGATCTTCAGCACCAAAGTCGATAATTTCGTCTTCGGAGAAACTAACAGCAGCGGCTTGCTGTACAGATGTAGACACCAAATTCGTGTCTTACGACCCCTTGTCACCCGCATCCCATTTTGCAACCTAACCTCATTACCTAAACCTTACACAATTATTTATTAATTACCTTATAATTGATAAATCCACATCACCTTACCTGCCACCTCACTTTGCCACCTCATCATGACCTAGCCCTAACCCTAAACTAACCTAATTAAGACCTGTGAATTGGTCTAGACTCACAACCATAACTAATGCCTCCTTACTCGCACCCAAAGTCGACCTTCTAGCCACTTGACCAAGCCCACAACTGATCTCTCGGGAGAAAAGCAAGGAAGGTGGGCTATTTTAATAAAAATAGCCTACTTTTTCCTTACCGATGCCGGTTCCTACTCGACCGTCATCGGTTACGCAACCACCATCAGTTCCCTGTAAATGGGCTCCCCAAACCAAAACAACGGATCGGAATTTCATTTTGGAGATCAGTCGAATGATTTTTGAATAAACAGAGAGCATTGCGAGCAAGGAACAGAGTCCAGATCTTCACTTGACAGAGTAGAGACGAGTAAAGAAACCAGAAGTGTTTACAACCAAGGAGATCAACTTGCATCTTGGTCAAAACCAGTAAGTCACATCTTGCATGTCCTTTGTTATAAGATTTCTTATGCTTCTTGAATCTCAGTGCTCCTAAATCCGTTTCTGAATCCACTACCCAACGTGCCATTGCATCTAACTGTCATTCTTTTGTTTCTAATCATCCCATTTCCTAATACCATCCAAAAACCAGCCATTACAAACACCATAGCTACCAAGAAGATCCCAGAACCCACCGGTATCGGTTATTAGTAACCGGCATCGGTTATCAGTAACTGCCATCGGTTCCTCTGATCAAAACCAGAAAACCAGCATTTCCCCCTACCCAGTTTAACGAAACAATTTAATTGATATTTTGCAAGTCTTTTGTGTTAATTCATATTAGCAGGGGAACTGACCACCTTCGAAAGGAAGTTTTATATTTCCTGGGCCCAAGGCAGTTTCCTCATTTATTGTTTAATCAAAATCTTGTGGTCTTGTGTTCTTATTTGCAGGTAGTCCTTCCAAGACAAAAAGGAGTTCTCCGCAGTCAGCCTGATCTTTCTCTACGGTACGCGCACACCATCTCGACATTCAACAGGTATTCCTCCTAACCCTAACCTCATATGTTTCTAAAAGGAATGGAAGGATAGAAGCAACTCTATTCCCAGAAGCCGAAACATTCCGAGCGAAACATTTTGGCACGCCCGCTGGGACCCATTTTGGGTTTCTTTCTCTTGCTTATTTTCATTTTAGGAAGCATATTTGTTGTTGCTGCTTTTGTTATATATTTCGTACAGAATTTGTCTTGCTTTCCTAGTTTCGCATTAGTGAAAGTCATCTCTCTTGCTTCATCGAATATAATTTTCGATTTGGGTTTAAAACACGTGCATTGCATTCCTGCTTGTTGTTCTTCAATTCTAGTGAACATAGATTAAGTAACAGGTCGTACACGTGGGGGTGATATCCACGGTATTGACAGGAAATTAACCTTAGTTTCACTGCACAACACATATCGAATCACTTCACAATTAACACAACAGCTCAAACATCCCCCCTTTTCCGCGGTATTCCTCCGCCCGATTGAGGTAACCTTATAAGCCAAAACAAACTTGACATTTCCCCTAGGTCTTGTTGTTTAGGATTCTGACATCATCTTACGTCTAAAGGCATAAGCCCACGATAACTAAAATTAACCCTAGAATTAATCTCTAGATTTGTGTGTGCCTCTTGCTTGTTTTCAAATTCTGTTTTCTCTGTCATACTTTGTCTTTTGTGATCAATAAGTTGATAAATATACTCAACGTTGCTAAAAATCAAGTTAGCAGCCTTTTATATCTTCTTATCCTAGACTTTTGACACTGGCATCGGTTACGGGACCGACGTCATTTTCTCTGCGACCGACACTGGTTACTAAACCGATATCGGTTACTTTCTTCATCAGCCCCTGACAAACCAGCAACTTGCCAGATTCATCATTCTGAGGTTTTTTTTGTTCTTGATAGATTGAAACTTTCCTGTGTGTTCTTGTCTATGGTTGTCATCACTCGGAAGCAAGCGGCCGCCATGGTTTCACATGCCTGCTCTGTGTCTTTGCCTGAATCACCCCCTTCACATTCTATAGGGAACCCTACGGACACCAGTGAGATCCCCCAAATTCCTGTAGGAGACAAGGAATTTGCCAAATTTCTAGATGCTAATCCCAGCACTGTACAATACTATTTGTCTCATGCCCCTGACCGTACGCCTGATGGTCAGCTCCTTATTGGCATGCCTATTAGTAAAGCTGCTCATTTAGCTCCCACTCCTCCTGATAACACTGCCTTACTTCCTGCATCTCTAGCCCCGTCTCCCAATCCGACAGCTTCAGAGGTTCATACGACCCCGATTAGCTTTCCTTTGGTTAACCCTGGACCCCACGTATCGTTACCACCAACTGCCCCTATCTCATCTCTCTTTCAGACCACTCCATTCATGACTTACTCTCTGCCACCTATTCACACGAGTTTTCCTTCTCAAGCTCCGCCTACCTTTTCATTCCCATACACGTATCCAGTAACCTCAACACCTTATATGGGACATCCCTATTCTGTGGCACCATCATCTCATCCAACCACAGACTTCATCAAACAAATGATGGACAAAATGCAAAACCTGGAGGCTTCCGTTTCAGGAAGTCGTAGCGCCTTGACATACGAGCAAGTTTTTCGGGAGCCCATTCACCCTTCTGTCCCCCTTCATTCATATCCTCCTCAATGGGAGTTGCCAAAGTTTACTTGTTTTAACAGTAAAGAGGATCCTCAACAACACTTGCGATCATTTAGACATGCTTGTTATTTGATTGCCCATGATGACACCTTATTACTCCGCGCCTTTCCCATGTCCTTATCAGGACCTGCCTTGGAGTGGTACAGTGCTTTAACCCAGCACTCGATCTTCTCTTTTAACCAACTAGCCCAATCTTTCTTGGATCATTTCTCCATTAACATTGCCAAGAAAGTATCTATCACTGACCTCTATGCCATCCAACAATTTGAAGACGAATCTATCGCAGATTTCGTTGGACGATGGCGGGGCCTTATCAACCAACTTACGTATGCCTTGCCTCAAACCGAACTCATCGAACTATTTACGCGGGCCTGCACTAAGCACATCTCCCCTACCCTCCAAATTCAAACTTTCCGCACATTCGACGAGGCCTTTACCATGGCTCGAAAACTAGAAATTCGAGCCTTAGAAGAAGAGAAATTGCGGTTGCGTAACAAAAACCCCAATTTCCGAACTCCTGATTCTACCAACAAGCCAAACACCACCACTCCTCATGCATCCACTTCTTCTAAATCAAGAGGAGCTGTCCACGCGGTAATGGTCAAATCTCAAACACCGTCTAATACTCCGCCGAAAAACCACTTATAAGTACAAAGCCGAGCCCACCAATTACACTCCCTTGGGAGAAACTTATGGCGTCATCCTGGAGAAATTGCTCAAAGCTGGGGCTATCACCTCGCCCCCTATTAAACCTCACTCTGGGTTTGACTCCACCCGCGCAATACCTTCCTGGTACAAAGAAAATGACTTTTGTAACTTTCACCGCGTAAAAGGACATAGTCATGAAAACTGCAAGATGTTGAAAAACATAGTGCAGGAAATGGTTGACGCAGGGGATATAACCCTCGATAATCCTAACGCCCTTGCTAACCGAAATCTGAAAATTTTCAACAAGCCATTCCCGAATCACTCATCCAACAGTAACATGAACCAAGATATCTTAGTTGAGGAGAGTGTTCATGAGATCCATGCAGTCTTCGATTCTCAGCCAAAAGCCTCTATTGAAAAAATTTTAAATCAAGCCTCTCCACCAACACAGGAGTTTGAACCTCCTTCACCACCATCAAGCCAAAGTGAAATCATTCCTTTACCCATAGAAGAGTTAACTGCCCAGACTTCTCTTCTCATCAACGAGTCTTCTTACACCACATCCCTACAAGACTGTGAGCGGATGCTATCTAATTTATCTATTTCCCAAACGTCCCTTTCTACCACTCTTGCTACACAAGAGGAAGGCTCGCCACTCCTTTTGACATCCTTAGACGAGAAATCTCTTACACTAACATCACCACATTCTTTAAACGTGACAGATCCCCTCGAACACGCCCTCCTACCTATTAGTCCCTCATCGCCTAAATCTTTTCAACGACCGGTTGACCTCTTAACATCTATTGATACAGTGCCTCATCTACCTCCTGTATCACACCCGCAGTGGACTGGAATTACAACCCACCTTTCTTCCGTACAAAAATTACAAATCACACCTGGGGACTGTCATTCCACAGAAGATAGACAGGCCCTATGGGAACGTTTGAGTACCCCTTTTTCTACTCAAATGCAAATGACTGATCCTGATGTCTCCACCATATACCCGAAGTGCTTACAGAAGCTTAAAATGCCCCTATTCTCACCTTCACCCCCCTCACTTCTACCAAATGCCCCGTCCACTTCTATCAACTTAACCAGATCTTCCCCTATGCTTGGGACCTCACCAATGCCCAGTCTAACGCACCCACCTAAGCGACTCGATCTATCCAAAAATAAATCCGCTCCGCCACCTAGGAGACAAACTCAATCCGTGCCCCTATCACAATCAAAACCATCATCGTCATACCTACCTTCCATATTGGGACCCCATCCCTCTACCTTACATCAATATATCATACCTCCTGCGTTTTCTTCAAAACAACCTACGCCTTCCGCACCTATACAGAAATTCCAGGGTATAGCAACACCGTCACTCCGCGTATCCTATCCACCTATCAACCCTAAACAAATTCCATCATCAAAAGATTTGTTTTCAGTCACTCCTATTTCCCCGTGGTTGTTTTCTGATACCACATCATCTGCGGCCTCATCATCCGACATAGCTTCTGCACCAAAGAAATCACATTTAGTAAAAACCATGTATCAACACCCCTCGGCTAAACCACCACCCGTGCGAACCAATCATGCCCAAGCATTACCAAAACCCGCACAACCAATACCCTCATCCTCTTCCAATTTTGACCCACTCAAACGATCTTACGCCAAAATCCTTGCTATGTTGGTGGAGAATGAGACCATTTCCCTACTTCCACTTAGACCTTATGACCCGTCTAAGCCCCGACCTATGGGTTAGGATGAGTCTAAAATCTACACTTATCACCGCACCCCAGGACATGATGTGGAGGGATGCAAAGCTCTAAAAACCATCCTTCGCCAGTCACCTCTCCCGGATAGAAAGATTAAGAAAGACAACTTACGAAGGGAGAGACCTTTAGTTTCCATTCCCTCTCCTATACCATCTGTCCCCGCCTCACCAAGATCTGTCATTATTACAACCCCACCTCTTGAAGACCATGAGTTATCCCAACCATCTTCCTCATCCCAGGTCTACAAGATTAATATGATTAGTGTCGCTACTCGAGGGCAGAGAAACAATGGGAAAGAAAAAGAAAACACACCTGTGACATCTCTTTCTCCGTCAAACATCCCGATTGCACCACCACCTAAAGTGGTCATTTGCGGACCCGACTATCCCGTCTCTAATGGCATTGCCCACCGAAATATGATTAAACAGCTTCACCAATCACCCGTAAAAATGACACTGTATGATCTCATTCAGACTTCTGAATCTCATCGACAAGCTCTCGTTGAGATCCTTCAAGGGATAGAGGTTTTACCTAATGAAACCCTGCCTGTCGCCTCCATTCTAACACCCAATCACGTTGCTTCTCTCACCAAACAACCCACTGCCCCAACCACTTCTGTCTCTGTACAACAAGCTGCTGCAGTCAGTTTCTCTGAAGATGAAATTGTCGACTTTGGTACCGAAGACCCTGACCCTGCCCTTTTCATCTCCGCTTACGTCCGGGATATTTGAGTATGTCAGGTTATGATTGACGGGGGCGCTAGCCTAAACATCATCTCTTCAAAAGCCTTCCAATAGATGAACATCCCTTCTAGTTGCATGTGTGCCAACCCCATCATGTTGCGGTCATTCAATGACGCTATTACTTCTACCTTAGGCACCGTGATCCTCAACATTCGCGTAGGACCACGTACTTTACCCGAACTCTTCTATGTCCTTGAGGGAGAGTTCCAATATAATATATTGCTGGGTCATCCTTGGATCCGAGCCATGGGATGCGTTCCCTCAACATTACATAGATGCATAAAATTTGAGTACGAGGGGAAGTCTTACACCGTAAAAGCTGACCCTCCCCCCTTTAAAACCTGCAATATGTTATACCGCCCTAACGATGTGCTTATACCAATCAAGACACCCATACATTCAACCCAACCATCCTCCTCAAATGTACCTCAACCATCCACCTCAACCGCGCCTACGCCTTCAATTGATGAAACCACCATCGCAAAAACCACTTCCCTTCCCGCAGCTAACATTCCAACCTCCGACCCCTTAGTAGATGTTTTTCAGCGCCTTACGTTGGGGGAGTACCGCCTATATAACGTTAGTTCTTTCCCTACCCTGCAGGAGTACGGAAAATTACATGCACATCCCACCTACGACCGTCGCGTGGGGGAGATAATCTCTTACGGACCACCCCATTGCCGCACTAACCTAACGTATGGGGGTGTTGACGCATCCTCCATTACCCCTGAACCTCCTCTTGGTGTCGTTCCTTTCCAATCTGATTTTCAATACTTGACAAATCGTCGTTTTGCCCTCACCTTCTTGACTCACTATGCGTGGAAAGGCTTTGGTTTTGGCCTTTACGAACAAGGCCGACATACACTCATTCCCGTGACTACCCGTAAACACAATGATCGCAGTGCTCTCGGTTTTCCCGAAACACCTACACAGGAGACACCTCCTGTCAGCTGTATCGTGGAAGAAGAAGACGTCGCCCCTACCAAACCATCATCACCCACTTTGCCATCATCACCCGCAGAATCTATAGACCCTGAATCCGTCCCTCCTAACTTTTTTTTTTCATAAATGCTATCTTCATAGGTCCTCTCACTTATCAACGCGATAATGATGACCCATCTTCTTTGCCCCTTCTTTATCCAGACATGATCGAAGAGGATTCACCTTTGATTAATGTTGTTGAATGCCAGGATGACGACTCCATCCTCACTTACCTTGGCGCAGATGATTCTTATATTCAACGAGCCTTACCATCTGAAACCCAAACTATGCTGAACGAATCTACCATAGAAATCAACATCCACACGGAGAAGGATCCTCACATTGTGAAGATTGGACAATCCCTTAACACATCAGAACAAGCCGCCTTTACTACCTTTCTCCGTGCTCGCAACCAAGCTTTCGCATGGTCTTACGCTGACATGCCCGGAATTGATCCTACCATCGCTGTCCATAACATCACCCTAAACCCCGATTCCAAACCAGTCAAACAAAAATTGAGAAAAATGCATCCATGCATTGCTCTCTTGGTCAAAGAGGAGCTCCAACGACTCCTTTCTATTTCCTTCATCTTGCCTATTGACTATCCTCAATGGATTTCTAACATCGTACCTATCACTAAAGCGACAGGGGGACTTCGGATATGCACAGATTTCCGGGATCTTAACCTCGCTTGCCCTAAGGATGACTTACCCTTACCTAGCATTAACCAACTTGTTGATCTAACTGCAGGTCATGAGATGCTCTCTCTCATGGATGGCTTTTCAGGATACAACCAAATTTTGGTTGCCCCTGCCGATCAACACAAAACTGCCTTCATAACTCCTTGGGGAACCTTCTGTTATCGTGTCATGCCATTTGGCCTTAAGAATGCTGGTGCTACCTATCAGCGGGCTATGACCTACATTTTTCATGACATTATGCACACTATCCTTGAAGACTATGTCGACGATCTTCTCGGCAAGTCTAAACATCGTAGTGAACATCTCGATGTTTTAACCATTATTTTTGATCACCTGTTACAATATTTTGTCCGCCTTCAACCGAAGAAATGTGTCTTTGGTGTTCTTTCGAGAAAACTTCTTGGCTTTATCGTCTCTTTGCGTGGCATTGAGGTCGATCCATCTAAAGTCAAAGCTATCCTAGAAATGCCCCCACCCAAAAATCTCAAACAATTGCGTAGTTTACAAGGTAAACTCCAATCTATCCGACGTTTCATCTCCCAACTCTCGGATCGGTGTCAACCTTTCCATCACCTCCTTAAAAAGGATATTGCATTCCAATGGAGCGAAGAATGTCACCAAGCCTTCGAAGCTCTCAAATCCTATCTCTTGCAGCCACCCATGCTTATCCCACCCCAAGACGACCACCCTTTCTACCTTTACCTTTCCGCCACCAACCACGCTGTAGGAGCCATGCTTACACATTGTGACTCTGACAATCACGAACAAGCCGTTTATTATATAAGTCGTACTTTGGTGGACTATGAGACTAGGTACACACATGTACAAAAATTGTGCCTTGCCCTATCATTCATGGCCACCAAACTCCGACACTACCTTCTAAATCACAAGACTTTCGTCATCACCAATACGGACCCCATCCATTACATGTATGCCAAACCTCATCTGAACCAACGCATTGCTAGATGGCTCATGCTTCTCGCCGACCGCGACCTTGAGTTTGTCCACCAGAAATCAATCAAAGGAAAAACCATCACAGACCAACTTGCGGAAGCTCCTTTACCTGGGGAACAATTTACAAATTTCACATTTCCCGACGAACTCATCGCTACTCTTTCCCTCACGGAGGAGTCGTACCCAATGACCCTCTTCTTCGATGGATCTAAATGCCAGCGCGGCAGAGGAGCCGGCGTTGTTCTCATTCCTCTCAATGCTGAACCTATGCCTCTTTCATTCTGACTTGATTTCCCTTGCACTAATAATACAGCGGAATACGAGGCCCTTATTCTGGGTCTCCAAGTTGTGTTACACTTAGGTATCAAATCTATCAACATTTTTGGCGACTCTCAATTGGTAGTCAATCAAGTTATGGGCGTCTACCAATGCAAAAACGAGGAACTTCAAAAATACAAACACTACGTGGATTCACTTCTAGCCTTATTTACCCACTATTCTATACAAACCATTCCCCGCTCCACTAACAAATTTGCGGATACTATGGCTTTCTTATCCTCGCAAATTCCCGCCGCGCCAACTGACTTTGAATTATTCGTCGTGGTCCAACAACTTTTTGCCCCATCCTATTCAACCCCGGTAGTTTGTATGATAAATACTGTGTCTACTAATTCACATGATACCTGGTACCACCAATTTCACGACTACCTTACAATCTCTGTCCTCCCACCTGACCTTACTAATAACGGCAAACGTGCTTTTCTTAAAAGTGTTTCGCGTTATGTTGTCATGGGGGGACTCCTCTATAAACGTGGCTTTGATGGTATCCTCCTTCACTGTCTAACTGGCGCGGAGGCCACTCATACCATCCAACAGGTCCATGACGGTATTTGTGGTGGACATTTTAGTGGCCTTGCCGTGGCCAAATGAATCCTTCACCTTGGTTATTATTGGCCTACTCTCAATAACGACTGCTACGAATATGTTAAGCGTTGTGTTATGTGTCAGCAACATGCCAACCTTCAACATACTCCTAGCCACCCGCTCCAGATCGCTCGAGATCTTTAGCCCTTCTCACAATGGGGTTTAGACCTTATTGGTGAGATTCACCCAACCTCTTCACAACGTCACCGTTGGATAATCACAGCGACCGAATATTACACAAAATGGGTGGAGGCTATTCCACTCATTTCAATCAAAAAAGAAAAAATTGTCGAGTTCATTAACCACCACATTATCTGTCGTTTTGGTGTTCCTCATCGCCTGATAACAGATAATGGAAAATCTTTCAAAAACAAGTTGTTGCAAGACCTGTGTGACAACTTTGGTATCAAACTTAGTTTCTCATCACCTTACCATCCACAAGCCAATGGGCAAGCTGAGTCCTCTAATAAAACACTAACCAAAATCCTCATGAAAGTTGTCAATGAATCCGGAAGAAATTGGCACGATCACATTCCCTTTGCCCTTTGGGCTTATCGTACTAGCATTCGTACCTCTACTAATGCCACACCTTTTTCTTTAGTATACGGTACCGAGGCTGTTTTGCCTCTCGAAATACAAATACCCTCCCTTAGAATATCTCTTCAGGATATTCTCACCAACGATGATTTCCGCCAAGAGCGGTTAGCCCAATTGGAGCTTCTTGACGAACGCCGTCTTACAGCTCTTGATCACCTTCAAATCTATCAAAAACGCATTAAATGTGCTTATGATAAGCGACTTCATGAGCGTACCTAAAAGGTTGGTGATCTTGTTCTCAAAGAGAATCAACATGTAACCAAACTAGAGAAGAGAAAACGTGGAAAATTTGCTCCCAATTGGATTGGGCCTTATATAATCACTCATACCTATGGATCTGGTACTTATCGTTTAGCTTCGCTTAATGGTAAACCTGAGTCTGAACCCCTTAATGCCTTGCATCTTCAACCATTCTACTGTTGAAATTAGTGTTATATCACTTCTTATCTACCTGCCGCTCGTCCCTTGAGCTCACTTACCACTACATACACGTTGTTTCCTACACTTCATAATAACAATCAAGCTCACATAGTTTGATCCTCACCTCCCCTTGATGATGCCTTCCCCTTTTTTAGTCTAGTCCATGACTTCAAAATATTAAAATAAGCCGTATTCTTATGGGATTTTCTTGAGTCAAACTTCCTCCTAAACTAGATGCTTCACGCCAAACGAACATCTAGTCATCTAAATTAAATATAGACTGCTCCCTCGAAGGACAGCTATATGCCGAACTATTGCTGCTATTATATATAGACTGCTCCCCCGAAGGACAGCTATGCATTACAATCATATCTGCTACTATAAATAGACTACTCCCTCGAAGGACATCTATACACAGTCAGCCTTTATCAGAAGCTTCTCGCATTGATCAGCTTCGTGAAGACCTCCAGAATAATACAATCAATATCCCTTGTAGACTTCCCGCATCGATCAGTCTACATTCAATAAAAGAAAAGCCTCATTCAAAAGGACTTTTGAGTCATGGACTTGTCTATTTAGGGTAGGTTCTCTTTCGTCAGAACACTCACTTTGTAATAAGTTCTCCGTACCTCAGCTATATCATCCACCTCACCTCACCATTTGTTTTAACTCAAGGGACGTAATGTACGCTCGATATATTGTGATCACACAACTCTTTTCACCTATTGACTTCTCGTCTATGCACGATACCTAGGGCTCCAAGCTCGTTCTAGGTGGTGTGGTTTGTTTAGCTCTCTTCAACTACGGGACACTTTTGCCTCTTTTACTCGAATCTAGGATTATGTGTTGACCTTAATCAGGATACGCTTCCCTACTATTTGGGTAAGCTAACTTTCGCTTTACCTATACCTACATCAACATCGCCCATACCTTACCAACACCAACAACATTACCCTATCAACATCAAATTCTTATCAACCAACAAATTGCCTAACCGTACCCAATTTCCTGAATTCGCCTCTCCCTGATCCTAAGGGAGAACTACATCGGTCTGAGGCCCCTCCTTGCTTTGTGCAATGGGCTATGTAGGCAGCACTTCGGAGACATGGGGTCTCCCAAGGTTAGCTCGACCATCCCCTACCATAACCTATCCTGTGTGGTGAATATAAATATTTTTGTGTATTTCTATTTAATCACAGTCCTCTTTATCCTTTTTCAAAACACCAAAAATCAAAACACAAACAATCTTATTATTATCGTAACTCAAATCAACATACATATTCAGTTTTATTTAGATGTTAAACAAATACATCTTCTCTGTCACCGACACGCAGGTCGGCATCCTTATTTATTCTTATACCTTGCTAACATTTACTCAGACCCTCACGCCTCATCCCGAACTAGGTGATGATCGTGATCATCGACCCCTCTCGCCGGGCCTCTCTGTCCTCAAAGGTACCACAGCTATTGGTACCACCCACTAATCTGCCAATATCTCCTGTAACATATGAATACGCCCTCTCGCATGGAGAACTCCAGCTTCTAGTCTCCCCGCCCGTGACTCCGCAACCACTAACAATCCTCTTGTCTCATTCACCTGCGTTTGGAGCTGCTGAACCAAACGCTGCAGACGATCCCTCTCTGCTGTAATCACCGCTATGTCAGGACGCTCACGTACACCTCGCAGTTCTACTACCCACCATAATCTATAGGCCTCTGTCATTCCCGCATCCATTACCCTACGATCGGCTGCTACCTCTTCAGGCCCTTCTGGAGGTGTTGGCCGGGGAGGTGAGAATGCTGCCTCGGCGTTGATCCTCATATATGGTCTATAAGCCAGGGGTATATCCTGCACAAATCCAAATTGTCGCCGCACGCGATCTATAGGAATCCTCTCATACTCACCCAGCCTGTGCCCTGCGATCCACCTCAATTGCTCTACACCCCTCAACTCCTCAGCTATGTTCTCTGTTACCATATAGTTTCCGTATGGCCTCCAACAGATATCCGTAACTGTCACTCTCTCCCATACCTGCCTGTAATACTCAATATCACCCGTCACGGCTTGGGATCTGGCCTCTTGTTCTGTCCGGACCCATCGTCTGAATCCCAACCTCTGCACTCCGGTCTCTCCTACCTGGAGGGATTGGCCTATTGGTCACACACAAACAATGTGCTCATAGGCCCAACAGTGTAATAAGTATGAACAATCCAGTGTCGTCCTGTGATTTCACCTACAAGCCCATAAACCCCTGTATAGCTCCGCCAAATATGCAGGTGCCCATGCAAAAGTCACGTTCCTTTCTATCATCTCCCAAATAACACACATCAATGCCTTTGGAAATCTTCCCCCTTCCGCCCTCGGTAATGCATAATACCCTACCGCTATCATTAATATCACTGCTAACCTTGTCTCCTCAGCGTGTGCTGCATACATTACCCCATATGTAAAAGATAAACCTCGCTGTGTCAAATCTCGTGCGTATGGACCAAATACTGTTGTTATCGCTCCCCGTGCCGCGCTAGGTAGTGCCTGATATACTGGTTCTCCTGTAATAGGGAGTCTCAAAATCTGAAACACATCTTCCAATGTTATTGTCATCTCCCCTGTTGGCAGATAAAAGGTATTTGTCTCGGGATTCCATCTCTCAATCAATGCCTGCAACATAGCATGATTACGTACGATTCGTGAATAATAGCGGATTCCACTTAACCCCAAACGATTTATTAATGTCCATTCAGCTGGTGTTACATCCGCTCGGATTCGTGACAACAGCACTGGCACACTATCATTCATCCTCAATCCTGCCTCTACCTGCATACACCAAAACAACAAACAACCATTCAATCCGTCAGGGTTTTTCAAACATTCTGGAAATTCCTCTAGTAACCGGTATCAGTTACACATAACCGGTATCGGTTCAGTAACCGATACCGGCTACCTCTAACTGCTACCGATCACTGTCAATTACATACATCTTGCCTAAAACAACCACCTATGACAATAAATTGCTCGTTTATTCCTCTCTGTATACACAGACATACCCGAAACCCTTGATTACCTACCACGTAACACTTACCTCACTTATAACCCTTGTTATCATGTTTTCTTCTTCATATCTACCCACTTAATCTCTTATTCATAACACATGTAAAAATCAAATCACAACCAAAACATTTACCTCTGGGGTTGCAGTAGCTTGAGGTGGCCCTTGTCTTCCCTCTTGTCCCTGCCTGCTGGATGTTTCTCCTCGTCCTGCCATTATCACCACTCTTTTCAAATTCTCCTTTCTACTTTTTGAATCTCCGATCGCATTCACCTTCCCAGTCTCTTTTCTTATCACCCAAATCTCTCATACAAATTCCTGTCTCTCTACTCCTTATCACTCAAATCTCTCATGCAAATACCTGTCTCAGTCGTCAAAAAGCGTCGCGTTCACGTATTTAACCTCTTGCATGGCTCTAAAATTAAAACTTAAGTTGCCACCCTAGATTTTCTATTTTTAGAAAAGCTCATACCTAAATAACCGGTATCAGTTACTTAACCGATATCGGTCTACCATCTACCGATATCGATTCCTTAACCGATATCGGTTACACACCTATCTTTTCTCAACAACGTTCTTTTCTTCATTTCTCACCTAAATTTTTGTCGCGCCCGCCTCTTTTCCTGCATAAACAACACAATTTACCACATTTGTTCATCCACCACACATAGCATTACAATTTCATTAACATCATTTATTTTATACAAATACACAAACCATCAACTACGGATATCAAGAAACTATCAATCTATACATCATTTGGATCCAACTCATCAGTTACATATATCACAATGTCAAAAAACCACCAATTCATCACATAACCTGACATTCATATATACGTGCAAAAACAAAAACATCAACATCATCCATCTATCAACATGTCAACTAAAACTTATCATACATTACATATTACCAACCATTAACAAAATATTTAAACACATTTTGAACACTACACGAGGATCAAAACATCGTCTCTATATATATACAAATTTTCAAAAATACAATGTGCCCTACACCGGGGCCTCTGTGATCTCATAATACACTAAAGCCGGAACGCAGGCCGCAATAACTGTCAAAAAATCTCACCTCGGCTCGCAGGCCGGTATCCACTATACAACCCCTACTCGGCTCGCAGGCCGGTATACAATAAATGAATAAATGAATACATGAATAATACATAGGCACGCAGGCCTCTATCAATACACCCGGTTCGCAGAATGGTGCCCATCTCTAAATACAAAAGTCATGTCTGGGATCCCTCAGCTCTCCCCACCGCCCTCGGCACCTCTCCCCGCTGGTCCCTGTGGTGCCTCTCGCCTCCTGCCTGTGACGGACCCACCAGCTGTAGCTGCACCTCCCTGAGACCTCTGGCTCCGAGAGGTCTCTTCTCTATGTGCCGCATAGGGCTAATAATCAGCCCCGGTACCATCAAGAATATCCTGATAGTATCAGGCCTCCGCTCTAGCCTCCATGTAATGCTCTCGAGCCACCGTAGGTACTGGGGCTGGTCCCCTGACACCTACTACCAGTGCCCCCTGTGCCTGTGCTGGTGCCGCTGGTGGTGCCTGTGGCTGTGGTACCTGCACCTGTACCTATGCCTGGGGCTGTGGCTGTACCGCTGCTGGTGGTGGTGCTGGTACCTATGCTGCTACCTGTACCTGTACCTGCACCTATGGCTGTGGTGCTGGTGGTGGTGCTGCCTATGCCTGTGCCTGAGCCTGGGCTAGCTGCCCCTGTAAGACACCTATCTGTGCCTGTGCTACAGCTAGCTGCCCCTGTAAGAGCTGCACCTGACCTCTGAGCTGATCTCTCTCTCCTATCACTGCAGCCAAGTCTGGCTGTGCGGGTGGTACTATCCTGGCTGCTCTCTGCCTAGCCCACCACACCCTGTATGCTCCCGTGCACCCAGCATCATCTATACCCTCACCTGCTGGCCTCTCTGCTACCCAATCTGGATCCAAAGGCTGTGGTGCAGGCAGTGGGTTCTCTACATCATCTCTCCTGTACTGAGGAATGGGAGGTGGCTCGTCCTGTCGCAGCCCCATCTGCCTGCGTACCCTCTCCAGGGGTATCCGCTCGTACTCTCCTGGCCTCCGTCCTACTATCCAGAATGTGTATTGGATTAGGCGCAACTGTAAGCGGGCTCCTCTGCCAGGATGGTGACCTCTGTAGGGTCTCCATACAATGTCTACTTCTGTAAGGCCCTTTAGCAGATGTCTATAGTATGCCACATCCCGCCCTGCAACAACTGCTCGTGGCTGGCCCACGACCCCCAACCACCTCTGAAAGCCATATCGGTATACGACCTATGGCCATGGCTGCTGGGGTAGCCCTACTGGCCTGATGCATACGATGTGCTCGTATGCCCAACAGTGCAACAAAAATGTAGAACAAATACCAAATCGCCTCCTCCGGCGATAGCCCCATAACTCCCTGTATAATTGCACCAGATACACTGGTGCCCATGCGAAACAGGTGTGCTCCTCCACCATCTCCAGCAGCACCCCCATCAATGCTCGTGGGAAGCAGCCTCCCTCTGAGTTCGGGAGGGCGAAGCAGGTGATCCCTATCATCATCAACACGGCAAGTCGTGTCTCGTGACAATGCGCACGGTACATGTCACCATACCCGATACTCACGCTATGGTAAGTCAGTAGCGCGGTTGCATCCCCAAAAACCTGCAGTATGCTATCCATCGCAGTCTCGGAATCTACCTGGAAGACTGCCTCTCCCTCGATAGGTAGCCGCAGGATGCGATACACATCCTCTAATGTGATGGTCATCTCCCCGGTCGGAAGATGGAACACATTGGCCGCCGGATCCCATCTCTCGATGAGGGCGACCATCAAGCTGTGATCCCTCTCTATCGCTCTGTACCTCTGGACCCCTCCGAGTCCCACCTCACGCATGATGGCCCAATGCGCCACAGATACGTGTGGCCTCATCTGACTCAATAGTGGAGGCATCCTATCACGCATCGTCAACTGCTGACCTACCTGTAAAACCAACCCACATTCTTAGACCTACTCTTTATTATAACATCTACTTTACCATCTAAACCCCCTTTTGTATCCCCCCGACCACACCCCGACTTTCTACCCCCCCTAAACAACCACCAAAACCCACAACCCAACCCAAAACCCACACCTAACCCACTCACACGGCCAACCACACCCTAATACCCAACAAGCTTCCCAAACCCATCCTAAACCCTAAACCCTAAACACCCAAACCCACACACTAACCCACCACAAACCACCCAAACCCACACACTAACCCACCACAAACCACCCAAACCCATCCTAAACCCTAAACACACTAACCCACCACAAACCACCCAAACCCATCCTAAACCCTAAACACACTAACCCACCACAAACCACCCAACCCACCTGATCCACCACCAAACCCTCAAACCATCCCAATGCCACCGATACCGGCCGATACGCGACCGACGCCGGTCCCTCCCAACTCAACCAAACCCTGCAAATTTGCGACCGATGCCGGTCGCTTAGCGACCGACATCGGTCACTATTTTCTTTCTGGAGCCGAACCCCCGCGCGGCCCCCAAAACCCATTTTTTCCTATTTCTACCCATTTACCCACCCAAACACCCTCCAATTTTACCCACCTAGCCGCATTACCCTATTTTACCTATCTACCCTCTCCGTTTTTCAAATTACCTCCATTTACTCATTATTTCCTACAAAATACAAATTCCTACCCAAACCCCCCCATTTAGCCTAATAACCATTTCAATGCATAAAATCACGAGTTTAGAACCTACCGGTACGATGACATGTCGTCGTGGTGGGATGGGTGGTGGCGGTCCAGTTGGTCTAGCCCCTCCAGCTCCTCCTGCCTGTGTCATGGCTCCAATCCTGATCTACTGGGTCCCTGGCCAATCACCTGCTGCCTCCTCCTCAATCGGGCCCACTATCAACTCTCTCCGCCAATCAAATAGCTCCACCTCACTCAATAACTCTCCAAATCAACTCTCCACGTCAGACAAGTCACTTTGGTTTGCAAATAACAAAAGTGACAATGACAGGCCGTATTTTTCTTTTTATAGGTTTTTCGACCTTAACCGATATCGGTTTCATTTTGCCCTAAGGAACCGGTATCGGTCCCTTAACCGATATCGGTCATGCAGAATCAACATCGGTTCGCTACCCAACTTTCACCCCATTCTTTGCCCTTATTTACTCCTTGCCTCTTTTTCACCAATATCGCCTCTATCCACCTTTGTTGCACAACATTTGTTCACTTGTCCGACCTGACCCAAGACCTCAACCTGCCATTTGGCCCGACCCAAGGCCTCAACCTACCATTCGGCCCGACCTAAGGCCTCGACCTACCAATTGGCCCAACCCAAGGCCTCGCCCTAACCTATTTGGCCCAACCCAAGGCCTCAACCTACCTATTTCGCCCGACCCAAGGCCTCAACCTACCTATTTGGCCCGACCTAAGGCCTCGCCCTAACCTATTTGGCCCAACCCAAGGCCTCAACCTACCTATTTGGCCCGACCCAAGGCCTCGCCCTACCTATTCGGCCCAACCCAAGGCCTCGCCCTAACCATTAGGCCCGACCCAAGGCCTCAACCTACCTATCCGGCCCGACCCAAGGCCTCGCCCTACCTATTCGGCCCAACCCAAGGCCTCGCCCTAACCATTAGGCCCGACCCAAGGCCTCAACCTACCTATCCGGCCCGACCCAAGACCTCAACCTACCCATCTAACCTGACCCAGGGCCACCGCCCAACCACTTGGCCTGACCCAAGGCCGTATCACTTCAATACCATACCCACAATCAACGTTTTATTTTATCCATCCATCATGTACCTCATGTTCAATCGAGCTCACCTGTTCGTGTTTTAGCATGATTAGGGTCCATGACTTGATCTGTCGACCAACTTTGCCTAGACCTAGACCGTGACGTTTATCTCAACCAAACCAACCATTTGGTACTGCCGAACATGCCTAAACATTCCTGTACCTCACCTGTTATATACCCTGGAGCTACTTCCTATGCCTTGGATACCAGGATTATATCACCCTTGTTTGGATAAACTATCGACCTTTGCCTACACATTGCTGGTTTGTTTGTCAAATCATGTACCCTCGTTGTACTATTACATTTCAACATGCGTCTTCTTCCTTGGACCTACCCCACCACCTTACCATCCTCTCTACAACATATACCCTTTATCAACCCTATCCCTGATTTCCCGTTCACTCAATCTGTGATAGATTTGAGGGGGATTACCTATATCCTTAACATGAGAAACCACTTCATATTATTGTCCGCGCAGCTTTACAGAACAAGCTACACGACAATAAGGGGCTAATGTAGACACCAAATTCGTGTCTTACGACCCCTTGTGACCCACATCCCATTTCGCAACCTAACCTCATTACCTAAACCTTACACAATTATTTATTAATTACCTTATAATTGATAAATCCACATCACCTTACCCGCCACCTCACTTTGCCACCTCATCATGACCTAGCCCTAACCCTAAACTAACCTAATTAAGACCTGTGAATTGGTCTAGACTCACATCCATAACTAATGCCTCCTTACTCGCACCCAAAGCCGACCTTCTAGCCACTTGACCAAGCCCGCAACTGATCTCTCGGGAGAAAAGCAGGGAAGGTGGGCTATTTTACTAAAAATAGCCTACTTTTTCCTTACCGATGCCGGTTCCTACTCGACCGCCGTCGGTTACACAACCGTCATCGGTTCCCTATAAATGGGCTCCCAAACCAAAACAACGGATCGGAATTTCATTTTGGAGATCAGTCGAATTATTTTTGAATAAACAGAGAGCATTGCGAGCAAGGAACAGAGTCCAGATCTTCACTTGACAGAGTAGAGATGAGTAAAGAAACCAGAAGTGTTTACAACCAAGGAGATCAACTTGCATCTTGGTCAAAACCAGTAAGTCACATCTTGCATGTCCTTTGTTATAAGATTTCTTATGCTTCTTGAATCTCAGTGCTCCTAAATCTGTTTCTGAATCCGCTACCCAACGTGCCATTGCATCTAATTGTCATTCTTTTGTTTCTAATCATCCCATTTCCTAATACCATCCAAAAACCAGCCATTACAAACACCATAGCTACCAAGAAGATCCCAAAACCCACCGGTATCGGTTATCAGTAACCGGCATCGGTTATCAGTAACCGCCATCGGTTCCTCTGATCAGAACCAGAAAACCAGCATTTCCCCCTACCCAGTTTAACGAAACAATTTAATTGATATTTTGCAAGTCTTTTGTGTTAATTCATATTAGCAGGGGAACTGACCACCTTCGAAAGGAAGTTTTATATTTCCTGGGCCTAAGGCAGTTTCCTCATTTATTGTTTAATCAAAATCTTGTGGTCTTGTGTTCTTATTTGTAGGTAGTCCTTCCAAGACAAAAAGGAGTTCTCCGCAGTCAGCCTGATCTTTCTCTACGGTACGCGCACACCATCTCGACATTCAACAGGTATTCCTCCTAACCCTAACCTCATCTGTTTCTAAAAGGAATGAAAGGATAGAAGCAACTCTATTCCTAGAAGCCGAAACATTCCGAGCGAAACAACAGAGACAGAAGTGGTCGGGGAGATAGGTTTTTTGGTGAGGGAAGCAACATGATTGGGTGTTAGAATGGAAGTAACAGGAAAGGTTTCATTAGGTAAGACCTCTATCCCTTGAAGTATTTTAACGAGAGCTTGTCGATGAGATTCAGAAATCTGAATGAGATCATACAGTGTCATTTTTATAGGCGATTGGTGAAGCTGTTTGATCATGGTCCAGTGGGCAATTCCATTAGAAACGGGGTAGGTGGGTCCACGAATAACCACTTTAGGTGGTGGTGCGATCGGGATGGTGGACGGAGAAAGAGATGCCACAGGTGTATTTTCTTTCGCTTTCTCATTATTTTTCTGCCCTCGACTAGCAACACTAATCATATTGATCTTGTGAATACGAGAGGAGGAAGACGGTAGGGATAGGTCATGGTCTTCGAGAGTGGGGCTGTAATAATGATAGATCTTGGTGAGGCGAGGACAGGTGGTATAGGAGAGGGAATTGAAGCTAAAGGTCTCTCCCTTCGTAAGTTGTCTTTCTTAACCTTTCTATCTGAGAGAGGTGACTGACGAAGGATGGCTTTCAAAGCTTTGCATCCCTCTACATCATGTCCCGGTGTGCGGTGGTAAGCACAAATTTTAGACTCATCATAAACTATAGGTCGAGGTTTAGATGGATCATAAGGTCTAAGTGGAGGTAGGGAAATGGTCGCATTCTCCACCAACATAGCAAGGATTTTGGTGTAAGACCCTTTGAGTGGGTCAAAATCAGAGGAAGATGAGGGTATTGACGGGGTAGATTCTAGTGATGATGTGGTATGGTTGGTTTGTATGGGTGGTGGTTTAGCCAAGGAGTTTTGATAATGGGTTTTAACTAAACGTGGCTTCTTTGGCGCAGAAGCTATGTTTAGCTGGTTAGATGATGAGGCCACAGATGATGTGGTATCAAAAAACAACCACGGAGAAATAGAAGTGACAACAAACAAATCTTTTGATGATGGAATTTGTTTAGGGTTAGTAGGTGGATAGGATACGCGGGGTGACTGTGTTGATGTACCCTTGGATCGCTGTATGGGTGCAAAAGGCGTAGGTCGTTTTGAAGAAAATGCAGGAGGTATGATATATTGATGCAAGGTGGAGGGATGAGGTCCCAATATGGAAGGTAGGTGTGACGACGATGGTGTTAGTTGTAATAGAGACATAGGTTGAGGAGATTGAGTCTGTCTCGTAAGTGGATGAATGGCTTTATTTTTAGATAAATCAAGCCGCTTAGGTGGGTGTGTTAGACTGGGTATTGGTGAGGTCCCAAGCGTAGGGGAAGATTGGGTTAGGTTAATAGAGGTGGATGAGGTATTTGGTAGAGATGAGGGGGGTGAAGATGAGAACATAGGCATTTTAAGCTTCTGTAAACACTTTGGGTATATGGTAGAGGCATCTGGGTTGGTCATCTGCATTTGAGTAGAATATGGCGTACTCAAACGTTCGCATAGGACCTTTCTATCTTCTGGGGAATGACAGTTCTCACGTGTGAATTGGAACTTTTGTATGGAAGAAAGGTGGGTTGTGATTCCGGTCCATTGTGGGTGTGATACAGGGGGTAGATGAGGCACTGTATCAATAGGTGTTAAGAGGTTAACCGGTCGCTGAAAAGATTTAGGCGATGAAGAACTAATAGGTAGGAGGACATGTTTGAGAGGATCCATCATGATTAAAGAGTTTGGTGATGTCGGTGTAAGAGGTTTCTCATCTAAGGATGACAAAAGAAGTGGCGAGCCTTCCTCTTGCACAGCCAGAATGGTAGAAGGAGACGTTTGGGAAATAGATAAATTAGATAACATCCGCTCACAATCTTGCAAGGATGTGGTATAAGAAGGCTCATCTATGAGAAGAGAACTCTGGGTTGTTAATTCCTTTATGGGTAAAGGAATGATTTCACCTTGTCTTGATGGTGGTGAAGGAGGTTCGGGCCCCTATGTTAGTGAAGAGGCTTGATTCAAAATTTTCTCGATAGAGGCTTTTGGCTGGGAGTCGAAGACTGCATGGATCTCATGAACACTCTCCTCAGCTAAGATATCTTGGTTTATGTTACTGTTAGAAGAGTGATTCAGGAATGGTTTGTTGAAGATTTTCAAATTTCGGTTAGTAGGGACATTAGGATTATCAAGGGTCGTATCCCCTGCATCAACCATTTCCTACACTATGTTTTTCAACATCTTGCAGTTTTCGTGACTATGTCCCTTTACACGGTGAAAGTTACAGAAGTCATTTTCTTTGTACCAGGAAGGTATAGCGTGGGTGGAGTCAAACCCGGAGTGAGGTTTAACAGGAGGCAAGGTGATAGCTCCGGCTTTGAGCAATTTTTCCAAGATGACACCATAAGTTTCTCCCAAGGGGGTGTAATTGATGGGCTTGGATTTATATTTATAGGTGGTTTTTGGCTGGGGTATTAGACGGTGCTTGAGATTTGACCATCACTGCATGGACAGCTCCTTTTGATTTCAAAGAAGTGGATGTGTGAGGAGTGGTGGTGTTTGGTTTATTGGTGGAATATGGAGTTCGGAAATTGGGGTTTTTGTTGCGCAACCACAATTTCTCTTCTTCTAAGGCTCGAATTTCTAGTTTCCGAGCCATAGTAAAGGCCTCGTCAAATGTGCGGAAAGTTTGAATTTGAAGGGTAGGAGAGATGTGCTTAGCGCAGGCCCACATAAAAAGTTTTGATAAGTTCAGCCTGAGGCAAGGTATATGTAAGTTAGTTGATAAGGTCCCGCCATCATCCAACAAAATCTGCGATAGATTCGTCTTCAAATTGTCGGATGGCATAGAGGTCGGTGATAGATACTTTCTTGGCAATGTTAATGGAGAAATGATCCAAGAAAGATTGGGCTAGTTGGTTAAAAGAGAAGATTGAGTGCTGGGTTAAAGCACTGTACCACTCCAAGGCGGGTCCTGATAAGGACATGGGAAAGGTGTGGAGTAGCAAAGAATCATCATGAGCAATCAAATAACAAGCATGTCTAAATGATCGCAAGTGTTGTTGAGGATCCTCTTTACTATTAAAATGAGTAAATTTTGGTAATTCCCATTGATGAGGATATGAATGAAGGGGGACAGAAGGGTGAATAGGTTCCCAACAAACTTGCTCGTATGTCAAGGTGCTACGACTTTCCGAAACGGAAGCCTCCAGATTTTGCATTTTGTCCATCATTTGTTTGATGAAATCCATGGTTAGATGAGATGATGGTGCGGTTGTGGTAAATGGAGGCAAATTGGGCCAAGGGCCTCCACTAGACAATGGTGGGGTTAAGTGTTGATAAGGTATGGAGGATGAATATGTTGAGGCGACCGAATAGGGATGTCCTATATAAGATGTTGAGGTCACTGGATACGTGTGTGGGAATGAAAAGGTGGGCGAAGCTTGAGAAGGAAAGCTCGTGTGGATAGGTGGCAGAGAGTAAGTCATGAATGGAGCAGTCTGCAAGAGAGACGAGGTAGGAGCAGTTGGCGGTAATGACATGTGGGGCCCAAGATTAACCAAAGGAAAGCCAATCTATGTCGTATGAACCTCTGAAGCCACTGGATTGGGAGACGGGGCTAAGGATGCAGCAGGAAAAGTGGAGCTATCAGGCGGAGAAGGAGCTAAATGAGTAGCTATACTAATAGGCATGCCAACAAGGAGTTGACCATCGGGCGTACGGTCAGGGGCACGAGACAAATAGTATTGTACAGCGCTAGGATTAGCATCCAAAAATTTGGCAAATTCCTTATCTCCTACAGGAATTTTAGGAACCTCGCTAGTATCCGTAGGATTCCCTATAGAATGTGAAGGAGGTGATTCAGGAAAAGGCACAGAGCAGGCATGTGAAACCATGGCGGCGGCTTGCTTTCGAGTGATAACAACCATGGAAAAGAGTACACAGTAGGGTTTCAATCTATCAGGAACAGAAACAGCCTCAGAATGTTGAAATTGGTAGGTTGCTAGTTTGTCAGGAACTGTAAAAGACAGTAACCGATATCGGTCTGCTAACCGATGTCAGTTAGACTATAGCTGACGTCGGTCAGTTAACCGATGTCGGTGTAATAAGACTGGTATAAGAAAATATAAGAAGCTGCTGATTTGATTTTTTAACAATGCTTAGTACATCTATCAAATTGTTCTAAAGTGATAACTGAAACAGTGTATGACAGAGAAATAGAACTGAAAACAAACAAGATACACAAACAAATTAATAGACTAACCCTAGGATTAGTGTTTATCAATTTTAGCTTATGCCCTTAGACGCAGAATGATGTCAGAATCCTAAACACAAGACCTAGGGGAAATGTCAAGTTTGTTTTGGCTTATAAGGTTACCTCAATCGAGCAGAGGAATACCGCGGAGAAGAGGGGATGTTTTGAGCTGTTGTGTTAACTATGAAGTGATTCGATATGTGTTGTGCAGTGAAAGTAAGATTAATTTCTTGTCAATACCATGGAAATCACCCCCACGTGTACGACCTGTTACTTAGTCTATGTTCACTAGAATTGAAAACAGCAAGCAAGAATGTAATGCACGTGTTTTAAACCCAAAATGAAAATGATATTCGATGAAGCAAATGAGATGACTTTCACTAATGCAAAGATGTAAAAGCAAAGCAAGTTCTTTTACCAAAATAACAAAATACCTTGTGAATATCTTTAGAAGAAGAAAACAGCAAGTATGCTCCCTATATGAAAGCAAGCAAGAGAAACAGAAACCTGAAACTAGTCCCACCAGGCGTGCCAAAATGTTTCGCATGGAATGTTTCAACTTTTTGGAATAGAGTTTCTTCTATCCTTTCATTCCTTTAAGAAACAGATAAGGGTTAGGGCTAGGAGGAATACCTATTGAATGTCGAGAGGGTGTGCGCGTACCGTAGAGAAAGATCAGATCGACTGCGAATAACTCCTTTTTGTCTGGGAAGGACTACCTGTAAGTAAGAATACAAGACCACTAGATTTTAATTAGACAATAAATGAGGGAACTGCCTTGGGCCCAAGAAATATAAAACTTCCTTTCGAAGGTGGTCAGTTCCCCTACTAATACGAATTAACACAAATTCTAACAAATAAGCTATTGTCCAATTACAATTTGTTTACCTTGTTAGAACAATAGAGAAAGGGTTGGTCTTGGTTTAGAATCAAGGTGACCGATGCCGGTCACTGTAACCGGTACCGGTTGGTGCTAACCGATATCGGTTGGGGAAATGTTTTAGGGGCTTTTGGTGAAGGTTGGTTGTAAGGTGGGTGTGTTGTTTTTATAAGGCTGATGAATGGGTGGGATTAGGTAATGGGGTGATGAGAAGGACTCAGAGAATATGGGGGGTGTTCTTGGGCTAATGTAAGGGTGGAGGAATGACAGTTAGATGTAGTGTGTTACTGGGTAGTAGATCTAGGAATAGACTTATGATGGCTGTGATTCAGAAGCTCAAGAAATGTTATTAAAAGAACGTATAAGACTTACTTACTAGTTCCTGATGGAAAATGCAGGTTCTGGGACTGTGATGACGAAGACAAGGCTCAAGTAGGATGATCTAATAATCCAAGATGAGCTATCTCTTCTCCTGATACTCGGATGAGTGTCACAAGGCTCTGGTTACTCAGTTGCAGTTTTTGGGCTTGATGTCCTTCTCTGCAAACTCTTCTTCTTTCTTTCACTTGTCTCTGTTCAGCCAAGTAAAAATTTTGGATTCTTCCAATGATTTCTCCTTTTGATCCACCAAAATCCAACCCCTTGTTTTTGGTTGGGAGTGGTCATTTACAGGGAATCGATGGCGGTTACGTAACCGAAGGCGGTCGAGTAGGAACCGGTATCGGTCAGGTCAAAGCGGGCTATTTTTAGTAAAATAGCTAGCTTTTCCTCTTTTTATCCTGAGGGATTAGTTGCGGGCTTGGTCAAGTCATTATGAGGCTGGTTTTAGGTGCGGATGAGGAGTAATTAGTCATGGGTGGAGATGTGGACCAAGTTATAGGTCTTAATTAGGTTAATTTAGGGTTAAGACTAGGTCATGATGAGGTGGTGAAATGAGGTGGCAGGTATGGCGATGTGGATTTATTAATTATAAGGTAATTAATAAATAATTGTGTAAGGTTTAGCTGATGAGGTTAGGTTGCAAAATGAGATGCGGGGCACAGGGGGTCGTAAGACACAAATTTGGTGTCTACACTATGTGAATGCTGATTTCTAAAACTTGAAATTCAGATATTGTTGCAAACATGTGTTAAGGAAGTGAATTAAAAAATTCATTATCCTGGATGCAATGATTAAAATGAGATAATCATCTAGATGATGAATATTTTTAGGAGGGAAGTATGTAATACCTTCTAAAAATGTTATATTTCTCTTTTGCATTGCAAGCGTAGATATGTGATTTTTTAGGACAAATTTATGTTTCGTGGATGTTGAAAAATCAATGCTTTCCGTGGATAAATATTTTCTGCTCTTTAATTATAGGGCTGGTACGTTGTTGCTTGCAATAATCTATTTCGCTTCTTATGAGTAAGTTACAATCTGGTTTTAATGAGTTACAAATTTATCCTCTGCATATTGGACTCATCCTTGGATTGATTCCATTTAATCCAAGATATGTTTTAAATATTCTTATCTAAAATGGAATGAAAAACATGACATTCATTGATTAAGAGACTTAACGGACTGAACTTGTGTTTGTTGTAAATTATTTATTATCTTGAAATATTGTGCCTACATTTTGTTGTGTGTTGTGCTTGGCTCTTCTTGATTAACCTTTTACAGGGCGCTTAATGGCATTAAGGGAAATGGGAAACCTGCTTTAGGATTCTGTAAGAAAGAGATATGTTTAATGTGTCATATATCTTTAAGGTCTATTCTAATAGATTCGAGACTCAGGTAAATTCTACCTAAAATCTTCCTATGCCACTCTACGTGGAATGACAACCTAATCTAAGTTGTAATACTAAGTTAGCATGATGGGAAATAACCTAAGGGATTCTAAGTTATTTCTAACCTATTGTATTTGGTTAAACTAAAACCTAACCTAAGGTGACAATCTATTGTTTGAAGGTTCTATCCTAAGGTTATATATTGTAAATTAACCTAAGATCTAACCTAAGGAAATTCTATCTATCCTAAACTAATGGGATATGAAAGGGAACCTATGGGTCATTGGAAATTGGGAGTTAATTGCGATAGTTCCTAGGCTATTGATGAGATGTGATTTTTATATTTAAAAAAAGTCAATAGTACTGCTAGAGTTGGTAATTACATGGAAATTTGGGGGAACCTACGGGGAAGCATCACTAAGTTCAGAAATGAAAGTGGAAGTTAAACTTAGTACTCGCCAACTTTGGAAGGTGGTGCCAAGGAGAGATAGGTGGGAATATGGAAATTAAATGGCATTAATTTTTTTCGGTTATGGTGAGAAAACCGTCTTGGAAGGCATTTTGGTGGATTTTTTGGGGGTTGTTTTACTTTGCATGCTTCGTGCGATTTTTGCTCTGCATGGAGCTATCTCGTTTTTTCGAACCAGCAGTTTGATCTGCACTTTTAGTGGCTATTTTTGAATTCTCTAAGGTTATTTTTGGTTTGAGGAATGTATTAGAGCCATTGTGGAAAAAGATTATGGTTGTTTGATCTTGCTTAGAGAAGAAGGGGTTTTGGAAACTCAACTGGAAGTCTTCTTCAAATCGGTAGAGGCACTATTAGGCATGATAGGCTTTGCACATTAATATCTCTTTCTTTCTTCTAAATGATTAATTAAAAAAAAATCTGCTCCCTGTATATATATATTTTCATGATGAGAATGGTTATTTACTTGCATGTTTTCTTGAAATTTATGTGGGTTTTTTAATGTGAATCCTTTTTTGTAAATGGTAGTTTGAGGGAAATTTCTCTATACTAGTTATCAATGGTTTCATGTGATATTTGTAGTAAGGAATCTGTAACTTGTACTGGAAGCTCTGTAATTTATAGTGGAATCTCTATAGCTTGTCTTTGAAAAAAAAAATCTTGCATTCAAGACTAATGTTGAAAGAACTAGCTTGTTGCTCATTTGGTTCTGAACACTTTGTTTAGCCTTGTGTTTTTGAGGTAGAGCTCCGTAGTGTTCTATGCTTGTACTCGAAGCTCTAAAATTTGTAATGAAGCTTCAGAATTTGTTAAGAGTTGGTATGAGGAATATGTGTCTGTGTCGATACTGTGTGGGAACTTAGTGTAGATCTGTACTTAAGGTTGAACCTTCGTATTCGAAAGTATAGTTACATTTGGTTCTTATGATGAACTTGTAGTTGGGTTGTGAGTTTTTTCTCTGTACAATTACTCAGAGCTAAGGGTTATTCTTTTTATGAAATTATGAACTCTAGAATCGCAATGGAATTTTGTGTTTTCCTCCGGGTAATAGAATTTGTAGAAAATAAGAGCTTATGTTTGAAGCTTGTACTCGTATCTGAACCAGTATTCCGTTAATGGGAAATTTAATTCTCTACATATTTTAGTGAGATGGCTTTTATTGGTTCATCTAGGTTTTGAATCTTGATTTCCTTTATGGACTGTCTGCTCGATGGTAGCTTGAGAGTTTATTTCAGTTTGATGACCGAACTGGTAAACTCCTTTTGATCTCCTGACATGTTGCTTCTTGGGTGTGAATGGTTTTATTTTCTTATGTCCTTTGGACTTTATCAGCCTACCTTGTACTCGAAAAGGTGGGAAAAATCATAAGTAAAACCTTTCCCTCTCTTCCCTAAGTGAATTTGTGTCATCTGTGTGAAGCTTGGATTGTTTTAATCTTAGGAATTAATGGACTGGAACTGCGATCTATGTTCTATGACAGTCGTATCAATTGCAGAGGTGTTTGGAGTGTATTATTTAATTCCTTATTGTCTTGATGTTGAACAAATCCTTACCTTTCATAAGATTTTAAATCAAATTTTTTAGGCTTGCGGTGATTTTGTTTAGTCGAGTTAGAAGAAGTTAAGGATAGTAATTGTCTTAAATAGATTGTTTAGTTCCTTACTCTCTTATGATATTTCATTTGACTCGAGGGTTTTATTTGAAAGGTGAATTTAAACCCAGTATGCTAGTGTAGTTTGAAGAGATATTGTATTCATGTTTTGAATGCTTGGAAATTCAGTCTTTGGGTCTGTGAGTTTTATTCACCCTTTTCTATCTTGCACTGTTGCGTATTTCTATTTCTTGATGGTTTCTTGAATGGATCTCTAGGTTTTTGACAGAGAAGAGAATAGGATCTCTTGATTGTTGTATGCTATTTAGGGACGATACTATGAATTTCGTTTGGATATTGAATTTAGATTTGAAGCTGGTGAAAGGAAATAGGTATTCTTTTGTAAGTTTGTAATGGAAGTTGGTAATGTGCATTCTGTTTGAGTTCTATCTTGGGAACTAGCTAACGAATTCCTAAGTTTATACTTAATATAGGATTTCATTTCATAGTATAAATGAAATAAAATATTGATTGGGTCCTTTTTGGTTGAGATCCTTTCTATGTTAATTGTATAATTTCTTGGACCGAACTTCTCTTTTGTTGATTCTCTTCTGAGATGGGAATTTTCTTGTGGATTGGTTAGGAGATTTATTTCATTCATGTATAGCTTGGATTTTTGGAAAGTTTGGTTTTAGACCTTTGAATTATATACTACTAACATACTAAAGTTAGTAAAGCTTTCAGTTAGACTATTTTAAACTTCTTGGAATGAATTGGGATTCTTGTTTTGTTGTTGCCTCTTTATTTATGGACTCCTTATTTTGTCATATGTGGACTGAGGCAATGATATGTGTTTTAATCCTGATTCTTTCCTTTAGAATAATTATAGCTGAGAAATAGATATGTATTAATTCTCTTCTTTGTTTACATTGAAAGATGAAGCATACTAATATGAGTTATGTTGTAACTAACCTCTTTACTACTTAAAAAATTTAAATGTGATTTTTCTATTCTTATGGGTTTAAGAAATAACTTAAAGACAAGACTTGTTGACTGTTTAAATAATTGATAGGATCAACTAATTCTTGTGATGTAATTCTAATGTTGCAGATTATATTATGCTCTATTCTTGAAAGTGAATTCAAATTCTTTTAATTGTTCTTTTTTCTGGATGTTATTACTTATAATTATTTGTATGATGCCTATTAATTGTTTCATAAAAGCAGAGTTGTTTTATAAAAAAATTAGTGGAATGCACTTTACTTTAATTATTAGTGCTTAACATGATTAGTTCATTGAACTGACACGTGCTAGTAATTTTATAGATGGACATCGTAAGTGATAAAAGAAGACTAGAAATTTCATGTTGTATTGGCTTATTTAGTTCTGGATCTTATGTAAAGAGTTTTGATTCATTCTTGAGTTGTATTGAAAAAGAAAATTTCTATTCTTTTTGGAATGGAGGTTGTTTGTTATACAGTACGCCTGAAATGCATAGTCTTGTAAATGTATAAATTTATAATGATGAATTGAAAGTTGGAAGATTTACTTGTATTGGTTGTGTAAATTATCTTGTATTATGAAGAATATGGGAAACCTATCTTCACGATATTTTTCTTATCCTATTATATGTTTAATTTGGATAAACTTGATCAGTTGGTTAAAGGTAAATATATTGGATTCCCTTATTAAGTTGCATAAGATAAATGATTTTAATCTAAACAATTATAACATAGTAATGGAATGTGTAATGAATATGCAGTAAAACTATAGAGATTGTGAATGATAAGAAGGGTATGACAAACCCTAACACTTAATCATGTAGAGGAAGATTCTTCCTTGCTAAAAGAAAATTTAACCCAAATAATTTTGATATGATCATTAATCGTTAGGCTTCATTTCTTATAAAGTCTACCTCTAGTTGAACTTATTTGGTTGCTACACCTTCTTTGAATGATTAACTTATATTTAATGGAACTTATAATATTGTTTTCTTGTTTTGGTTAATTGTTTATTAAGCCAATGAAAACGAACCTAAAAAGAAATCATAAGATAAGGAAGTTCTTTAAGGGATAAATGAATTAAATTTAGAAAAGAAATTATGGAATGTTGGATTAGGATTTAGCAGGGTTATTGTAATCGGTGTAATAATCCAAATTAACAATATATTAATAACCTATTTAGGGTATGTACATCGTGATGAGGTAGTTTCTGTAGGATGTTGGAACATGCCAATTACAGGGTTGTACCTTTGAGAAGATAGGGGTCTTCTCGAGGATACAGTGTTGCAGTTGACATAAAGCAACACCCTTTTGCATTGATCATCTAGATCTACACACAAATAAGGACTTGAAATTATTTTCTCTCTAGATCAATTTAGTGGCATTTTTAGGATAGGTAGTAGCTTTCAATGGCTCAGGGTACCTTGGCACATCTAGTTTACTTAGGTCAACCGAGCATGCCCATATACCCTAAGTCATTGTGAGCGTCTTCCTATAATAAATTATGTTTCTAACCAGGGCTAGGGTTAAACCTTGGACAAGTGGACTAACATTAGTCAGTAAAGACCATTCTTGACAACAGAGAAGTGAGGTGAAGGACTTATTCCAAAATGATGAGTATGTCATCTAGGAATAGTGACATAAATAGTACGTTGAAAATCTTTTGCCAAAGTATTGCAAGCTGCTGATTGTGTTGTCCTATGTCACCTAGTTTAAAGCAACATGATATTAGAAGAATATTGGTAACAAATATTCAGATATGTTCTTTAAACAGATCACTCAGTACCTACTTTAGGGTAGGAAAACTAAGTATATGATAAGTATTTAATACTTAAAAGTTATCATAAATATATCGGTAGATCACCGAGTTATGAAATAAATAAATCGGTAGATCACCGAGTTATGAAATGAATAGATCGGTAGATCACCGAATCATTTACAGCTGCATATGGTTATTTATTTTAGATTGATTGGCATGGAATGTGTGTTCTAAATAATTCTTTATTTAGATTATAAAACATTATGTAAAAAAAATTCCCTTGTTTTTAAAGTCTTAAAATGGGAATGTTGCATTTCAGTGAAGAAGGATGAACTTGAGAAGGGTGAATAAGCACCACAACTCAACTACATGTAATTCTCCACCACTTGATAACCATAGAGCTCTAAGAACCTGCAATAGAAACATGAACTTACACAGTGTACCTGCAAGCATGAGAAAAGGCACAAAGAAGTATAAAAGGATGAAAGGATTGAGATTAGTCACAAAACACACACTTTTATTACTTCAACAACGTGAAAAATGAATCATAAATTTAGAAGAGGTTATATTTTCCATTATAATCTTGGAAAAAGGATTGAAATTTCCCTCAACATATGAGAACAACTTACAGAAGAAAGAGGACTCTTGAAAAACACATACTTTCCTAAGATGTCTAACTGTCCAACCTATCTGACCTATTAGAACCCCTTAGAATGAGATTTGAACTTACATTTATATAATAAGTTTAGAGAGAAGAGATAAGGAGTCATAAATTCCCTTCCTAAATTGAAGGCACATGATGTATTTATCACATTTAATTAAACCACTTCGAGAATCTTCCATCATGTTCCATTAATGCCCAATTGACCTAATCTTCTCAATTAATTAAAAGAATATTTTAATAATAATAATAAATATTATTAATAATATATTAAAATAAAAAATATTAATTTAATTACTATTTTTTGTGTGGCCCCTATTGACTGATTTGTGCTAAAGGGGGGAATCATGAGGAAAAGGCCAAAAAAGAGCCCAGCTCGCTGAGTTGGGCGATGAGTTCCTCCATTGACGCATTGACCAAGCTTCTTAGTTTCCCAAATGAGCTCACCTCAGATGAGATCCTCCACCACACAATGTAACTGAGCTCACTGTGTAACCACACTGAGCTCCTTTTTCCAAACTAAGTTACCCAAGACCATTCGAGCTCCATTGAGCTCTTCCACAGGAGTTTTTCTCATATGAGCTTGTTTGATGAGCCTTGACTTTCCTTAGATCTGAGTTGTTTACCATGTGTAGAAATATGTTGAAATGCCAAGCACCCTTACTAGAATGATGAGTCCTTCATGTCTTTTTGAGTACCACATGCTCCTCATCACATCGCTTGATCCCAACTCAGTCGCTCAAGTTGAAATTCATAGCACAGATCGGTGTAGATGCCAACATGCTCCATCTCATTTTGTTAGCTGACATTTGAATTTCTCCCCATTTCCTTCATGATGGATCATCAGGCTAAATTCAAGGAGCTCATTCTTCACCTTTCAATGGCTTGTTTAGGTCAGGCTTTAACATGAGCTTCATTGGATTTCCTTCAACCATTTAATCTACCTTCTTGACTCGCCAACCAAGCTTATCATCCATGGAATATTGGACGAATGACTCAACTTTGGTTTAAATATCCTGAGTTGGGCTTAGCCTCTATTTCTATCTCCTGGAGATGCCCACTCGACTGAGCTATGTTAACTCGGACCACTCTGTGAGCTCTTTGCCATGGCCATCCTTGTCGAGCTCCTTTCACTGACTCGGCGAGCTGTCTATGTCAATGTCAAGCTTGCTGATGAGCTACCCATGAAGCCACCAAGATCATACTTGTATTCCTTATTGATTTTTTCTTTTTTGTTTCAATTCATGTTTGAAATCACTTGGCCTGAGCTCACCAAAACTGAATTTGAACTCATTTAATTACATGCATTTCCATGACTCGGTCATTACAATCCTTGTGAATCTAACTTCTCCTATTGCACCATGTACAGACATTGACTCTATGTTATTTAATTCTCACTGGCCTCATGACCCTCTTTCTAAAATCCTCTTGCGGACTTGGTGAGTTCTATGTTTGGCCCGAGCCACCTGTTTGTTCCTTCATTATCTCCATCTCAGCATAGACACCGAGTTCAATCTTGTATCATGTCACTATAGTGTGCTTTCCCACAGCATTAACAAGCTCTCCACTCAAACCCCGGTGCTGCAAGAGCCAGGTGGTCATTTTCCCATCTGATCTCACTTTAACATATTGAATTGTTCCTTACAATAGATTTCAAAATCATAAAGAGCTCACTATGTGCATGATTTCATGAGTCACACCATATCCTTACGAATGTTGACCACTTCGTGAGTTGAAACCATTGAGCTCAACTCAGTTCTTTTCAATGAATCCTCGTGAGTGACTCACCTAGCTCATTAGTGTCTTCTCTTTATCCTTCTAAATTGGCATAGCTCTAGTGAACGAGATTTCAACTTATTTCCTAGCATCAAGCAACTCACTCGGTCTTACCTGTACTTGCTTAGATTGGAAGCCTGAGGCTCATATCTAAATCAAATCCTATCATGGAACAAGCTCATTCTTGGTGAGCCTTATAACTCGCTTAGTTGATCAACTTCAACATGTCTCCCTGGTGCTTGCATAGCTCAATCTCAACTCTAATTTTATCTTCCAACCAAATCCACCGTATGCTCTCCATAATACCATTCATATGGCTTCACGCCACAAAATATTATTACAAGCTCGCCACTGATTCATTTGTCTCCCATGAAAACTCACCATCTTTGAGCTTTATGCCAAATGACTCATGTATGGTTGGCATTCCTCCTTGGTGATGCATTCAAGCTCCATGTACCTAGCTAACTAGTCCACCGTGCATTACTGAGAGCGAGTCCTTCGCGAGCTCTACACACAACTCATCATCGAACAACTCGTTTGAGCTTCTCCATATCCTCTAATCACCACACATCCATTAATATCGACTTGGACACCAACTCATCCCTTTTACATGGCACTCCACATGAACTCGCCCCACTGTGGAGTCATCTTCAAAGGCTCACCTTATACTCAAACACCTCTGCAACTGTGATCCTAATGACTTAATGATGTAACCATGCATGTAGAGCCCTATCATGACCAAGTCACTTGTTTGCTTCCAAGAATAGCTCTAACTTTTATGCTAATAACTCAATGATTAACTCGCCATTTCTCCTATAGCCTCCCTGATGAATAACTCGTTCATTGACTTGGGCTTCAAATTACATGTTTAATTTGTGGAACCTCTCCCTTGGCTTGACATTTCATAATTCCCACTTGACCATGCTTGCATGAATATCCACTTTGTGGAACATATTTCTTGGCTTACCATTGTCAAAGTCTCACTTAGATTATTTGCTCATTAATCTCCACCATGGTCACAGGTCCCGAAATCCGCCCATTATGGAACCTTTACCTTAGCTCGACATCTCATCATCATGGATCAGCATTTCATCCCATAGGGCCCGACCTTCTCATATTCCCATGAGCTCCCTCGTAGGGAATTTCACTTAGCTATCCCTAACTTTTTCTTAACTCAGTCAACTAAGTTACCTCATGTTTAATCAAATGAGCTCACCAATTCACAAATGAAAATACATGATCTTATCATGGTTTAGTGAGTTAACTCCTGCTGAGATCACCTTTGTATTCAGCTCTAAGGTAGGATAATGATCCCCTACCAATTAGGACTGACACTTTTCATTTTCAAGAACCAAGTTCACCTTTGTATTGATTTTCATGATTTTTTGTGTACTCAAGTCGAGCCCAAAGATGAGCTCTAACCCAAATTTTCTACATCGGGCTTCTTCACCACCTACGAAATTCTCTTGTAAGCTGAGCTCTAAGCTGAATGACTAAACTCCTATGAAAGCTTCTCTGAGCTACTACCACTAATAAATTTCAAGCTTCTTGTCATGTATCGAGCTCGCCACATTGAGAAACTTGCTTCCAATGCTCCCTTTTCATTTCCAAATCTCTGTAACCCTATGTCAAATTATCTTGGCCTTACTTGTGGCTTCAACACATTACACTTTTCATGTGACACATCAAGCTCTGTCTGACACTTCTTTGGGCATGAACTCGTCCTCGATATACGAGCTACCCCAATTTCCTTTATTTTGTTCAGCTCAACCAAGCGAGCCAACTCCTACCGAGTTCAATGTCCATGAGCTATGTTCTGAGCTTTCCATATACTGAGCTCCCCATTGAGCTCTGCACCAAGTTGGCACTGAGCTATGCATCAAGCTAATTTTTGAGTTGGCTACCAAATTGACAACCAAGATCTTACTGAGCTATTAACTAAGCAACTCCCTTTGAGCTTGCTTATATTCCACTAATACTTTAATTGTTATGGATCAATTTTGAACTCGAATCCTTGAACTAAGTTCCATTTTGACTTAATGCTTTCTCGACCTGGCCAACTTGTCGAGTAGCTAATCGAGCTACTCATAGAGATAATTTTTTTCTCAAAGTAAACCTTAAATTCTTAGGCCCCATGAATATTCATTAAACATAAAATTATCCCAAAACATCTCATGAATTTCTCTTCTATTTTATGGGTCCAATTTACGCATGTTATCCATTTTTTCCCGAGGGGCAAAAATGGATAAAATTTTTGGAGACCTCTCGAGGATGATTTCCTACAAAGCATGATTCCAGTAGCCTTAAGTGATCCATTAGGCATGGATTCAATGTTTAAATCTTGAAAGGAATTTTATCTTTTGTGATATCTCCTGGAATCCCTTTGAGAAAATCTGATCCTATACCTCCTTGAAATGCTAGGCATGAGGTATATTAAATATATTGAATGCTTGGCATCATGAACACTACAAAATTTTTAATGAAGTAGATGTATGAAATTATTATGGAAAATTTGAACCTTATTCTCCTTGAAAAACCTTCGAGAATGATACAATTTGCAATAACAACACAAAAACAACAAAAAGGAAAGCAAAAGAACAACAACACACAACAATGTGCATAAGCACTTGGAGAAAAAACACCTAACTAAACTAGACAAGGGGTGGAACGCTTCTCAAAAACAAGCTTTGAGATTTATCCCATTCATATAAATGGGTAGTTCTTCTCCATTGATCCTGGATATACAAAATGAATTCACCTCTTTGTAACTCGTGATGATGTATGGCCTACTCCAGAGAGCGTTAAACTTAGTGTGCTTTCCTGGCTTAGACCTGTCTTCATCCCATTTTCGAACTAAGTCTCCCTCTTTAAAATTCCTATTATATGCCTTCTTAAATTATTTCTTAACCTAAGCCTGACTTTTCTCCAAAGTCTTTGTAGCCTTGTTTCATACTTCCTCTAACTCCATCAGTTCAGCAAACCTGACTATCAAAGGATCACTCTCCATAACTTCAAGTTGATGAGCTAAATCCAAAGAAGGTAACTCCAAGGAAAGTGGAAGTTTTTCTTCTCTTTCATATAAAATCATGAAAGGAGAATTTCTTATGGCCCTTTTAGGTGTGATCTGATCAGCCCATAAGGCAGTCTTAAGCTTTGTATGCTAAGTCCTACTATTAGTTTCCATTGTGCGCTTAATAATCCTTATGAGTTTTTTAATGTTAGACTTAGCCAATCCATTTCCTTATGGATAGGATAGTAATTTGATGAAGTCTTGAGATAGACCCCATTTTTAACATCCCATTCACTCAACTTCATATCAAGAAAATCTAGCGTGTTTTCTAAAATGACTATAAATGGAGCACTGAACCTTGTCATTATACCTTCCAAGAAATCAGAAACTGTCTTCTCATTACTCTCTTTCAATTCTACCACCTATGTCCATTGAGTAAAATAGTATATTGTATTAAGGACCCATTTATGTCCATCACTAGATGGGGGATTAAGCATTCAGATGAAGTCCAACCCCCATTGAACAAAGGGGTTATCCACTTGAATTGGATGCAGCGGAAGAGCTGCCAACTTCTGTTTTGCTATGAAAATGGCACATTCCTTACATTTCCTAACCCATATATGGGCATATTTGAACAAATATGGCCAATATTAGTTGACTCGCGTGATCTTAGTAGCAGTTGTTCATGTAGAATAGTGTCCTCCAGATAGGTCATTGTTAAACTCTTCTAGTATCTTACTTACTTGTTCCAGTCCTACGCACTGAAGGAGAACACCATTCAAATCCTTTCAAAATAGAACATTATCTACCAAAACATATGGAATATACTGAAGGTGGAAATTTCATCTTTTGTTTTTATCCATGTTCATAGGATATAATCCTAAGAAAAGGAAAACTCTTCATTTTGGATAACTAGTCAACTTGATAATCACTCTCATCAGTGTTTAGGAGCGTCACATCCTCATCATCTTTTGATTCCATGTCTGCAGAAAGTTGTTGACATAAACCTTTACCTCTGAAAAGTTTGGTAAATTTGATAAGCATGTCATAACTCCATCACCTTCATGATCCATCTAGTAAACTTTTTCGTTCATCTCTTTGTTCAACAAAAATTCCTTGACACCTGGATGAGACACCATCAGATGAATTTTTGTTGTTAGACAACATATGCTTGAATTTATTCAAAGCTTGAATAATTGAAAAGACTTATTTTTCAACAAATGAGTATTTGAGCTCATAGTCTTTGAGGGATTAACTGAATAAAGAAATTGGTTGCTCCATCAAGTTTTTCATTTTGCTGGGTGAGGATACCTGAAATTCTCTCTTGACCTGCAAAAGCACAAAGGATAAATTCTTTATCAAACCTGAGGTTTACCAGCATGGGAAGCTTGAGAAATGGACATTTTGATGGCTTAGAAGCTCTCCCATCATTACTTTTTCTATGATAATGGCATGTTTTTCTTCAACATGGTTTTCAGTGGTTTAAACCAATGTCACAGATTAAGGGATGAATCTCCATATGAAATTTATGGTTCCCAAAAAACTTTGGAGGCCCTTCCTATGACTTGGGAGAGATAAGGACTTAATCAAATGAATCCTAGCTAGAATGATTGATAGTCCTTCCACTAAAACAACACGCCCCAAAAACTTTCACTCGTGTGCTATAAAAATACATTTCTTGGGGTTAAGTGAAACCCAAAATTCCCTACACCTTCAAAAAACCTTCCTTAGATGTGTGATGTGGTCTTCTACATGATTAGAATATAAAATTAAGTCATCAAGGTAAACTAGGATGATATCATTGATTAGCCCATTAGATTCCATGTCCATGGCTCTTTGGAAAGTAACCCCTACATTGGACAATCTGAATGGAATTTTGTTGTAGGCATATGTGCCCCACTTGGTAGTGAAAGCTATTTTGAATTGGTCTGATTCCTTAACTAGAATTTTATTGTAACATGAATATCCATCGAGAAAAGAAAATCTTTAGGCTCCTACCACTGTTTGAAGAATCTACTCCATTTATGGGAGAGGATAATGGTCTTTCAACAAGGCACGGTTTAAATCCCTGAAATCTAGGCACAACTGAATCTCTTCATTCTTCTTCCTTATATGAACCAGATTGGCTACCCAAGAGGAGTGCTTAATGGTAAAAATAATACATTCCTCGATGAGTTTGGTTAGATCCTTTCTCATTAGTGGTTCAATATTGGGATTAATTGGCCTTTGTTTCTGGCAAACTGACTTGGCATTAGGATCTAGTTCGATGGTATGTTGTGTCAGACTTGGATCAAAACCACGTATTTTTTTTATAGCTCCACACAAAAATGTCATGATACTCTTAACAAATTTTGATGAAGGCTTTTTTTCTCTTCAGAAGTACACACATTTCCAATCTTCATATAACTTATTCTTCTTTGACCACCATGTTAGAGCTTTATCTTTTGGCTTGATCATATGAATTGAAAATAGATTCCAGAGTGACTAAGAATTTTGGTAGTTTGTTGCTTTTCAATTGTATAATTTGATCACCATATGAATCGTGCAACTTATCTTGATTTCTTGCAGAAAACTCCACCTCTTCTTATAGGAAAAGGAAAATTTATTTTTCACTATCAAACACTTTCTAGCTACTCACATTATCAGGGACTATAGGTCAACCCACTATTTTAAAAAATTTCTACCCCTTCCTTCATGGTATCACTAGGTCATGTCATATTGCAATCCAATTGTAGCAAGCCTATCAACATCTTGATTTTGATTTCTAGGAACTGCATAGATCCCAAAAGCTTAGAAATATTCAATAAAGTCCCAGAAATTAGTTATTGTATGATCTTAAAATATCATTCTTGGATGCATTGTGTGTTGTCACTTTGATGAAAAACTAACTCCCTGTCTCCAAAAACAGTCAGGATTTTAATTCTCCTTCTTTTTGGCTAGCTGAATTCCCTTGCACCAGGGCCTCATATTTAATAACATTGTTAGTGTAACTAAATTGCAATCAAAAAGATGAGAAGTACGTATCTCCCTCTTGATAAATTAACATAACACCAGTGTTGGATTCATTCTTAATTCTTGAGCCATAGAAGAACAATTGCCACAGTCCTTCTAAATCACTTGGTGTTTTAACTGTAAGTTTCGGTATGATTGTATATTCTTCATGAATGTAGTATGTACCCAACCTTATTTCTTCCATTAGCAATAAACCAACTTCTTCTTCTTCCAATACATCAGAACAGGGATCATACTGATGATCTCTACTTACTTCATCTAGCACAGTATTAGGGACTTCTTCAACAAGAGTGGTTAGTTCATGATAAACATATTCTTCTTCTCGATCTCCGATGGTATAAATCCCATTTACAATGACTAGAGGTGTAGGGTTCTAGATGATTATGGCATATTTGGTTCCACTCTTATAGTCACTTTGGTTTTGTATCGATTCCCTGAGAATCATATGTGACCAGTCCGCCTGATAGATAACCGCCCATCTTGACAGTGAAATCTCATTATAGGTAGATGGAAAATAAAGGAGGGAGATCAATGACTGATATGTCTTGGGTGAATGAAAAACTCAAGCATGCATGGATGGTAATTTGAAGTCCCTTAATAACTCTAATAGTATTAATAGTTGTGCCATCCATCTGAACAATTCCTCTTGCAACCGGTGCATATTGTATGCCTAGTACATCTATAATTGTTGTGGGGCATGACTGAGCTACCAACACCAGAATCAATCATGCAATTATGCACTAGGTGGTTTCCAATGATGAAGGAAATATATAATGGTAATGGTTTTTTGGCTTTAGGAATACTTTTCCCTTTCAGTTGACATAAACTCATAGTAGTTGTTTCTCCACAACCTGACGATCCATCGGTTGTACCAAAACTATTTAGAGCCTCTCACAAAAACCATCATTTAAGAAGGAAGTAAGAATGCGTCCCACATAGTAACGCTCAGGTTGGTCTTCTTCATATATTCTAATATGCTAAAAAGATATGCTCCAAATTTGCTGACATTTCTTTGGGTGTTAGGATCCTCTTTTAGAAAGTGTTAGGATCCTCTCAACTTAGCTAACAGGTGTTTTCGGCGGTTTCTTTCCCACATCTTTATCAACTGCCAGCTTTTGTCTGAGGATATGAAGTAGATGCTTGATCAAATTTGGAAGGTTGAAGTTCCATTTCTCTCTTCTTTGAATGAGTTTTTTCCACCACTGATGAGGAATTTGTATTCAGCCCGCAAAAATCTTCTTCTTTTCATTTTAGCAAAGTGGTTTCATCAAGTGCCTGTGGTTGATCTGTAGTTTCTTGTGTACATGAATTTTCTATCAGCTCTGAAGGGGTAGATACACTTTGAACGATAAGGGCCTGAATAAAAACTCCATTGGGACAAATATTTTGATTATGGGGTTGAGAATAAGGATAACACTATTAGTGGTCTTGAACTAGATTATTTTGGATGGGTACTATGGCTCTAAATGAACTAGCAGCAAGAGAGTTTCAAAATTTCAAAGGCCTAACATTCACAGCTTGATTTTGTAACTTGATTTTGTGGTTGATTTTTCCCTTGAAAAGGAAGAAGGTTAGCCTGATACTGCTGATTTTGTGGCTGATATGGATGATTGTATTGAAATGGTTTCCTCTTGAGTGCAATGAGATCATTTCAAAAATTTGTACTAGTGACTTGACTTCAAATAGATCATTTGAAGAGGCAAGGACAAACTAAGCTAGTTGATTAGAGGATATTGGAATATGATCGATGATAGGATGATTGTCCATAAGATCTTGAGACAATGGCATTAGTAGCCATGGATCTATCTTTCCAGCCTGAATGAAGGAATTTTTCACTCTTATGGCTATGTCATAGGCATCAGGTAATGTAGTCCCACCCATGGACTAGATCATAAGTGCTACATCACTATTCAAGGCTAGCAAATAGTATAAGAATTCGTTATTTGGAGAAGGATTTATTAATTTTGAAATCCTATTCTAGGTCCTGTGGAATCGGAAGTTAAAATCACTCATGTATTCTTGGGGAGCTCTCTTCACGGTAGTTATTTGTTCGAAAAGTTATAGGTGATCACTCTTATCTTCAAACTGTTTATAGATATTTTCTCCTAACTCATCCCAAGTGGTTATAGTGCCAACACTTAACCCCTGAAACCATTGAAGTGCTTTTCCCTTGAAAGAGGTAGCAAGAAGTCTAACCACAATGTTGTCCTCTGTGATATTATGTACTTCACAAATGTTGGCTACATCAAGAATATGTTCCACTGGAGTAAGGTGAGTTTCCTCTTTATAAAAGGGTAAAATTTTGAGTTCCGTTAATAGGTATAGGGTCACGTTGAGCTAACAGAAGAGGAATGTTTGCATTCAAATGGGGAAAAACATGGTTTCACGCCATAGCAGAAAGAGGTTGATTGTTCCTTAGTGGAGGAAACCTTCTTTATGGAGGAGTTAAATGACCTCTACAAGGTAAAGCTACAACTAGTGATGTTGAAATGCCTCTTCTTCTTCTGTTAGGAAGAGACAAGGAAATTTCGATATGTTGATAATTTCCTTTCTTTGAATAAGCTCTTGTCTAAATTCTTTGCATAAGTTAAAGCACTGAGATTAGGAATCTAGAGATATAGAGTTACCAGGTACTTTGACTGGTGAAAGTGAGAAGAGAAGTACCAACTTTTTCCCACCAGACATGCCAAAAACTATTGTCACCAAATAACTACACCCTCCAAATGGCCAGAATGTGAACAGGATGTTCGGTGTGATTGGGACACTTGGGATCACCTCTCAAGCTATGATACTTGGGCTCGAGGTGAACCTCTAGAGAAGGTCAGCTTCCTCTTCCTAAAATAAGTGTTGTACTACTCTTAATGTAATAAAATGGTTATCTAGACCTATGCTAACATTTTCATGGGTTTTAGGGAAAGAGATTTGCATAAATGAAACTATACTAGGGATGGTGATGCACCAAATAAATGGTGTTTCCAGACTCAAGAAGGGTTAATTTGAAGAGGGTGTGTGCACCACAAGTCAACTTCACCTACTACAACTTAGAGAGGGTACATAATACCATAGACTAGGAAGCATGTGTTCCCTTTGTTAAACTCGATCAGACAAACAAGTTATCAGTCTTCTAGTGAAGAAGGATGAACTTGAGAAGGGTGAACAGGCACCACAACTCAACTACATGTAATGTTCCACCTACTTGATAAGCACAGAACTCTAAGAACCTGTAATAGAAATGTGAACTTGCACAGTGTACCTGCAAGTATGAGAAAAGGAACAAATAAGTATGGAAGGATGAAAGGACTGAGATTAGTCACAAAACACACACTTTTATTACTTCAACAATGTGCACAATGCATCATACATTCAGAAGAGGCAATGGTTTCCATTACAATATTGGAAAAAGGCTTGAAAGTTCCCTCAACATACAAGGACAAACTTACAAAAGAAATAGGACTCTTGAAAAACACACACTTGCCTAAGATGTCTAACTATCCAACCTGTTTGACCTATTGGAACCCCTTGGAATGAGCTTCCAACTTACATTTATAGAAGAAGTTGAGAGAGAGGAGAGGAGTCATAAATTCCCTTCCTAAATTTAAGGCACATGATGTATTTATTACAGTTGGTTGAACCACTTCAAGAAGCTTCCATCATGTGCCATTAATTGCCAAGTTGACCTATTCTTCTCAATTAATTAAAAGAATATTTAAATAAAATATTTTAATAATAATAATAAATATTATTAATAAAATATTAAAATAAAAATATTAATTTAATTACTATTTTTGGTGGGCCCCCTGTTAACTGGTTTGTACTCAAGGGGGGAATCATGAGGAAAAGGCCAAAAAAGAGCCCAACTCACTTATCAAGCCAGGTGATGAGTTCCCCCATTGATGCATTGACGGAGCTACTCAGTTTCCCAAATGAGCTCAACTTGGACAAGCTCCTCTACTAACTCAATGTAACCGAGCTCCATTCTCTCTGTAATCTTGTCGAGCTCCTTTTATCAACCGAGCAAGCTCCTATTGAACTACACTGAGCTCCATCCTTCATTGCTCTTCCACACGAGCTTATGCCTCTATATGATACTTGGTCTTGACAGCCTCTAGCCTTAACTTCGATGCCAATGATTTATCTTTCACTATGATAGACCATGTGATTCTAAATCACGAACTCATCAACTTTTGAACAACATTTTACCATGGCTCACGTCTCATCGAGTCTTGACCGACATCCATTCTCATCACAGTCGATTGATAACCCAACTGATCCAATGAGAGTCTCCCCGTCACTTCATGTCATATTCCGATGAGATTCTAATTCATGCTCCAGACGCCATCTATTAGCCTAAATTTTGAAATTTTCTTCTAGAGCTCCTTCATGACATCCATTATGCTAGGTCGACTAGTAGCCTGGATCTCCTTCACCTTCCAACTGAGTTTTCATTTCCAACAAGCCATCCCTATAAGCTCCATTGGATTTCCTTTCAACCACTTACATCTACCTTCTCAGTAACCGTTCGATCGTAACTCCCATGGAGCATTGACTCAAATTACATGACATTGGTTTCAATCCCCAAGATGGCCTTAGCTTACTTTTCCTTGGTCTCATACCATCTCCTCTGACTGAGCTATCGATCGAGCTCAGCTCCACTGAGCTGTAACAAGCTGTGTCATAGTCATCATAACCAGATGCTATGGCTTAGGTCACTGACTTGACTGAGATCTCTACTTCAAAAATTAAGGACTATTAAATTTGAGCTCCATGATCTAACCGAGATCACCGCATATGCCTTGGCCCTATTCACTCAATTGCCGATCTTGCCAATGCATGTTTTAAATGATCAGCCACGCTCACTAACATTGAATTCCTCATTTCCAATGTGCATAGCTGTTCCATCTACTTGGCTCTATAACTCTTCTCAGTGAATTTTACAAACTTCTCCTGAATAGCTCTCCACCATGTATAGACTTGAGCTCTATTCCCTGGATTCAACATTCTCACCAGCATCAGTGAGCCTATTTGCTCTAAACTGTAACTCCTGATTGGCGAACCAAGTCACCAAATATGCTCAACATCTGAGCCACTACTGTTTGTTCCATTGTTGACCTCCATCTCAAATAGACACTGAGTTTGCATTACCTTATTGCCACATCATTATGATGCTCCTCACACTGCATTAATGAGATCTTCCTCTCCAAAGCCACGTAAAACCGAGTGAGCTACAATATTCCCACCACTGAGCTCACTTTAAGATTTTGCAACTCATTCACTTGATTAAGATCCTCGATAGAACTCCCTCCAAAACCACACCAAGCTATGTCTCCTCCATCGTTGGAAATGCAAACGTCGCTTCCTCTCATGAGTCAACCACCATATCATTATGAAGGTTGAGCATCCTCACGAGTTGATTACAGAACAATCTCAACTCAGTTCATGTCAATGAGCTCCTGTCAACTGATGATCCTTCAGCCACATTGAGCTATCTCTCAATCCTTCTTGAATTGAGCTTAACCTTCGGGTGACCGAGTTTTCAACACTATGTGACAAGACTTATTCCACATCATCCCCTGTCAAGTTCCTACCTCCGTACTTTCGGTTTGAAACAAGTAGTGTCTCGACCACCTGAATCAAACTTCTTCCTCATTGGGCTATGATTTCATGAAATGAGCCTCTCACATCAAGCTCATTTGGACCTGACTCATTTTTTTACATGACGATCAATGAGCCTGTCATCTCTGAACAATTTCATGAGCCTGTATTTACATTCGAGCAAGCCCCTAAAAGAACCCAGACCGTTGACTATATCCGAATCGACACTACAAATGCCCATGCCACGACTTGATCTTTATGCAAGTTTTCTGACACCGTAGAGTCCATCAAGCTCCCATAAACTTAATCCCAATCTTCCATTCTACATTGAGCTTCTATCCACATCGCTTGAGCTCATGCATGAGCTAATTGCAACCAATCCTTGGTGAGCTCCCTTCTTCTCGTACCAAGCTGACTAGTCCACCATGCATTACTGAGAGTGAGTCCTTCGCGAGCTCTACACACAACTCACCATCAAACAACTCGATCTGATCTTCTCCACATCCCCTGATCTCCACGCATCCATTAATACCGAACTCAGAACCCCCAACTTGGCCCTTTTCACATGGTACTCCACATGAACTCGACCCACTATGGAGTCATCTTCACAGGCTCACCTTGTACTCAAACACCTCTGCAACCATGATCCTGATGACTTGATGATGCAACTGTGCATGTAGAGCCCTATCATGACCAAGTCACTTGCTTGCTTCTAAGAATAGCTCTAACTTCCATGCTAATAACTCAGTGATTAACTCGTCATTTCGCCTATAGTCCTCCCTGACAAATAACTCGGCCATTGACTCGAGGATTTCAAATTACATGTTTAATTTTTAGAACCTCTCCCTTGGCTTGCCATTTCATAATTCCCACTTGACCATGCTTGCATGAATCTCATTTTGGACATTTCTCGGCTGGAACATCTTTCTTTGTTTTCTAAGCTCTGTTTTATGGAACACCTTTCTCATCTTGCCACCATTAAATTACCTTCTTGGCTTATGTGTTCACTAATCTCCACCATGGCTGCAGGCCCCGAAATCCTCCCGTTGTGGAAACTTTACCTTGGCTTGACATCCCATCATCATCGCTTGGTATTTCATGTCTGTAGGGCCTGAAATTCTCATATTCCCACGAGCTCCCCCATAGGGAGTTTCCCTGAGTTATCCCTAACTCATGTACTTAACTCAACTGAACCGAGTTACCTCATTTTTTATCAAATGAGCTTGCCAATTCACAAATGAGTTATACATGAGCTTAGCTTACGTTGAGTGAGGTTAAATCCCATTGAGCTCACCTTTGTATTTGGCTCTTGAGGTAGGACAACAATATAGGATCAATCAGGCCTGATCCTTGTCATTTACAAGAATCAAGTTTGCATGTGTATCAACTTTCATGATTTTTTATGTGCTCTAGTCAAGCCCAAAGAGGAGCTCTAAGCCGAATTCGCTACATTGGGCTTCTTCACCGCCTTACGATGTTCTCTTGTGATCTGAGATCTAAGCCTGAATTACTGAAACTCTTGTGATGGCTTCTTTGAGCTACTACCACTATGAATTACAAGCTTCTTGTCATGTATCGAGCTGATTTTTGGCCTTACTCATGGCTTCAACACATTATAATTTTTGTGTGACACATCGAGCTCTGTTTGGAACTTATTTGGGCATGAACTCTTCCTCCATATGCAAGCTACCCCAATTTCCTTTATTTGGTTAAGCTCAACCAAGCGAGCCAACTCCTACCGAGTTCAACCTCCACGAGCTATGTTTCAAGCTTTCTATAGACCGAGCTCCTCATTCAGCTCTACACCAAGTTGGCATTGAGCTACACATTGAGCTGGCTACTAAGTTGATGACTGATCTCTCACCGAGCTATCAACCAAGAAACTTCCATCAATATTTCCTATATGCCACCGACACTTTAATTGTTATGGGTCAATTTTGAACTTGAATCCTTGAATTGAGTTCCATTTTGACTTAATGCTTTCCTAACCTAGCCATCTCGCTGAGTAGCTCACTGAGATACTCAGAGAGATAAATTTTTTCTCGAAGTAAACCTTAAATTTTCAGGCCCTCATGAATATTCCTTAAACAAAAAACTATCCTGAAACGTCTCATGAATGCCTCTCCTGTTTTATGGGTCCAATTTACTCATGTTGTCCATTTTTCCTGAGGGGCAAAAATTGATAACAGGTAACACTAAATTCAAGCGGGATATGTGTTGATGTACCCTTGCATGTAAGAATGAGTTTTGCATGGATAGAAGAAGTGTGGCATGACACAGAAGAAGATGATTTTGATGAAATATGAGGACTATATGCATTAAATAGAGTTTCCATTATTGCTAAAGAATTTGAACCAAACTGAGATGGTTAGATTTCAGTTAAATCAGAACATATCATTGAAGGGTCAGATAATGTGGAAAAATCTTGGATACATGGTTTTCCAGAGTCAAGCACTTAGAAATTACATTTTTCAAGAAGAATACCACCTAGAATCATCACACTAGGAGACATTTATAACACCACATGTGACATCTTTGCGCCTGCCAAGGATACATTTGAAGAAGAGGAGAAAATTATTCCACATAAGAGGAAGAAGAAGATGATATTTTTATCCCATCTCAAGAAAATGTTTTTGTGGAGAAAGAATAGGTGAAAGGACTTCCAATCAAAATAATTTATAGGCTGAGCCGCAGAGCATCTCACTAAACATTACCCAAATACTTAGGATTAGGAGACCTAAAAGGGTATATCAAAATTATGGAAAGAATATTTCCTAATGAGAAGGCAAGGATGGAGGCATTAGATGATAATGTTCTCCAAAATTATGCCCCCCTATGGGTTAATTTTGGATTTAACAAACTTAAAAAATGGACTTAAACATTTTTATAGGTATGTGATGATCAAGCAACCGTCAATTTGCACCTCCCAAATGCACTAGTCGTTAGTATTCAAAAATTTGTTGGAGCATAGATTAAAAAGCATTGGCGGGTTGGTTATAAAATCTGACTAACATTCAAATGTCCATCCAATTCAGTTTCGGCTTTAGTGGAGACACATGGTAGAATCTCATCGGTCTAGGGCCATGAGACATGTAGTAACCAGCTTTAAAAGCCAAAAATTTTCTAAATCCCCTAAACTTAGAAATTGTGATGTGAAGAGCTACATGTCGTCATTTCATTACCTCACCTTTTGTAGTATGACATATGTAAAGGACCATCCAATCAGATCCAAACATGAGAAGACAGACTAACATGTTTTGACACTATGGAAACGTGGAGCTTCCTCATTTTCTCATGTTTTGTAGTTGTTAGTGTGGTTCAAACAAAATACTAACATGCTAAGTATGTGGAGCTTTCTTATTGGCTCATACTTCACAATTGTCAGAGGAAATTAGAAGGATTGACATGTGAAGTGCGTGGAGCCTTCCCATTGGTTCACATTTCATAGTGGTTAGTCAAGGGTAAAATTACAAAGAATCATGGAGCCCTTTCATTAGTCCATGTGTCATGGTGACTAAAAAAGGTAAGGGACAGTCTGTCAGTGAGAAGAAGCATGGCAGCTTTCTATTGGTCCGTATTTTTTAATATGGTGGACCTTTTTAAGGCCAAAGCAAAATCTCGTAAAAGGTGAAGAAGAAAGGACAGATGGCCAGTGGGGAAGTAAAAGCCTGGTATTATGAGCCAATGCAAGGTAGACACTTGATAAAATGTGAAGCAAGTACATGTTGGTAGGTTTTGATCCCCAAACCAATTAAAGGTTGCCACGTGTCAGATTTGTGTGCCTCTTGACATGCAAATCTTCAAATGGTCATATCTTCTGATCTTGAGCTCCAAATTAGACAAATATTTTATCATTGGAAACCTCTCATCAAGCCCTTCAATTTTACATCATCGAAATCTGGCTTTGGTGTCTTTTGGAGGATCAAAATGGAAAACATAGATTTTGGAGGTAGAAGAAGACTGTTTCGGCACGTAAATGATTAAATTAGGTAGCTCAACCACTAGAATTGATGAAGCATGGCTTCATTTGCTTCTACAGGATGAAATAGACTGAATGATGACTCTTTAAGGTGTCCATGTGCTTTGCAAAAGATTTTAATGTAGACTATTGGTGGTTGAAGTATAGAAAATTTGTGCCCCTTCTTTTTTCTCTCTTCTCTTTCTTTCTTCTCTTTCATTCGAGTTATATATTGTAAACATATTTCATTTTGAAAGGATGGAAATTAAAAAAAATTTAATGGAACTCTATCAAATTTGTTCGAAAGCATCTATGAGCTGTAAAACCTTCATTTTATGCTTTTCAATTTGTTTTTGTGCCTTACCCTACAATTATTATGATCTGTGCATACGTTTATTGCAATAAAGCTTGTCTTATGACACATTTGTCTATCCTAGATCGTTTTAGCTGCAACCTTGCCTCTCTTTTACTTATTGCATTATGTTTGCATGTATTTCTCCTTAAAAATTCATTATGTTAAGTTTTGTATGAGAAAATACAGTAAATGAAGCTTTGGGTTTGTGTCACTTATGAAGTTTTGTGTCTTCTAACCATGGTTCTAATCAAGGTTATCATCCCTACAAAAATCAGCAAAATCAAAGGTATGGAAAGAATCAGCAAAATAACAAGTGGAAGGCCCAAAATGCCTCTCTTCCACTTGTCTCAGTTGCCCCTTATCATCCACCTACTATTGTTATCTCTAGTCAAGCATTTGTTCTAATACAAAATAATGTGATTTAGGAAATAGAGTGGTGTTTCCCTTGCAATTTTCCACACAATCAGCTAATTTGTGAAAGGACGTTGCATGTTTAGGATTTTATGGTTTAAATATATTCCAATTAACAAGAGGTTATTGATGGAGATACCTAATTCTAATGAAGGATCTCAATAGAAAAATCAAGATGTAAATCTTATGTTCTTCGGAGTAGATGATTTTTGTGCATTGAATCAGGGAGTTGCTAATAACACAAGGTCAAAGAAAAGGATGTTGGAATCTTAATTTGAAACCTCTTCCAATCATAACAACGCTTCTAACAAAGGAAATGAAGATGTCGTGGATCAAGAAATAATGCCTTAAACTCCTAGTAATGAGGTAGCTTCCCAACCAAAGGGGTCTATCTCAACATTGCAACATCAAAGAAAGGATAATCCTATACCAAAATTAAATAAATCTATGGGCCTCCCCTTTAGCATTGTGGAACAAATGAAGAAGATAGATGTCAATGTGACAATGTGGGATGCTTTGGCTATCCCATCACAAATGGACCTCTTGTGTGAAGCTCTTAAGAAGCTTCCCCTAGCTGATCCACTGATTCAAATGACCCTTGATGCTATTAAGGAGGAGAAATTAAGTAAATTTTTCAAAACCCCACATTTGTATATGTAATTGATTGTGGGTAAACATGTGGTTCATAATTGCATAATATATTCACATGCTAGTACCTCAGTTATGCCAAAGAAAATTGTTGATGACCTTAGACTAGAGTATATCCATGTTGCAAAAAGTGTCTTGTAGCTTGATGGCTCAACAGTTAGTGGCTTGGGAATCATAAAAGATCTAAAATCAACCCTTTGTGCCTACTCAAACCTAACCATAACCCGTTATATATCAGTCATTAAATTTCCTCCTATATTTTCCATTTTTTTCGAGGTATTTTACTGCCAAAGTAGGTGGTTATTTGTCTACATATTAGACTTGTATGCTTCTAAGAAATAGGTATGGTACCAGATTTAGCATACACGATGAGCCTATATTTTCCTATCATATCAATCCATATGACCCCATCCCTATCCAAGAAAAATTCCTAATCCAAGAAAATAAATAACAAGATTCAGTTTCTGATGAGCATTATATCCCTCCTCCTATGCCTGATCTATTGTTAGATAAGTGGGATGAGAGAGATAATAAATTTGATCCCTATGCTAGAGAACTTAGATCCTTTGAGACTGGTCTTGGTACTTATTGTGTTCTTGAAGAAGAATCTATACTACCCAACATGCTTAAACAAAGAGAAGAATGTGCTTCAAGATTATGGAAATGTTTTTTTATTGTTCTAGGAGAAGGAACGGAGCTGGAGCATGTGATGTGTTGATTTCTCCTAAGGAGGGAATTTTTTTTCTTTGCCCACAGGTTAGATTTTGCATGTTCCAATAATGTGGTAGAGTACGAAGGATTGGTCCATGGCATGTTCATTGCTGAAAAGAAGAAGATTAAAATGCTACATAATTTTGGAGATACATAATTGGTAATTCATCAGGTCATAGGAAAGTGTGCTGCAAAAAATAAGCTATTGAAAGCTTATAAGCATAGAATTCGGGATTTATTTGAGAGCTTTGATGCTCTTAATTTACATGTGATTTCATGAAAGTTAAACAAATAAGCATATCATATGATGACACTTGGATCATAATTCTCACCCACTAAGGATTTGATCAAAGGAAATGTACAACACATTAAAATGGTGGTTAGGCCATCAATTCCAAATAATGAAACCAGTTGGAAAGTTTTTGATAATGATGAACAAATTGTTCAATTCATCAAAAATGAGGCCGAGTTTTCTTCAATTATGTAATCTGATTTACAGGAAATTTATGGTGACCAAATTATCCAGTTGAAGAAAAAAAGAGTGCCTAGGGGGTTGGTTACCTTAGAGCATATTTTTAGCCCAGATGATGAGTTTAACGGTGAAGTGAAGAACATGATAGCCAAACAAGAAGATTGTCAACTAGTTGTTATTGCATAAGGAAAGAATATTTTATTAGGTAAGGTATGTGATGAAAATGAGAAGCAAGCCTTCGTTTTTTATGTAAAATTTCCAGTGATATATTTTCTTAGGATTAGGAACATATAAAAGGGTTTGATCTAAAAATCATGTAACGTTCCATAGATCTACATCCCAATGTCAAACCGATTAGGAAAAACAAAGGTTAGACAACCCCAAAATAGATACCCTCATGAGGAAGGAATTATCTAAGCTCATTGAGGCCAAAATAATTTTTCCAATTAACTACTCTACTTGGGTGGCCAATCTGGTCCTGGTTAGAAATAAAAATGGTGAAATCAAACTTCGTGTCAATTTCCATTATTTGAACAAGGCTTCCCTCAAATACCACTACCCTTTACCTTCTATGGAGCATATTTTGTAAATTTTTGTAGGGGATGAAAGGTTTTCCATGCCAGATGGGTATTCAGGTTTTAATCAAATTAAGGTTAGGGAATAGGATAATTTAAATATGCATTTACAATAAAGTGGGGTATATTTTCCTATCAGAAGATTCATTTTGGGTTGTGAAATGTAGGTGCCACATTTCATAGAGCAATGGATATTGCTTTCAAGGGTTATATCAATGAATTCATCCTTGTGTACTTAAATGATATTACTATCTTTTCAAAGTAGAGCAAGGATCACATCAACCATTTGGGGGAAGGTTTTTGAGAGATGTAGAGAATTTGGGGTGTCTCCTAACCCCAAAATGTGTAATTTTGTTGTCTCTAGGGGTAAGATTTTGGGGCACCTTGTTTCAAAACATGGCATTGCTATTGACGCAGAAAAAAATTCATCCATCCTCTCTCTCTCTCCCTGCCTACTCATAAAAAATATTTGCAATCATTTCTTGACAATATTAATTGTGTTAGGATATTTTTTCCTAACTTTGCAAGATTGGTTAAACCAATCACTATCATGTTGAAGAAGGATGCAACTTTCAAATGGAAAGTTGAAGGGAAAGAAATATTTGACAAAACCAAGCAAGATATTTCTTGGAATCCTACACTAATTAATCCTAACGATGGTAAGTATTTTATTTTATATGCTTACGGATATGATACTAGTATTGATGTTGTTTTAATGCAATAGAATAATGAAGGATATGAGTAGTCAATGGCCTTATTTAGTCAAACACTGAAGGAGTATGAATTGAAATTCAATCACATTAAGAAATTCAAAAGCATGTTATCCAAAAACTATATCAAAGTTCTTATCTCACTTTCTAGTGTGAGAGACTTTATTATGGGAGTAGATATCAATGAGAAGAGAGTTGGATGGGTCACTAAGATTATGGATTTTTATGTGACTATTAAAGCCACTAAATTGGTAATAGGGAAGGCACTTAGTGAGCATCTTGTTGTTTATTCTCAAAGTAAAAATCATGACACGTCCTTCATCAATGAATAATTACCACATGATGCAATGAGTATTAGTAATTGGATGAGTGACATGATTAATTTTTTGTTTTCAGATGCATATCCTCTTGGTCTCAACAATGAGAAAAGGATACATTTAAGGCTGCAATCCATTCCTTATCTATTGGTAAAAGGTGTCTTGTTTAAAAGAAATATTTATGGTGTATTGCTTAGGTGTATTGAGGGAGAGCAAATAGAGAAGGTTTTAGCAGAATTTCATGATGGCTTATCTAGTGGTCATTTTTTAGCCAAATCCACAACCATGAAAATTCTAAAGGTGGGTTATTTTTGGCCCGCATTATTTAATGATTTCCACAAATGGGTTAGAAAATGTAAAGAATGCCCTTTTTATGGAAAGAAAAGGTTGTCAACTCTTCCAATCCACCCAATCTAGGCAGATCAACCTTTTTCCCAGTGGGGCTTAGATTTTACTGGCATGATTAATCCTCCATCAAGTGTTGGCCATAAATGGGTCCTAATAGCTATAGATTAAAACATCGTGTGTTCCTCAATCACTTCCGTAGAAATTTCACGGTATGTTTCCCTCATTATTTGCTTAATTCTCTTGAGCGCTTCATTTTGGAGTTCCAAAAGCATGCTCGTGCGGTCCCTTTGCATCAAGGTCTCATTTTCTTGTTGCATAAGCTTTGTCTCCTTAAGGTTCCCGGCATTCCAACTTCCCCCGTCTTTGTTCCTTCTTTTCCCCTCACCGCTACCGATACCACTCCTTCTATCCCTGTCTCTGCTACTGCTACCCCTATGACTTCCTTCTCAGCTCCCCCTATCATCCCCTCCACCTCTACTCCCACCCCATTCACCTCCACCTCAACCAGACCTATAACTAGGTCTTCTAAAGGACTTAACCTGGATACCCCTGTTTCGGGGAACGTTCCTCAAGACTTGGAGGTTGCTCATAATATCCTTCACATTAGCAGTACGGGTTCTCAGGAGACACACGCTGAGATCTCCACAAAAAGGGCTAGAAGATTTAGAAACTGACATGTTACTGTTGAAAGAAGAAGTCAAAAACTTGACTAAGCAAAAAGGTAAGAGGATGAAGGAGGAGGAGACTGATATTGACAAACAGGTTGAAGATATCTACAAAAAAATTTACTCCCTGGACAACTGACTAGGGAAAACCAAGACTCGCCATGACCATAATATGGCTATATTTAGTGCAATCGAGGAATTTATTGAGCAGCATGTCTGTTGTGTCTCTAATCTCAGCGGAATACCAATAACTCTTTAGGGCACGAAAAAAGAAAGCAAACCAAACCATTCAACAGCTGGATATTACTGACCCTATTCACATGACAGCATTGGCTATGTTCACCTCCTGGTAGATTATTAAATCAAGAATTTCCAAAGCTTCCAAGAAGTAATTGTGGTTGGCGCTGCTCTTACTGCCTTCTGTCATGTTTTTTACTATTTTTTTGTTATTTTTTGTCTGCTCTTCTGCAGTGTTTGAACTAGTTTGATGTTTTGGGGTAGCTTCTCTTTTGTTACATTGGTTTTTTATGTCTTATCTGGATCTTGATCCTTCTTGTAATGTTTTTCATTCCTATTCTGGCTTCTAGGCCCTTTTTGTATACAAGGGTATAGTCCCTTTCAAAAAACTATTTACCAATATTAAAAAAAAATTTACTCAGTGGACTGAGGTCGTGCCACTGAAGGAAGCAACTGAATATGATATCCTTGAATTCCTTGAGGATATTGTCACAAGGTTTGGTGTCCCACAAACCATAGTCTCTAATAATGTAAAGGATTTTCTAGGATCTAAAATTTCTTATTCGTCTCTTGGTCTTGGTATTTATTTGAAAACTTCTTCTAATTATTACCCTCAAGGTAATGAATTGGCAGAACCTAATTAGAATTATGAAGAGGACAATGGATTTCAATAAGAGATAATGGAATTCCAAGGTGAGGAATTCTCTTTGGCATTCCAAAATTCATGATTGGTGATTTGGTCTTAAAGTGGGATGTTGACAGAGTTAAACCAGGGAGACACTCCAAGTTTGATGTAATTTGGAGTGGTCCATATGCAATTAGTGCTTGCAAGGAAGCCAAATCCTTTGAGTTAATTGATCTTAATGGTGATGTGTTTCCAATCCTAATCAATGGGATTTATATTAAGCATTTTCATTGAGTTCTTATTTCTGCATCTTGTAAATACTATCTTAGGTTTCAATTTCCTCCAAGTGTTTGTTGCACATTGTTCTATTGTAGTATAGGTTTTCTTTTGTAAGAAGTGCTTGTGCACACTATGTTTTCTCCACTTGGAGTATGTATGTTTTTTTCATTATTTTTACATATTTTTTACGTGTTGCACAATCCATTTCAGTTCAGGGCAACTTTCTTGGCCAAATTAGATTTTGGGGCAGCTTTAAGGTTCATTTTAGACCCCAAGAGATAATTTTCATTCAAGATCTCGTGGTGCCTCTTCCTTAGTTAAATTAACTACTTGGGATAGTGCCAATTGCATGCATTTCATTAACAAATCATAATGAGATCTAAAAATCTGCAATGCTTCATTGCTTGTTAAGGATACAATTCATTTTTCTCTAGAAAATTGGAAAAAATAAGATTTGGGGCAACTTCAGATGTCTTTTTGTCTCAACAGATCAATTTAAAGAAAACAAAGTGAAGTCTCATATTTTTAGAATTTACCACTCTCAAAAAATTAAATTCAGAAAAATTTATAAAGAGTTGGTCACTTATGGCTTCACCTCGAGCTTGAACATTTGAATAGAGAAATAAGATAGTTGGAGTAGTTTACAAGATTCTTTTAGAGCTCCACATATCAACTTCAAGCATCTATACCATGCTAAGTTAATTTCATGCTCCATACAGCCCCAGGGTAAGAAATTTTAAATGTTACAGATCATTTTTTAAGTTTTTTTGCTTCACTCCATGCCCAATGGATGCATAAGAATATTGATCTAATCTAGCAGGAAGATTACCCCGAGAGGTCATCAAATTGTTATCCAAAACTACCCCCTCAGGTTAATTTTGGCTTTAACAAGCTTAAAAAAAGGACTTAGCCATTTTTACAGGTCTTTGATGGTCAAACAGTAGTCAATTTGCACCTCCCAAATGCACTGGTCCTTGGTATTCAAAATTCCATAGGAGTGCAGTCTAGAAAACATTGGTGGGTTGGTTATAAATTTCAACTAACATTCGAATCCCCATCAAATTAAATTTTAGCTTCAACGGGGACACGTGGTGGAAGCTCATTGGTCCAAGCCCATGAGATTGTTGGTAGCCAACTTCAAAATCCAAAAAGTTTCCAAGTCCCCCGGACTTATAAACTACAATGCGAATATCTACGTGGTGCCATTTCATTAGCTCGCCTTTTGTAGTCTGAAAAATGTGAAGGTCCATCTAATCAGATCCAAACATGAGAAGACAAACTAAGTTATGACACTGTGGAAATGTGGATCTTCCTTATTTCAGCGTGTTTTTTAGTTGTCAGTGGGGTTCAAAAAAACTACTAACATGCGAAGTGCATGGATCTTTCTTATTGGCTTGCAGTTCGCCATTTTCAGAAGAAATTAGAAGGACTGACATATGAAGTGTGTGGAGCCTTCCCATTGGTTTGCATTTCACATTGGTCATTTGAGAGAAAAATTGTAAAGTGTGGATCCCTTTCATTGGTCCACGTGTCACGGGGACTGAAAAAGTTAAGGGAGAGTCGCTCATTGCAAAGAGGCGTGGTAACTTTCTATCGGTCTATATTTTTTAATACGATGGACCTTTTTAAGGCCAAAGAAAAATCCCACAAAAGCTTAAGAAGAAAGGACAGATGGCCAGTGGGGAAATAAAATCTTGATATTGTGAGCCAATGGGAGGTAGACACTTGGTAAAAGGAAAAGCAAGTACACGTTGCTAGGGTATGATTTCTGAACCAATTAAAGGTTGCCACGTGTCAGATTTGTGTGCCTCTCAATAGACAAATCTTCAAATGGCCATATCTTTTGATCCCAAGCTCCAAATCATAGAAAATCTATATCATTGGAAAGTTCTCATTGATCCCTTCAATTTGACATCATCAAAATCTGATTTTGGTGTCTTTTAGCGGGTAAAAATGGAAAAAAAACATATTTTAGAGGTAGAAGAAGACTCTTTAGGCATGCAAATGATTAAATTAGGTAGCTCAACCACCAAAATTGATGAAGCATGGCGTCATTTGCTTTTATAGGATGAAATTGACTAAATTATGGATCTATAAGGTGCCCATGTGCTTTGAAAAATATTTTAATGTGTACTATTGGTGGTTGAAGTCTAGAAAATTCATGCCCCTTCTCTTTTCCCTCTTCTTGTTCTTTCTTCTCTTTCATTTGAGTTATATATTATAAACATCTTTCATTTTGAAAGGATGGACATTCAAAAAATTGTAATGGAACTCTGTCAAATTTGTTCCAAAGCATCTATGAGCCATAAAACCTTCATTTTGGGCTTGGCAATTTTTTCTTGTGCCTTCCTCTATAGTTGTAATGGTATGTGTATACTTTTATTGCAATGATGTTTTTCATGTGACACATTTATCTATCCTAGATTGTTTTAGCTACAACCTTGCCTCTCTTTTACTTATTACATTGTGTTGTGCATGTGTTTCTCCTTACAAGTTTATTATGTTGTGTTTCGTGTGAGAACAGATGGTAAATGAAGCTTTAGTTTTGTGTCACTTATGTCTGGTCTATCCCTTCTTCATTTTCTTCTCTTTCTCCCTCACTAGAGTGTCTCTTACCCCTTTTCTGGTGTTATCACTACCTTTTAACTTAGGATTTCCATTTCATGCATCTTTCTCACCCTCTCTCTCTAGTCGCTTGGAATTTTAGGTTAGTGTTAGTTACATTTCCCTTTCGAGGAGTAGTTTAGAACTAGGAATTGGTAGAGGAAGTTGTCCTTCTTTTGAGATCTATCTCAATTTAAGTCCCACAGCTTAGAGACAGTCCCATGTTCCCTCATAATTCTTCATCTTTCATGATCATATCCAAGGTGTAATTTTGATCTCCAACAGATACCTTGACTATAAATGTCGTAATTTTGTGGGAAACACATAAGCATAATGTAACTCATTGGAACTCAGTAACAACATTTCTCAAAGAAATATTTATGGAAAGTGAAGGCTATTATGTTGGGATCCCTGAATACATAGGATAAACTTATCCGTAGAAGCACATCCAGGTTTGTGAACAACACTACGGTTATACGGGGAGACTTCTACCTTACTATGGATTCAATTTTTTGTATGGACCCTCAGGCCCATACTGCAATATTGGTATTCACATTAAGAAATTATAAGGTATACTGGAGATTAGGATCAGATAGTCAAGGACTTCTGCCATACCTTTAATTTTTGGGATGCAGATTTAAATGTATTGAGAGTATTACAAAAGATTCATACTTTCCTATTTTGGACACCAGATGAAGCCATAAAATAGCATCTTGAAGAAGAGAAGAGAACAAAACTTGAAATCCTAAATCCGCAAGAAATTTTTACGAAGATTCCATATATGGCTCAGTGTTTTAATGTAGAAAAACAAGAAAGAGAAGAGAAACTAGAGAAATTAAGATACAAGGTTATAGATGATGAACGAATGGTAGTGGAGAAGAAAGATAAAGGAGAAAAATACCATTACCATCCCTTGAAAATTATGAATGAAAACATTGGGATAGATGGAGAGGAGAAGTTTGCCAAAATTGGGGACTGTTAGTTGGAAGAAGAAGTGGCTAAAGTAGTAGAACTACTACAAAAAATCCAAGATATTTTTCCCAAAGACTTCAAATAATTGAAGGGAATCAAAGAGGATCTAGGAACAATGAAAATTCAGACAAAATATAGATTCAAACCAATAAAAAAGAGACCATATCAATTGAATCCCAATTTGAAGGTAAAAGTAAAGTTAGAAATTAATAAAATGTTGAATGTTGGGATTATTAAACTTGTTGATGACTCAGAATGGATCAGTCCCATGGTGATCCAAAATAAGAAGACCGGACAGATCCATGTGTGCGTAGATTATAGGGAGTTGAATAAAGCATGTGTGCATGATCTGTTTCCAACCCCTTTTATAGAAGAAGTACTGGAGAACATGGATGGAAGAGAAGTATACTCATTCACATATGGTTTCTCTGGTTATTACCAAGTCAAAATTACCCCGAAGGACCAACCCAAAAATAATTTTTCCGCATAAATGGGGGTTCTTTATGTATACAATTATGTCATTTGGGCTTAAGAACACCCCATCACTATTCAGTAGGATTATGATTAACACATTCAAATATTTCATTCATGATTTTTTAGAATTTTATCTTGATGACTGGACATTTTATGGCCTACTGAAGAACCACATACAAGTACTAATATTGATGTTTCAAATATGCACAACCTTGTAAATATCACTAAATTTGAAGAAATGCATATTCTTGACTCCCTTTAGCACACTACTAGAACACATAATTTGAAAGGAAGGGTTGTTGATTCATCCATTAAAAACTTCTGTGATTGTAAATCTACCGCCACCTAAAACACAGAAAGAAGTACAGATAATCCTTGGATATACAGGCCGTTATAGGAAATTCATCAAGAATTATGAAAAGATAAGTGCCCCATTAGAAGAACTATTGAAGAAGAGAACAAAAAAATAGATATCTTTGTCCAAAGAATGTGCGGATGCATTTAAGATCTTGAAACTTAAAATTTTACATGCACCCATTTTTATTTTTCTGATTGGAAGGTACCCTTTCATGTCCACGTGGATGCATCTGGGATTGAGAAATTGGAGTTTTATTAACTCAACCTATATATAAGATGGATAATCCTATAGCATTTGTTAGTACGAAACTGGCTAAAGAATAAAGGAATTACACAATAGAAAGAGAAGCACTAAGAATGGTCTATGATCTAATGAAATAAAGACAATATTTGTTAGCCACTTCATTTGTATTTTATATTAACCATGAGCCCTTAAAATATCTATTGAATATTAAAATTTTACATGGGAGAATATGTAGATGGCTCATGTTGTTTCAGGAATTTGATTTTATTGTGGCAGTGAGACCTGGAAAACTAAACAATGGCCTAAAATACTTTCTCAAGAATTGAAAATGGAGAAGATGATGGGCCTATAGATGATGATTTTCCTACTACTCATTTATTCTGAATAGAAGCCATACCTAAAGAGTTTGATGAAATAGCATAATTTTTTGCATGCAGGAGAATTTCTAGATAAGTATACCCAACAACAGAAAAGTAATTTGCTAAGTAGAGCATTTCCATTTACATTGATTCAAGGGAAATTGTATAAAAAGGGATAAGATGATGTCATTAGAATATTAGCTCTAGAACATGAGAGGAAGAACATCCTGATCAAAGCGCATGAAGGGATAGCAGGTGGTCATAATAGAGGAGAGAAGACAGCAAATAAGGTACTGATGGCTTGACTATGGTGGCCTACACTTTTTAAGGATGCATATAAACATGCCGGATTATATGACATATGTCAAAGAGTAGGGAAACCCAATGCAATGGATGATATGCCATTGAGACCTATTTTGGATTTAGATCCATTTGAAAAATGGGCCATTGATTTCATTGGACCTATAAAACCAACTGCCAAACATTATCAATCAAGATTTATTATAACTGGGACATAATACTTGACAATATGGGCAGAAGCGGTTCCCATAAAATATTGTACTGCAAAAACAGATGCTAAATTCATATATGAGAATATCATCATAAGGTTTGGGTGTCTTTTGAGCATCACCAGTGACCAAGGAAAGCATTTTGTGAATGTAACTATCCAAGATATATTAAGAGGGTTTATGATCAATCATAATAGAAGCACTCCATACCATCCACAAGAAAATGGAATGGAAGAAGCATTCAACAAGGTACTGGAGAAGGTATTAACAAATATTTTCTCCTTGCAAACTGCGGATTGGGATTTGAAGATACCCACTGCTCTCTAGGTGTACCGTACAACCTACAAAAGGCTTACAAAATACTCACCATTTAGATTAGTCTATGGACTAGAAGTCATGGTCCCCATAGAGTTTGTGCTTCCAAGTTTGATAATTTTAGTTGCACTCAGGATGACTGAATATGATTCACTCCATGAAAGATAATCGAATTAGAAAATTGGATGAGAAGAGGTTCATAGTCATGTATAACCAGACCCAGGAGAAAATAATAAAGAAGGCATGGCATGATCGCCACATTAAGAGGAAATAATTTGATATGGGAGATCAAGTAATTTTGTATGATAACAAGTATAAGCACCTAGGAAAGTTGAAAGTAAGATGACTAGGGCCATATATCATTAAGGAAATATTACCTTCTGGAGTAGTCAAATTACAAACTTTGTAGTTGAAATAATTCCCAGGATATGTGAATGGAGCAAGGCTCAAAATATATGTTACTTAGAACACAATCAAGAAACAATAAATGAATATATATAAAAACCAAAATACCGGCCTACTTGAAAACCATAAATTCGGTGGGTAGGTTGAAGGGTGTGATGAAAACCCACAAGGGAATCTCTACCTTTAGAAAAATAAAGATGAGGAGAAAGAAGAAACCGCGGAGGAGGAATACCCGTGCAATAAAAACACTGGCCTATCTGAAAACCAACAATTTAGTGGATAGGTCGAGGGGTAGGATGAAAACCCGAAAGGGTGTCTCTACCCTTAGAAATGACATTAGGAACAAAAATAATAATTTGTGGAGGAATAATACCCATGTAATAAATGGAAGGAAAAACCATGCGGAGGAAGCATACCCATAAAATAAAGGAAGACAAATAAAAAGAAACAAAATTTGTAAAAAGGAGTCAAGAAAACCGCAGAACAAAGAACTGAGGAAATCCATGACACAAAGAACATAAAAAACCACACAATAAAGAGAAGGAACATAAATCTGTGATATAAAGAAAGAATATAAAACCACATGATAAAGCAAGACATAACCGCGGAAGGAACCGTGAAAAGGAAGAAGGACAAAACCATGGAATAAAGCAATAAGGGGTTAGCCATGGAACAAACAAAAAGCCACATAATGAAGGAAAACATAAAACATGGAAAATACATGGGGTGAAAGCCGCATGGCCAAAAGTAAAAAGGGTTTTTCTCGTTAAAAAGGTAATAAATGCGGTAGGTAGAAAGGGGAGATTATAAAAGGAGTTGAACAAACATAAGCTAAGGCACAAAAAGCTAGCCCGAGAGATCGAGCAATTCATCAAAGGAGTGTGAAGAAGAAAATTAGGGCACAAACTAGGGAAAATTGTGAAGGAAAAATGGATACCCCAATCGAGATCACACAAGAAGAACTACCAAAGCCAAAATTTCTTAAGCATTCTATGAATTCATACAAGCATGATCCATAGGGTGCATTTTCACACATTCCATTCAAATTTTCACGTATGCAAGGGATTTATATACATTTGCTAATTTTGGAATACGATCATAATGCTTGAAGTGGATAGATTGCTCTTAAATGCAAAGGATCTCATATAAGAAGAATGCTAAAGTCATTAGTGAGGGGAGTCAAATACCCTATTTTCCTATAGATTTTGTAGGTTCTCCTTAAGTTCACCTCCACAATCAAATGCTATATTTGAACCAACCATATCAAATCAATACAGAGGTAATAGCTAGGGTTACAGGGTTATGGGACAAAGGACGTGCTCAACAATTTCAAAAAAAATATGACACTAGCCAAAATCAAAGCGTGGAGTATGCATAATAGATATTGCCAATCATACATTAAGGTATGCATATGTCAAAAATTAATCATACCAATAGAGAAGATGGTGCCCATAGGATTAGACAAATTTCCCTAGATATGGTCCAACAAGTACAATCTCGCCAAACTATTAACTTCTGAATTCCATGAAAACACAAGAAAGATAAAGGAAAATGCATTCTGTTATGGTTCAATTTTTATTTGTCTTAGCAATGTACAAAAACCTACCCCATACAACATAAGAAAGTAAAATGGTAGGTAAACCAATCACGGAACAAATTTGGGAACACATGAATAACCTATGTTCCCAAACATCATTACTAGGATGGGTTAAAAGGTTAGACAAATATTGGCAATAAATCAAGGGTCAAAACATTGTTGAAAAATATGAACAAGGAGGTATACTTATTGCTGACATGATTAGCCCCATAGTTCCAAATACATACCTCCATTTCCTTATGAAGCTTCAGATAACTAGTAGTTACATTCATGGAAGCAATTAGAAATATTCACGTCGATCATACAAAAGCTAAATTGCCTAATTTTGATGAAGTAATCGAAGAAACATTTGAGGAATATGGGTAGAAATTCTCAGCACCATATGATAAGGAAGAATCTAGTAAATAACTCCTAAAAACATATAAAAGGAAGAAAGGTCCTATCACTGTAAAACCTATAACCAAAAGACAAAAAGATTTAGCAGAAAAATCAAGACTAAAGGTAGTCACGACCAATAAGGAAAAAGAGGAGACAAAATCTGAGGATGTAGAAGATATCTCTGAATCAGAAGAAGAGGAAACTCCATATACTCCTTCACCAATACATATACAAGAGAAATTAGAACCTGAGATCTCAGAAGATAATTGGAACCAATGGAGGAGATGTGACTCACTAAACAAGCATATAGCTACTATAAAAAATGTTAACTACTTAGAATTTCACAAGTTTCACAAGAATACGCTACCAGTACACGAGGAGAAAAAATGGCCATATCACAAGCTATAGTGTATTACTTGGAAAAATACACCTTTGTACTTGATGATATATCTCATTTCCTTACACCAGCTCTAGCAAATGAAGTTTAGGAGTAGATAGATGCAGAACATACACAGTGTTTGGTCGTACTTAAACAAGAAAGAAGTACTTTAAAATAAAATAAACTTCACACTAAAAGGGAGTTGCATAGAATAAAATAAGTGGAGGAATTTATTGGATTGTTTGATCAAACAAATAAATGAGAGAGAATAATGGAAGAAGGAAAAAGAAAAACTAAAGGAAGCAAGAGGACAAGACTAAAGAACTTGAAAGGAGTAAGAAAGAACAAGAACAGATGGAAGAAGATAAGAAGACAAAAAGACAAATAAGAAAAAGAGGAGTTAGAAAGGAAGAAGAAATAAGAAATAAGAAAAAAAATAAAGAAGAGCATAACAAGAAGAATAAACAAGAAAGGGAACAAGAAAAGAGACAGAAAAAAGAAGAGGAAGATAGAAAACAAAAGAGGAGAAGGAAAAGAAAGAGAAAGAAGAGAAAGCACAGAAGAGAAAATTAAAAAGGAGAAAGAAGAAAGGGAAAAGAAAGAAAAAGAAAGGATGGTAGAAGAACAAAAAAAGAAAGAAGAAAAAAAGAAGAAGAAGAAAGAATAAAACGAGAAGAAGGAGAAGGAAGAAAAAGAGAAAAAGGAGTAGGAAGAACAAGAAAAGGAAGAAAAGGAAGACAAAGAAAAGAAGGAACATGAGGAGAAAGAAAAATAAGAAACAAGCAAATAAGGATAAATAAGAGCAAGAGTTGAAAATACAAAAAGAGAAAAATGAACATGACTTGAAAAGAAAATAAAGAATACAAAAATAAGGACAGAAGAGAAGATAAGAAGAAAGGCATAGAACTAAAACAGAAAAACACAATACTATCTGCTCCAGTAATAGAAACATATTCAAGCATGGTACCATCCATAACACCTAGAGACTCACTGACGAGGATCAAATAAGCATTGCAACAAAGGAAGAAGGAACAATCCATTCAGTTGCAGCAAGGGGTAGTAGAAACAACTACAAAAGGATATAAAGGTGAACTTAGATAAACTCACTCCCCTACAAAAGACTACATGTAGCCAAGTCTTGGAACAAAGTGCTAAACATGAGTGGATGCAAAGATGCATGGAAATATAAGAAGCAATGCAAAAGATTCTTTCATCAATTCAAACTACAAAGCCCCATATCAACATCCAATCCAACCTACAAATAGAGGTACAAAAAGAGAAATCATTTGAAGAAATACTTAAAGAAGACATAGTTTAATCAAAAATGGAAAAGACGAAGATATGAGAGGATGTTGTAGAATAATATAAGCAAATAAATTTTGAATCCATAACAGGTAGAAAATCAACAAAGAAGGAAAGACATGCAAGCCGTAGTTACCAAGTTAGAAACAGAGCTCCAAAATGTCGCGGCCTACTATACATATACAATAGGGTGGCCTAGTGAAACTCAACAGGAGAAAGAAGAACTTGATAATTAGAACAAAAAATCAAAAGACAATCTGCTACATATGATATCACTACAAATAAAGATGGGGCACAATGAACAAAACTTGTTGAACTTACAGAAACATACCAGATCAAGCAAAGGACATAACATAAAAGATAACAGAGATGCAAGAATGTAGCAATATGATGGACAAGGTCATAATCTGAATGCAACAAGAAGTTACAATTTCTCACCAAAGATGGCATCCAATACAAGAAACACCGCTACCCTTAGATATTCTTCCACTGATCAAAGAGAATGCACAACTACAAGAATGGGTAAATTAAATCAACATTCATCTTGATTTATGGTATACTTTTGAGAAGAATATAACCCCATAGATTACAAAGTATATCCCCCAAGCAACACCATAAAGTCATAGTTAAAAATGCATCCCACAAATCCATTTAGGTGAGTAGAGTGATAGGAAATCTTCCTTATGTCAGATGTCTAAGTTTCTGAGGAGGTTGATGCCTCTATAAAATTGGCGTCCCATAAATCCAGTCGGGTGAGTCGAGTGAGGGAATATTTCCCTATGCCAGACATCTAAGTTCTGGTGGTTGATGCCTGCATAAGATAGTTTTTGAAGAAAATTTTGGGAAAAAAATGTTCAGGGGTCTTCATCAATTGTTGTCTCGAGGACGAGACAAGGTTTAAGAGGGGGGATAATGTTGACAGTGGTCTTCATCATAATTTTTCATAAGTCTGTGAAGAGATAGAGCTAACCGAGAAACATATATGAAACCATGAAAGATAGCAACGAGATAAAGAACAAAGCCACATAAAAAGGAATAAGCTGCGATAACTAATAAAGGTGTGATAAATATAGGAATCCGTAAAGACTATGAAATATGATAGGAAGCCAACCATGAGAACACTGGAAGAAGCCACGATATACTAAGAAAAATCCGCAGAAGCTGACAAAGATGTTGCAGAATGAAGACAAAAAAACAAGTATCGAGACAGAATGCTGACAGAGGAATGAGTCAAAAGAAGTGTCTTTTGGAACATATTGTATTTTGTATATTTATTGTAACTAATGTATTGTATATGGGAGGCATCACGAGAAATATATGTGTGAGTGCCATTTTGAGAGATTTTGTATGAGAGATAGAATATATGAGATAGAATGAGGAAAATGTATGTTGTAATCATTATTGATAAATAAATAAAGACTGGATTTTGGAGTAAAATATGTTATGTGCTTTCATTTACATTTATGTTCTGTAGACTAGATGTGGTGTATTTCCTAAGTACATCCTTAACTAAGGTCAAATATTCCAAAGCCTCACAAGTTTTTTGGGGGTTTTAGGTCAATAACTATAAAGATAATGTTTATAATGAGAAGAGGTAAAGGTAGGAGCCTAGTGGCTACTAATATCGATCTATTTTGAGGGCATGTAATGCAGGAATTTCTCTCTGCCACGCATAGCCTAGCGAATATGGTACAATTAAATTAAATGGATAACACTATCACTCAAAAATCATGCACATAATGTTGAAATATGAAATAGTTGATCCTAGCGGTCATTAGGTCATTCCATTCAATACGCATAGAAGTTTAGTGGTTGCTAAGCATTTTCTCTCGTACTAACAGATGTGAATTATATGTTACAAACAATACATCTTGTGAGTAATACATAAGTCATGATCCTTCTTGAGTGTTTACAGTGTAGAACTTAGATCCGCCAGGGACAACACAAATAATATGTTATAATTAGAATAAATGAAAACACAGTAACAACCCAAATATGTACATATATTGTTTATAATGACTAGCAGTAATTGTGGGAGCCTAGCGACCACTAAACTAGAGCATGATCTTTTTATTTTATCGTTATTTTCATATTATGAAACTATTGATCCTAGTGTCCTCTATGTCGTTTCTTTTGATAAGGAAATTTTTTTAGCATTCGTTAAGCATTTTCTCCCATAAGATCCGATGTGAATTATGTGTTTCAAACAATATACCTTATGGGAACTACGTAAGGATTGATCCCTCTATATGGTATGTAGTGTAACTATTGTCTTTATCAGGTACATTTCAGCCAACATGATATAACTATAATTAATGGAAAACACTAGCAATCCAAAGTTGTACATATAGTGTTTATAATGACCATAATGGTAGGATTCTCGCGGTCACTTAGCTAGGTCGCAATTTATTATTTTATCACAATTTTCAAAATAAGAAACTTTTGAAACTAGAGTCCATTTTGCCATTACTTTATATTTTTAATGAAACTAAGAATTAGGTAAACAATTTTTCCCATACGAAACGTTGTGAATTATATATTACAAACAATATATTTTATGGACAATACATATGGCTTGATCCCTATCGACTATTTGTAGTGTAGCACTTGTTTCCGCCATGGATAATCTATCAAATATGATACAATTATGATCAAGGAAAATAACTAATGAGCCAAAAGTGTATAGACAATGATTGCAATGACAATATGAAATGGTAGGACCCTAGCTTCCGCTAATCTAGGTCATGATTTGTTATTTTATCGTTATTTTTAAATTATTAGTGATTTTTACCCTCAATCGGTACAACACATCGGACAGTAAATATTTGCATCCTAAGAAGACTGGCACTCTAAATGAGTTAACATAAGTTCGAATAATTTGGAATAAATTTCTTCAATTAGTATTGTAAATCTAACTTGTAGTCAGAGTAAGAGAGAATAGAGTTTTGTTTTAGTGGCACTCATTAAACATTGTTAATAATCAAATGTTTTCTCAAATACCTCACAAGGTGAGGAAAAAAATACACAACATGATTTCTTTCAAACAACCAAGTTCAAAACCATTATTAAACCCATGATTGCTTATGAAATTGTGGTTCCCCTTGTTTAATCATGTGATGAAAACGTTCTTTGTTAAACCTATATGGATCCGGCTGCCATATTTTCCTCTCCAATTCTAGAGTGAGGAATGCTTAATTTAAATGTGGGATTCCTTGGGTAAATTCTTGTTTATTAACCCAAGATGCACAAGGTGAGGGAAAAAAATACAAAACATGTTTGCTTTCAAATAACCAAGTTCAAAACCATTGTTACAACATTCTTTCTTATGAAAGTGTGGTTCTCCCTATTTAATCCTGTGATGGAAATGTTCCTTGTTAAACATGTATGGATCCAACTTTCATATTTGAATCTCCAATTCTAGAGTGAGGAATGATTAATTTTAATAGGGGATTCATTGGTTAAATGTATTTCTATTGACCCAAAGATGTCTTCTTATGAATTTATCACATATGCTCGTATATTTGTAGATTTGAATAATATTGTTGATTTTCTAGCTTTTATTGATCTCATTATGGAGGAACATGTCTAGAATCAAAATGTATATGATGAAGGTTTCCCCTTTAAGAGTAGGTCTTGTTTTTGTCTTGGTCATTTAGCATTGGATTTTGAGAAAGGGAAAAAACATGACAAAGGTAGATCATCTTGGTAGAAAAATTCAGAGCCTTATCACCTAGTTGTGTATAGTCTGTCGGATATTATATCAAAGGAAGAATTATAGAATGAGGTTGTTTTAAGTTTGAATAATGAGGAGTTCATACCTTCCCCTACTCCTATAGAAAAGCTTTCCCTTTAGCATTCTGATGTTGTGGACTCTTTCTCTCTTCCTTCTTTGTTGTCGAAGTTTTTAAACTCATGGGAATAAGGAGAATATTGAAATCAATATAGCAGTTCACTTTAATGAAAATGCAAATAATAATACTGGTGATGGATGGATTATGGTGGGAAAAAAGTATAAGGGGAAATTTTTTAATGACCCTTTTGATTACTTTAAGATCCAATGGGAAGGTATCGTAGGGATAAGCTGGTTGTTTTTTTTATTTTGTTTCTTCTTCGTTGTTAGTTTGAATATTTTTCTTTTGTTCCTCTTTTCCATTGGAAGAGGCATCTCTGTGTGTTCATCATTGTTATATATTTTTCTCCATTCGAAAAAATTTTATGGGGAAGGGACACTTTAACCCTCTTTTTCCACTAACCAAAAAAATATATTTTACGAGACATTTTTTTGTTGTCAGGCATCGAGATATAATTTATTACAAATATTTCATTACAAATTAACCCTACCTTCTTTCTACTTAACAAAAATAATACATGTAAGAACTTGGTTTAAATTCAAATTTGTAAAAAATAAATAAATAGACACATAAGGAAGGGAAATCTAAAAGGGAATTATGTTTGGGTTAATATACTAATAGCATTGACCTGATGTTATGTTTTGATGCAACAAGGAAAATGGATATTGTGGAGAAATAAGGTATTTATATTTACTTTGTTTATCAACAAGATACTTGTTCTCCCTTTTTTGACAACCACGAGTAGGGCACCAGGATAAGACCAATATTAATTATCTTATTTTCGGAAGACAGGGGCATGAAGCGCTTCAAATCTCCATTTCTTTCTTTCCCACCCTAGACTTGCTAATCAACATATGAAAATATATATATGCATTTTAAAGCCTGATTTAATCATATTTAAATGGTTGATAGTGGGACAATAAAATTTATTTTAAAAATTAATTAAGAGATACACATTTGAAACAATTGTAAACAAAGGAACACAAATTTTATCTAAAGGTATTTACATCTAGTGAAATCGAATATTTGGTATGTGGAGTACCCCTAATTGTGTTTAAGCATTAATAGATTCTCTTCTAAAAATGTATTACTTGCGTAAGGAAAATAATGTTTCATGTTCAACATATTCATTAACTTTTTAAGTTTCCACAGGGTAAAGGAGGTTTATTCTTGAGGAAAGAAACACTTTAGATTTTTTAACCTCAACACAATATATGAATGAAATAGCCTCAACTTATGAAAATGGTGATACATATTACACTAACTTGAATTGGGATATCACTGATTTGCTTAGTAATACACCTCAAAGTTAAGAATTTAACACTTATTCACACGACCAATCTCACAACTAGGTCTATGTCATTGTATAGTGTATTGAAAACATATCACCAGAAAGGTGTTGAAGTTATTCTTGAGAAGTAAATAACTCTCTTCATGAGTTTTGTGCCAATGAAAAAGATGAGTGAGTATGTATGGATAATATTTTCATCCTATGTGAAAAATCTAATTTCATTTTAAAACTAGATACTGATGGAACTTACCTCTGGTATTTGAATCATGTCTCATGTAATATGATGAATAATTTCACATCCATTATCATTCGTCTTCTATCCAATATGTCTATTAAATCTTACAACTCTGAAAATAAGGGAATCACTCTACTATTTGGACGCGGTATATGCCGAGTTAATTTTTTGAGAGATATATCATGATTGAACAACACCAAGCTATGCAAGAAATAAAGATTCATGACATGTTGTCATATAAAAATAATAGATAAAGCACTCCTTGTATTAAGTATTTTCTACTTCAAATTTGTATGATGTTTATCATAGACATACAAATAGATTATAAAAAAGTATTGCCTTCATGGAAAATTGCCACAAGAAAATTTTTCAGCGCAATATTGGGGAGTGAAATAAAAACATGCAATCTCGAGCTTTATATAAACAAGCCATGGAAAATGTATTTTTCATCAAAACTATAGTGAAAATAAAAAACAATAAAATATTCCTGAATAAAAGATTACAAGAATATTCTCCTAAAAAATGGATTAAAAAAATTTACATAACAAACCAAATATAGCACATGGAATATTGTTTTCTAGATAAAGGTGAAAAAGATTTGATTTTTAAAGGATAAAAAATCCCTATACAGAAAGATGATCAAGGTCAAATGATACTAGAAAGAGAAGCATGGTAGAAACCCACGAAGAAGCAAAGACATAATAATGAAAGCAACCCCGAATTTCAGGTGAAGGAGGCTTGACCTAAAAATAAGAGAGAGCATAATATCAAAAACCATCGTTAGAAGCCATTAAGATATGACTCTAAGTAACACAATCATACTTCACATATTTATGGTTTTTCAGATGGACCTGAGTCCACCCACCCCCATCCACCATGGAATTAAATGACTCCAACATAGTTGTAGACACCAATTTTTGGTATTGTTCCTCCCCTGTACTACACGTTCTCTCTCGTTCACCTTGGCCACCCGTTTACATTTCATTTTCCCTCTTAAAATCCAATTCATCCCATTAATTCTTATTTTCCACCTTTAATTATGCATTACCCATTTTATTAATTAATTGTCCATAATTTATTCTAATCCTCATCTCATTATATTTTCATTCCACACATCATTTTAATGACTCCTAGTCATTTTAATCAATTTCAATCTCCACCTAATTCATCTCTCATCCCTATATCTCCCATTTCTCATCCCTAAGCTACTAATTTGATATCCGTGGGCATTTATTTAATAAATTTACCTATCAAGGGCCTTTATTTACTCATCCTAATCTCTCACCTACTTATTTCTCTTCCCTATGCAACACTAGCTCGTCTCTATTCCTCTAAACCCTAATCCCACTTCATTTGAGATTTTTTGCCTTGAGTTGGGCACTGTCCCACCACCCAAATGGATGGCTCCCGCAATTGAAGGTGACCCAGTTAGGTTTTTGTCGATCTAATAAATATGCCCTTACCCTCCTTTCTCAAGGATGCAACATTGATATTTTCAGGCTATCTTGTGATCTTGTTTCCATTTTGAGTACTCTTGCAGTTATCTCACACATATTGTAGTCTTCTTGGCGCTATTGTGTATCTACTTTGGTGATCTAGAGAGACCTCTCTTGCCTTGTTATTTTGATGTGCTTCCATCATCATATTGTTACATTTTTGTCTCTAACATCTTGTGTAGGTTCAGGTAGCTTTAGAGACCTCTCATCATTCCATTTCAATCTTCAGTTATATTTGTAGGTCTTCATTTTAGTCATCCCAATTTTTTTCATACCCTAACTAGTCCCAGTCATTGTCGATTCAGTCTAAGTGCCATCGACCCAATCCCCATCCAGTTTTTTTCAACCATTCATATCTCTAACAGTCTCTGTTTCTAATTTTTTTCTACCTCTTTTGTCCAGATCTTGTCATTCTACCTCTTTGTCACTCATATTTGTGTTCTCAGACCCTATTTGGCCTTGATTCCCCCTAGTCACCATTGACCATTCCTGTCACTTCACCCTTGTCCATCCCTTTCCATAATTTTCGTACATCCTTTCATCCATTTTTAGGTTCAAGTTATGCGGGTATTTGTTTTTGTCTCAAATCTATTTTTACGAATTGTTCAGTTTAGATTCATCCACAAGAGATTACAGGTCTATTTTGGTGTGGATCTTCCTCATCCATTCCTAGTCACCGTTGACTAGAATATTGTGTCCTCGAGTCATCGTTGACCCCTATCAGGTTTGCCTCATTTTGTTATATTTGGATCAGATCTATTCATTATCATCTTAGATCTATTTTTAGAGTTATGTTTCATATATTGCATGTTGTTATCAGATCCATTATCAGTTCTCATATTTCATATCATATAATGGGACAACACAATTTGACGTACAAATGACAACACAAGTATGATTTTTATGTTATCCCTTTAAGATAGTATTTAGTATTACATATAAATATGAGAATAAATTTGGGCCATCTATATAAACATAATTTTGGTAAAAGTGTTTATTGAACAATGATTTTGGCATGCATTTGTCCATATAGACTCCCATTTTGGATAAAACACTTATTGGTGTACTTTGGTCTTGATATTTTACTTTCTTATTTTCTTGATTAGGTCACATACTCTTATACTTATCTCTGTACCTCAGCTTCTCATTGTGTCGCATGGATCCATGGATTTTCTAGTCCATTTCAACACTTGTCTACATGTTTAGGATAATTCTAGGAATTCATGTAGTGTCAATTTATTGTCCAGATATAAGGTTTTTAGTAGTTTCCTCACATGTTTTATACGATCTTTTATGGGGTTGGGAACTCTTGGTGTCTACTTCATTAATATTTTAAAGTATTATGAGTCAATATTTATGCACCAATAGGTTCCTGATTTGAACATGAAATCCTTATATATATATATATATATAGAGAGAGAGAGAGAGAGAGAGTTCCAAAATACATTTAAGGACAAGTAATTACCTAGCAAGAGGATCTCCTAATTGAGTTCTAATGTTTATATATACTTAAATAACATTTTTGAAGTTTCTAAGGGAAAAAATATGATATCATATGGCATTTGCAAGATTTTAACATAAGAAGACCTAAGAGAAATTACACTAGACTTTCATTCACATGATTTGGAACACATACACATAAGAGAGGAAACTATTTGGGTTTGAGGTTTCTTTGGAGTAGTGTTACATAGGCAATCCAAAACCATCAAAGTTGGTTGGGGTCATCCAACCAATAACACTAACCTCCTTTTACGAGTCCTCCTTTATCAAAGTATTTTACTAGGGCTATGGAGGGAAAAGAGGCATTTTAGTGTTTTATATGCAACATCAAAAACATATGCGCTCGTGAATGCTACATTGATAATGTCTGGCAGTATCAATTTACCATAAGGATATGAATATTATAATAGTATCTAGAAGGTTCTAAGAACTATTTTTACTTCCATATTTTTTAACTTATTTTTATTCTTTTTTATTCTATAGTTATTTCCCAAATTCATAGATAAATTGTGTGTGATAAGTATTTGAGTTCCTTGTTTGTTATAAATAATTAAGTATATGCTTGTACTATAATTAAATTTAGATTAATGTGCTTAATTGTATTCACTCTTATACTATCAATTAAGTCAATTAGTTTTACTGCAATTCACATAATTATATGTAATATAATCAATTATGTTCATTATAAATAGTAAATATTGGTGTGTTGACGATTAATCAAATTTTATGAAACTTATATTTTAACAATCTACATATTATTACACATGTAATTATAATTTTTCAACTTTCCTTATTTGTAAAATTAATTCAAAAATCTAAGAAAACACATTTTCAACAAACTATAACATTTTGTCTATCATACATTCATTTACTTCAAATAAAGTGTTCATGTATCTACATGCCTGTCTATTATGTTTTCGCTAAAAATATTATGTTGTCATAATTTTGAATCAATTTACATAATTGTTTGTCTTGATATTAAAAATAAATTATATATTTCTAAAATAGATTTAAAATGTAATAATTCACCCTCTTACATTATAAAAAATAATTGTGCATGTGTCTCTATAAATCCAACTTTATGTATTATTATTTTCAATGAAAACAATGACATATTAAGACCCATATGTTGACTCTTGTTACCTTGGACTTATCCTAGGTAGTGACTATTTTAGTACGGTATTATAATTGGTCGACCATTTTCATATTCATATGAAAATGGTCACTACCTTTCTGGGTGCCTTTGTCCTATGATTTTGAATTTCCTAGGTTTGTATATTATTTGGACACCTTTCATGTCCATTATGTGTCAACTCAAGTGTCTCAATAAGGTTCTAATATGAATTCAAGAAGTATATAAATATACAAATTCATTATTGTAATTAGGAGTCAAGGACACACGAAAATGAGAATATATAAATGTTTTTAAGAGTGATATTGAAGTTTTAAGAGCATAATTTATTGTTTTAAAAAGAATGCCCCCATGCAAAAATTTGAATTCAAGCATTTAAAGAGAATTCTAGCATTACTAGTTGTTTTATGCATTGAAAGATAAGGGTTGTGGCAAAGTTACATAAGTTGATGTTTATTTGCATCGAGTGTTGATTACGAATTTGTTCAAGACATGATGGGTCTCATAATAATGGAGGGATAATACAAGACCCATTAACATCTCCCATTTTTTAACAGGCCCTGCAAGGATTTGAGGTTGGATCATAATTTTGACCAAGAGGAATAGAGTCCTAATGCTTCACAACATAACCAAATAAAGTGAGCAAGGTTTTCGATGACTAGGACCATGTGAGCATGTTCATGGACTAATCTTTGTGTTTAGCGAAACTAGCTATTTTCGAATACATTCGACCAATTTCATGAGCATTTTGAATTTGGTCAATGTTATTTTTTGAGTCTTATATTGTGATGATCAATTTCTCCTAGTGTCTAGACATATCTTTTACCATATATTGTTGTCAACCACATGCAAACTCTTGAATCACACAAATTGTTAATCAGATCCTATTTTTCTAATATTTTCTAACATTTAATTATTTTACACTATTAGATTACTCTTCTCTAATTCAATTTAATTTGTTATCTATTGAATAAACCCATACTATAAGCACCCTCTCTTGGGCTTTTCTTAATACAAACCACTTTCCATATTTAGAGTCATAAATACACCCACAACCCAGCTAAACCGCCACCAGTTTGTGCCACCAAACAGCCAATTGCATGAAGCTGTACGGGCGCAAATGAGACCTCCACAATAATTGAATTGAATAAAAATTATTGCAAAGAAGGCGTGGAGAAAAGAGGAATGTGAATATTTGGAAGGATATACATGAGTTGATTAGGTGACAGAACATGCCGTGTTACGTAGCAATTTTCATGATTCAAGTTTCCTTTTCAAAAATACCTACTTCGAGGATTGAACCACACACGAGAAATAATGTGAACATAAACGCAACAAGTTGCCATTACTTGTTTTCTGAAAACGTTACATACCCAATGAGAAACGCAACCAGTGTTGTGGAATGATCAATACTTTTCCAAAAACAAATATCCAAAGGAACTGCTATTATTTCTTCGCAGAGCAGTTGAGATTTTACTGTTATCAATGAAATATTACGTCCAAACCAACGGAAGTTTCTATTCTATTTTCATTGATTTTACGCACGGAGCGCGGCAAACTATAAAATAATATGGTTTGGGCTTGCTTGAAAAAGACAGACCCGGTTGGAATTGACACCATTATAATATATAATATAATCCCCCCGCTTGAATTGACTTATGAAAAGGATTTGAATTCGTGCAGCAGCATATGAAATTTAAACATTCTGAAAAAAAAAATTTAACAATGAGTATGGTTGTATCTTACTTATATATTTAAGCTTGAATTCGTAGATTTTTTCTGTTTGAGGAGAAAATTGATTCATAGATGCAAGGGAAAGAAAATCGCACTGTCAAAAATAGAAGCTGGGTGTGGTCAGATAAATCATCAGTTTCTGTATATTTCAGACATTAAAATTGGAAAGAAAACAATCACATGGTATCAGAATTATTACAATGTTTATGACAGCTATGGGATATTTGGTGGCCTGTTTCACAAGCATTTTCTTTTGAATACATATACACAATTGTTTGGGCTTAATTAGAAAGAATCATGGTCTCTGAAGTTCCAGAATGAATCAAGGTCCACTGGAGGAGGAGCTGCAGAAGATTGGTCCACTTGATCAAATGATCTGCTCAGTTGTATTTCCTCGTTCATCTCTGTACTCAGACATTGTGCAGCACAATCTGCCTGTTGATTAATGTTATTACTATTGGCTGTCTGCTGATCACTTTCATTCACCCACTGAATGGGGCTAGAATTAGTTGGTTTGTCTAATGTTTTATCATGTACTGCACCAAAGTTAGAGGAAGATGGGTCCATTAACAAACTAGACTGGCCTGCAAACAGGGTCCTCAGCATAGTGGAAGGAGGGTGGTTAAAGTTGGGATTGTATGAAGAAGAAGGGAGAGACATCTGGGAAAAGAGTAAGGGGGAGGGCAATGGCAGTGGCAGGTGGGTATTGGGCATTAGCATGTTTTGGTCACGTCTGAGATTGGTTAAGGCTGAAGACATAGGGTTAATGTTCATATTCATACTCATGTTCATGTTCATGTTCATCCTTTGATCGTTCAGCATCATGTTGAGCTTGATGATTCTGGCCATCTCTGATAATTGATCAGAAGAACAGGAGTCGGAGATGTTAGTGCCTTGTTGTTGCCCCATGAAATTATACCCACAGCTGTTGTAGTCCAATGCCGTGGAGAAGCAGGGCACATGTTCATGATGAGCCTTTGTAGAAGTACCAGATTCGCTCTCTATAGAAGCAGTTGGTGTTCCCTGATCATTCAATGCGTTTGTTGCATTGTATGGGGATTCCAACAGTAATGGCAAAGAAGGAGAGCCCGGTAAATCAAGATATGAATTTCTGCTCATCAAACCAGGCGCTGTGCTCATCTTCTTCCCTCCTGCATTCTTTTGAAAGATTCTGCACACCACCCATTCATCCTGGAGTTCAAACATTCATGTTTAAGATTAGTCCTGGATAAAGTCCATAACGATGGCCTCAAACAAATTCAACTCTAAACCCTATGTGATGTCAATCATGTCATCAAAAAAGTGGGTAGGTTTGGGAGATCTTATACATTGCATCTTTGAGATGGGTTCCTGTAGATTTGTTTTTCATAAAAGGTTATTCGGGCTTTCTTATGTTATTGTATTCCAATTTTGTAGACCAGTCCCACTTGGATGCATCTGTCACTCTCATTCTCTGTGTATTTTAGAGAACCATGGCAATGTCTTATGTCCATTACTGAAACATTAGGAACTATATTTGATCAAAATGTACAGAGTGAAATAAATATAGATACCCTTATATTCATGCAGATTAAACTTTACCTTGCAGTTTTTGGGAAGGCGATGGTAGGAGAAACTTGCCCTCTAGGCGATATTCATGCATGACCCAGTTGGTTTTCTCTCCCTTGGGGGCTCTACCTTTGTAAAAAAACCAAGGTCTTCTTCATTCCTACCAGTGCAGTGGTTCTTGAATTGAAAATCTCTCTATCCTTTCCTGTTGTCTTCCAGTATCACGGCCTCCGTGGCTCTGTTGGTGCGAAGACCTGTTGGATACTTTCTGTCCCTCAGGCTGAAAAAGTACCATTCCTTCTCTCCCATCTTAGCCTTCCCCTGTTCACACCTGACACCGCATTAGCATCAAATGTTCACAGTATTAATTCTATACAACACATTAATGTGCAATTTGAACAACGCGTTTATTTTTATCTTATTTGCAGAAGACCAAGTAAAAACAAATGCACACGTTATGAGATTGTTTTATGACAAAGCTTATCCACAAAAAGAGCTTCTCCTCTCAACCACTCTCAGCAAACACAAATTAAAAAAAAATCAAGGTAACATGATCCTTTTTCATACCCTATATCATCTATGGACTGGTTTGAGCTTTTCTCTACGACCATAATTTGATTCCCTATTTGCTTGAAAAACAAATAAGCTGTTTACGTAAGCAGATTTATCAAATACCATCCTTCTAAGAAGTATTTGAGCTTTATTAATTTTGCATCTTGAAAAAAATGAAATGCAAAATATACAGCCTCCAAGCTAGAAGTCAAAACAATACAATATAGTTTCGGTTGTAATTCATTGTTGATATTGAAGAAATACATTCAATAAAGAGAAATTGATCTCATGAATGTTTTGCACTAATTCCATATGTCCTACATAAACTCAATGTGTTTTGACCTAATTTATGGTTTCCATGGTAATTTTCAGAAATTATGAAGATAGATTAAGACTGTGCAGACTATGGAACAGAAGCCCCTAGTATTGTAATCACATTCTCTTATAGATATATCCAAGAAGAGAGTGCACCCTATTATAATTTGAAGCCATTGAAAACAATTACTAAAAAGAAACTATATTAATATGATCCACAAATGGCCAAATGAGTCAGTAGGACTGTAAAAAGTACAGCCAAAGAAGATAAAAAAGAGTGTTCAACAATACAAAATTGTTTGTGGGAGAATCTGGAAAATTGGGTAGCTAAAAAAATTACAATTAGATGTTAATTATTCACTAGTTAGAAATCAGAATCAGAATCAGAATCATAGTCACACTAGCATTTATAAAAGTCGAAGAACGGCAATCCATGAAATGTACCTGGAAAGATCCCAAGGCTCACACTTGTTTCAAATCCACCTCTGTAAATTGCACGTCCAGTAAAGCCTGCCATCCAGAATCTTTTTTTGTTAAGTAATAAGTAACCAGCTCCTCATCTGTGGGATGAAATCTAAATCCAGGAGGCAAATCCTCGCACTGTCCCCTCCACCGGCACATTACTGCTACTCACCACATTCAACGAGTCCATAAACTAATTACTTTTTCTTCTAAAAAACCCACAGCAACAAAATCATCAACAAACCATTGCTTCACACACACAAGGAATCATCAATAAACCAGTACTGCTCCAACAGTCCTCTGCAATTATATTCATTCAAAAGCCCAACTGCACCAGAAACAAGGAAATTCTCTTTGTCCTTGTGCCAAAAACCCACATATATAGAAATTCCACTTTACAGGAAACAGAGAGAATTATTAAATTGGAAGTAAGCCTAGTTACAAAGGGTCCCTGTCCTCCCACAGGCTTTACTGAATTTTAAGCACCATGAATGGAAAGAACAGAAAAGGAGTTTGACCCTGACTACCCCTTGCAAAGCTAACTTAAACCGAAATTAGCCTTTACACACAGTACCCCTATTATTTACCTGACGCAGCATAATACACTGTATATGTACACACACCCATTAATTGATGATGAGAAAAATGCACAGAAGCTGCAATCACACATAAATATACTAAGCTACTTACAACACAAAGAAGGTCACTTGATACAGAAGCCTCTGCATAAGTATAAATCCGTGCATAACAAGGCAGATAAGCCTCCAGCTAACAAACCCCTTTTTTTTTTGTAATTTTTTTAATCTCTTTTTAACAAGTCGAATACGAAATTGGGCAGAGCTGCCCAACCCATCTCCATCTCCTTCTCCTCTTCTTCAGACCAAACTCTCGCCTACCATCCACACGTCATCTCCAGATCCAACGGCCTGTGTTTCGACCAAATCATCGGTCCCACTCTACGTCCCAATATCTCGCCACGTAGCGGGTCCACGTATCACTAGCAAATTTCCCGTCCGTTGACCTACTATTTCCCGACGTTATGTGGCGCTGTTTGACAGCTGTGTAAAAGCGGGAATTAATGGGGGGCTTATTAACAAAAAAAAAGGCCATTCCCGGGAATTTCTCAACCCCCTCCACTCCATTATAATAAGCCTCAGCCGCCCCCTCTTTTTGGGGGCTTATGTTTCCAAGTTATTTAAAACCAAAACCCCTCCTTGGGATTTAATAAAAATAAAGGTTATATTGACTTTACACCATGTTAGGTTGTAAGAGATCTACACCTGTGTTTTTGTCTCATCTGATTCTCCATCATTTTTGCTAGACACGTGCCCTTCATAGACCTCACCCAATCATAGGTTCATCGCAATATTGTTTTTTAACCATGCTTTGAATAGTGGATAAAAGAGAGTTTTAACTCGCCATAATCCACCATATTAAACACTCTTCCTAGACAGTGACCTAACCCATAATTGGTCATGTGATTTATTGTTAATTTTATTATTTTTTTTAGGTATTCCCCTTTTCTAGGGCTCTTTTACGTGTGAGATATAATGTAGTTTTCACCTTCCCTCTTACTTTTTCTCACTGCTGATTTGCCGGTGATACCACATAAATAACCACTCTTCTACTAAATCAAACCTTAATAACCACTCTTCTACTTTCAAACCTTACTCTCAACTTTGTCTCCTACACACTTCTTTAATGTACCAAACTATATATTTCGGTTTCAAACTAGATATTTTTTTGGGTTTCACAAAGTGGTACAACCGTCCAATTAGGTACAATTTACAATTCGACAAGGCATGAAGCCTAAGGTTCGTTGAAGGGGAGAACTAAATATATTGACTTTTCAATAAATTGTGATAGATTAAATGTTCTAGTTATTTTATTATTAAAAATAGATAAATCAATAATATTTTAAGATATTTTTGATATTAAAAGTTTTATAAATTGAGTTGATTTGTAATGGAAATTCTCTTATAAATGTAAGTATTTTGATAAAAAATAATAATAATATAAAATTGAATGTTAATTATTCACAATTTTGAGTCTATAATGTATATGAAGCATTCCTCTTTGGATATAATAATATTGGTTTGGTATATTGGTTATGTAAATGTAGGATGAGGGTCAAGCCACATTATACAAATATCGTAAAATATTATTCAAAGCAATAAAGACCACGTTTAAATAGGATTTTTCAATCAAAAAACTAATATTCAAAGGGATTTGGTGCCTCTTGGAAACAATATGGCCATCAAAATTCTAAATGAAGACATGTTGAAAAGGAAATTTCAAGCTAAAGAGCTAAAAAATCATAATGGTAGGCTCTCAAACATCGCAAAAGGACTATTGACATGAACAATAAGCAACTCCAGAGAAATTCAATCAAGTGTCATGTTGTGCACATGCCATGTGTAGAAGTAGCACTTAGGCATTCCACTTCTTTAAATGTCAAATTCAAATAATATTTAGTCTTGCAATAAAGTGAAGGCAGTGAACTATCACAATAATAATGTTAGTAATCAAAATGGGAGAATAATAACATTGGTGTTTGGAGGAATGAGGCCTAATACGCGCGCGCGCGCGCGCGCGAGAGAGAGAGAGAGAGAGAGAGAGAGAGAGAGAGAGAGAGAAGAGAGAGAAGAGAGAGAGGAGAGAGAGAGAGAGAGGAGGATCACCAACAAATTGCTAACGTGTGTGTAGCGAATTAGATATTGTCCTTATTCAATTCACATAAGCTCAAGTCAATATCTTATAGATAAAGTGCAAGTCCTTTATTTGACTCATCAATGGCATATTATATATCAATAGTGGACTATGTTTCAAATGACCATGTTGCTAGCAAATGAGATGCATGTTTTAAGTATTAGCTAAATAAAATTCAATGAACATTAACAAATTCTATTAACACTCGCCTTACATATTATTACATTGGAATCGTATTGTCGAATTTCTTACACAAATTAATTAGTCGTGCATATAAAATTCAAGGGAAATTATATTGCTTGGAATTGAGAATGAGAAAACACTCACCAAAGAATATTAACAAGACTGAAAAATTCAATTTTTAGGTTCTTCTTTGAGCTTCTACCCTAAATTATCATAAAATTCCAATTCAAAATGTTCATGATAACTTGAAGGGGTTGTGCCATATGAGGTAGAAAGGTGGACCTAGAAGATTTAAGGAACAATTTCACTAGTATTCCCAAACCATCTAAATGTTTCATCTTCAAAATATGGAAAGGGGAAATTGATATTTTCATCTCGATGCAAAACATGGACCACTTTCAACATTTATATCAATGATTTAAGAGCGCCAATATAAGTTAAGCATAATTTAGTATGTGAATTTTCTTCATTATGTTCAAATACAAATCTAATGTGGTCAAAGGTATTCTCAAAGGAGTGTGCAAAAGTGAGATCCAATTTAATTTAATATGCAAGTAAAATGTCTTGAACTCTTCTGAAATGAGAAGAGTGTTAATAAATTAGGTGTGCAATGGACTCAACACATTGATGCTTGATAGTAAATAATTATAAGATTTTGTAGATATTCACTTGGTTGATGTTAATTTTGTTTAAATACGTAGCTCATCAAGAATTCACACCAATTATGCATGTGCATATGAGTATATGTTCATCATTCGCACCTAGCAACCTACCAACAATATTGTGAGGTGGATTGAGGATTAATCAATGACCATTTTTTGGTATGGTCATTTTAGTATTCTCTATATTTATTTTGTAATTCAGTTATGTATTTATTAGATTAGGTGCATTCCATTGTATCTTATTTGGATCATGCCTCATGTTGTTTATTTCTAAGATTTCATAGTTTTGTGGGATGCTTTCTCATACCATCAAGACAGTGTGATGGAAACTTATCTTAGCTTTTTGATAATGTAAAACATTTACTATGTAAAAAACATAAAGCTAAAATACATATCATTTTTTTAGTAGACACAAGGAACAACTAGGCACCTTAGTGATTTGATTGGAATATGTAAGAGTGATGTCTACATATTATCAATGCAGATCTCTAGAATCGACATAATTTTTCTCATGAAAATTAGGGAGTCATGTTACCAACTTATCTATGTCCTTTGACCCTCCAAAATATTTAGAATTAAAATATGCAAAAAAAAATTATATATTACACGAGGGGGTAGGGAGCCTCACTTTGAAAAAAAACTAGATACTTGAGAAAATATAATAGTCAAATATCCAAATCCAAAACAATTTAGAGGACCAAGTGATAAACTATTGTGATTGGTTGGTCCTGTGGTACCATTAATTCCTTATTTAAAGTGAAAAAGACAAATCCACATCCAACCAACAAAGAGAAGAAAGTTAAAACTTAGAAAATAAAGATAAAACAAATGCAGGTAACAATAGTAAAGGAAAAAATTTACCAATCCACATACACCAAACAAAATTCTTTCCATATAAGAAATTGAAAGTAGATAGTGTTTCGACATTACCCTAATGGGAAGAGAAAACTGAACAAATCAGTGACATTAACCACTTTAAATAGAGAATGATAAAAAAGACTTATATGAAGGCAACTAAAGGTAACACATGGATAAGAAGCAACATTCGTCATATGCAACCATTAAGAACCATATGCAACACTTGTGAGGAGGTACCTTGAATTTGATTCAACATTATCATGATTATATTAGTCAAAGATAAGACCTTAAAAATAAATATAAGTTTCTTCCCCTTACAAAAAGTGACCAATTAAGTTTCATTCAATATTATCAAAATCTCTTCTTATTGTACCACATATTTAAGATCATCAAGAAAAAGATCATCCAAATGGGAATTTGGAATACAAGAGCCTTCCTTACCGACTTTTCCATAAAAGATAACTTCAATGTTCAAGATTATTTTCCCCAAACAGAATCCAATCCAACATTTTGAAAAAAATAAATAAGAACAAAATATTATCTATTTTATCATGAAGAATGGACATGTATTAATAATTAATTAAGAATTTAGAGAAATCAATTTATGGTAGAGTATCTAACATTACACAACAATGTGTGTTAAAAACCAATTCCTTAAGGTTGTAAACATATGAAGATGTTTTTTGAATCTTAATTCAACATTATCAATATCAAACAAAGAGGTAGCCTCAAAAGAAAAAAAATAAGATTATTCCTCTTAAAAAAACTAATCAACATTGCCAAAATCTCTTCCCATTATATTATACCATATAATTAAGATTATTAAGAAAATATCATCCAAACAAGAAACAAAATAACCGTCACACCAACTTTCTCACAAAAGAAAAGTTCATATTCAAAATTATTTTCCCCAAATAAAATCTAATCCAACACTCTAATATCTATTGTTCTCATTTAAAATAGAAAAACAAACTTACCATAATTAACCCAACTTTAATAATAATCTTCATTCAATTTTAAACAGCCTCCACACACACACACATATATTATATGGGATAGTGGCTCTCATGAATTTAAGTAATGAGCGAGTATCACATCCACTACATGGTGCCATTAAAATAAACGATCATCTTAAACCATAATACTAAACAATTAACATCAATTCCTTTTAAGAAACCTAATACAATGACACTCGCCCCTCTCAATTTTATATCATCATAATTAAATTGAAATGAAAGCCATTTCTGAATGACGCGTCTTCTCACCGTGATTTTTGTCTGTTACATGTCATAACATGGTCCACCACAAATGGTATGGGAGGCAACCTTTGATATGCTTAGCTCACTAAATCAAAACATCCCTTATTTTTTCTCTTTGCTCAACTCGTGTATTATATAATATAAGCAATTTAGTTTTGAAAATGTAGAAAGGACATGAATAATTTAACTTTGTATATAACATACATTTCATAATGGACAAAAAGAGTATTAAATCTAACATTTTAAAGCTTTTAATTGATTGTATACTTGCATAATATGTCTGTAGTTAGTAGTAGTTTTTAGTATAATAGTGTTGAAAAGTAATTCTTAGAATTTATATACAGTTTTGTTTTTCTAAAGATTTATTAATACCTACTCACTTATTGGATGAGACATATAGCTATAATATATTGTTTAGTATAATTTAGCTTAAACAAGTGTCAAAGTCGAGACAACATTTGATACGATTACTATATTGAGCCTATAATTCATTATCTCGAGTTAATAAGTATATTCTATAAATTGAGCTATTGGAATTCATTATTTTCAATAATAAATTATATTATATTTATAATGGAAGGAAATATAAAATGCAATTGTCTATATATGTGGGTGAAAGTAAGTTGATGAGTTACAATGTTATTTTGATTTGGTGATTTTTATTTTTTATTTTGTAAAATTTAAGAATGGAAGAGGAAAGTGAATTTCAAATGAGGTTATGGTATAATTAAATGATATGCTATAAATAAATGATGATTTATTATTAAAAAAATTAAATAAATATTTATATATTTAAATTTCATTTGGACAAGATTTTTTTGGGTTGTTTTTAGAAATGTATACATAGGGTAAAAGCGGGGTAAAGTTATACATAACTTAACTATATGAAAATATTAATATTGTCAACATGTCGTTGGTTCATTGGTGAAGTTGTGTGGCTCATAAAAAAATGTAATTTGACCAAGTGTAAAGGCCCCAACACCAAAAGAATGAATGAGGCCAAAATCATGTCATGAGTGAATTTGATGAAAGAGATATCAATTAATCATTGGCATTGTAGACACCCTAAATTCACATACCTATTCCCAGTATTATCCCAGAACATCATGTTATTCATCCCTTTATGATTGATTAATTATGCACTTACACCCCTTTGGATTAATTAAATGAATTCTTAGTACCCTTTAACTAGCTTAATTATCATTTATTAAATAAATGATTAATTAATTAGTGTGCCCATTATAGCTAATTAAATTAGTTATTTAAATGGGAAAGTACACCTATTTCCCCAGTCAACAACCACTTGGAATCCACTTGGACTTCACTTCCTCATCCCAGTCAACTCCACTTGGACTCCACTTCACCAGTCCAATCAACTCAGGTTCTAGAATCCTAGAAATGTGGGGGCAATTCAATTACACGTACAACCACCTTTTCGGATGCAACTTCTGCTAATTAAATCTATTTATTGCCCCGCAATGGCATTTATTTTCTCGTAATTGTTGCAACTTCCTCAAATTTTATTTTTAGCATGCGTATTCAACCACTTCCAACCAACTTCCAACCACTATTTAGCCTTATAAAACACAAACTTATCCTATCTCAAATCCTCTTGGATTATTTGCAAGAAAACTATGTTAATTTTCCTTCCAATATCTACATATTGGAAGCTTTTGAAGACCAAATATGTGTCCGTCGCAATTGGCATCCACATCTGGAGGTCATTCAAGAGCACCCACATATCAAAATTAGCAATATTTTACAAGCTTAAAGCTTTCACAAATCTTACATTGAGGTTTGCATTAAAGATTTTCTTAAAAGGTATATTGCATTGTTTTGCTTATCTTTCATTATTAGGGAATTTTCAAGGTTCACATTCTGGACACCCAGTGGGACTGCACCTATTTTCCATTCATTTTTGTTTCACATTTCATCAATTTGTATGTGGATTTATTTTTTTATATTTTTGTTTAGTTTTTTTTTGTTGCTTTGTTGTGTTTGTGTAGGTGTTGGGAGCATCTGAAAGCAAGAATCTGAGCTTAGAAAATTTATAAAAAAAAACATTAGTTCTATTTTTGTTGGTTTACATTTTTGTGGTGTCTTTACAGGGGCTTGCTGCAGTTTTTGGGAGCAGAAATCATATTGATATCAAAATAGTTTTTTTGCAATTAGTATTTTTTCTCTAACTTTGGTAATTCTGCTATATTTGGTAGTTCTGCTATTTTTAGCGGTAAATTTGGCCATTTTACTAATTATGTTGTTCTCTAGTTTTTAAGGAAAAATTACTTTTTCTGTTAAAAAACTTACCAAATCCTTGCAAAAAATTACTTTTTCAAAAAATAATTAAAAAAAATTGGGTTAAAAATTAGTTATCTAACCTCATCCCTAGCTTCCCTCATAGCTCTACTCTGTAACTCGGCGAGCTAGCTCACAAATGACCCAACCTGACCCGACCATTCTTCCCGCTAAATTTCCCAAGTTACCCTAACTTGGAACCCTACCCTGAGCTCCCTATGCATCCCAAATCCCTTGCCAAGCCCTAGATGACTCCCCTACCTATTCTACTCGACCCCCAGACTCACCCCCTAAACCTACCCCGACAAGCTCCCCTATAACATCCCAAATTTTTGGAAAAATTAAATTTATTGCGGATAAGTCTAATCAGGATTAGACAAAATCATCATTGTGTATGGGTCCATTTGATTAGCCATGTCATGACCCACAACTTCGCATGTGGGGCATGACACTGCTGAATGGGCGACCCCGCACCCACCTTGATGATCTTGTTTAAACATTATTAGGACTTGATCGTAGGTAATATGATTCATAAATAGTAACAAATTTTTCAGTTATTTGTATTTTGGTTACTGTTTTTTAAGCTCTTTATAATAATCCATTTGGACATCTTCAATTCAATATGACCACCATTACAATTGATAATTGGTAATTGCCTTTGTTATTTAAGTAGCTAGTTTTGTAAGAATATCCAGGCTTGAAGCGTACCATTTAATTGAAACGCCATTGTGGTAAACAAAAAAAAAACCAAAAGTCATAATTACCTTGGTTGGAATAATTTTCTTGGGATCTTATTTAATCATGTTGCATTGCAATTATAAGGAGAATGATTTTTTTTTAATAAATTTTTGCAAGTCAAAAATCACAATAATAATAATGATGATTAATCTAGAGGAATTTTAGATTCCCGCGAAGATGGGGACATGGCCATGCGAGTTGGAGGACACGCGAAAATTTATTTGGTACTGACTATTAAATGTTTTCTCTCTCTTTCTCTTTCTCAAAAGTCTCAAAGTCTTTGGTAAAAGAGGGAGAGTAAATTTAGGTTTTCATTTTTTTTGGGAGGCATACCCGCCATACTACTATTAGACCGCCATTTTTTATTGCTGGAGCTCACCGTGGAAGTGTAATAGTTCCTCAGGAATCTAATCAAGAATGTTTTCCTCCATTTGCTGCTCCTCGTTTAATTTTTCAGGAATCTTGCATGAATGTTGTTTATATGGGAAAATTCTGGGTAGATTTGGTTTGGAACTCCAAAACCCAAATGATAATTAATTTGTTATTTTCACTAAAAGTCTTTGGCTGTTAAAAATGGGAAATTTGTCTCTCTAAATCGATTTGGGTATACCTAAATCGATTTGTGCTGAGACAAATTGATTTGTAAAAACCCAAATTGATTTTCACTGATATAAGCCCAATTCAAAGAAACCCAAATCAATTTTTTCTTTTGGGTTTTAATAAAAGTTATTAGGAAAATTGATTTTTGGAATAAACCGTGATGGGAATGTGCAAATCAATTTTCTTGTTTTGCTTCATATCATTTCTGATTTTCTAAAAAAAAGTGTGAAAAATCTATGCAAGTCGATTTGGATTTCTTTGTATTTCTTTGGATTCCATTGGATTACTTTGAACTCGTTACTGGAAGCTTTACAACATATTATTATTCCTGTAAACAAAATGAGGTTAATTCTGTAAGATTTAAGTATGCGGATTAATCTGGTTTGTGGGTTTTTCTTTTTGGGTGAGGTATTACGAATATATGGCTGCTTGAGTGTGTTTTCTTCTTGGCTGAATAAATTTAATAAAATAACTTATTTTTGGGTTTTTATTTTGATATTGAAAGTCCATAGTTATATGGACTGAGTCGATTTCATTATAGAGTTTGGGAAATTATCTGTAAATAAAAGTAGGGTTGTGTGACATGGCAACGTTAATGGTTGACAGTTTTTGGGAATCATACATTGATTAGAAAGATTATGTTTTGATTGTTCTGGTACAGATGTTTAATTGATTTAAACATGAATATTTTAATGGTATTGTCGGGTTGTTCATTTACTATGAAAAGTTATATTTTATTGATTTAACCATGAAGATTTTAATGGTGTTGTTGGGATGTTCATTTACTATGAAAAGTTATATTTTATTGATTTAACCATGAAGATTTTAATGGTGTTGTTGGGATGTTCATTTACTATGAAAAGTTATATTTTATTGATTTAACCATGAAGATTTTAATGGTATTGTTGGGTTGTTCATTTACTACGAGAGGATAAGTTTTATTGATTTAAACATGATGAGTTTAACAATATTGTTGGGTTGTTCATTCACTATGAAATCATATGTTAGTTGAACTAATCATGAGAATGTTTGGACAACATAAAGAGTTTCTCTTTTCTCTAAAAGAATATGTTTTGACTATTGTAATGATGATCTTGGACAACTGGTAGTGATTTTTTAATGATTATAAAACTAAATTTTGATACTGAAATGATTACGGACTTGTACACTCTCTTGTAATGAAAGATTATGAAAAATAATAGTTGTTCTTTGGAAAAATAAATTATTGGTACTCTTGCTGATAATAATTTTCCTACTGGTTCTTGTATTGAATTCAGATGATGAAATAAGGATGTTTGAGCTTAATGATTAGCTAGTTAAGGAATCTCAGAAATAGAAAATTCGACATTTTATTGGAAATCATTTTCAGTTAATTAAAAGTATTACCATTCTCTAATTCATTACCCCATGGTTGAAGTTAAGAACCACTTGCATACTTTATTCCAAATTTATTCAATAGTAGCATCCGGAATTGGATGTTATATTCTTGCTAGTTCTTTTTGAACTGACACCAAATGACCATTCTAGTATTGCAGGACAATTACTCATCATGCATGGAAATGCTGGATTCTCATGACTGAAGTTTTGTTAGAAGAAAATAATTAGAGAACTACACAAGATAGTAGTTATCCAACTAAAAAAATTGTATCTTTTGATCATTGTTTATAAATTGTTGGGACCTTGGGTTCATTGTTAATTTTCAAACCTCACAATGTGAGAGTTACCGTATTGGTTATAAATTTTTCCTTAATGGCAAATGTAACCTATGATTCCAATAAATTAATAAGTGCTTCAATTAAATTGAAATATTGTTTGGAAATGAGATGATGGAATGTTGGTTAGTCAAAATATGGCACTTAGTGAAGAACATATAAAAGGTTCATGTGGAAGAGCAGAGTGCATTCAAAAGTGCGGAAGGATCGGGAAGGAATCACATGCTAAGGACAAAGACAGATTTAGGACTTGCCATTTTCACGATGATGAGCTATTTTTGGAGATAGTGTGCCGAACACACAAACCGGTTACAGACTTGTGCCACAAACATTGGCTATTTTTGGAGAATTGTCTACGAAGTGCTTTGCATGGATGCAGGTTGAGAATAGATTTACTACTGGCAGTTAACTAGAAGAAGTTTGTTGTTAGCGCAATTACATGTGTGTCTATTTTTGTAATGGCACGTGGCTAATATTAGTATGTGACCTATTTGTGGTTTAGATAAGCGATGAAGGGAAATTCCCCGCCTATTTTTGGTTTAGCATAGGGAGATTATGTGAGAACTGAGGTATTGTGAGCTTATGCTGCCAAATCTGATGCGCACATAAACTATGGTATTATCTATTGTAATAAGATTTTGTGTATTTGTCATGTTTAATGCAATGGAATGTATTAGATGAATTAGAGTATCAAATCCTGAGTATAATTTGTTCTTGCATGCTTGATTACATCATGGTTATTATTTAAGTATGTTATTCTTTAGATCTAGATCTGGATATGCTCTATAGAAGGTTATAATAATTATGGATCTAAATGCATTAATTATTCATTATGCTAACATCCTACAGCAAAAACCCTAAAGAGGGGCATGTTACCTTTGCATGCTTTGGGTGAGCACTCAGTCTAGGCTGAGTGATGTGCCAACATGCCTAGGATTTTACTGGTGAATTCTAGACTGCATCATTGGTTCTGTTTCCGGGACTTTTTTCAGTTTTTTCAGGATGATTCGTGATGAAGACATACTGGTTGACCCTAGCAAGTGTTGAGGAGTGGATACATGACTTGGAAGAAGAATACGCACAGAGGTTCAAAACTAGATCTGAGTTTAACACATGTACTTGGGTGGAGCAGAATCTGTATGACTGTATGTATGAGAGCTTATTCGCTATCTTTCGATATAATTGTACGAGTGGTTAGTTGCTTATGCATCTAAATAGAATTGGAGGTATCACACACATGTTTGGACGCATGAATAATTTCAGGCCTTTTATGATGCTGATTTGATTTGGACTCGCATTATGGATACATGGTTCTATGGTGTTTTGAACAACTATATCTTGAAGTAATCAATTACCACTTATTCATGCCTAGAGGTAGCTGAATTCCAATTTTTACGATACTTGCATTCCACTGGCGATTAAATTTTTTATGGTAACCCTGAACTTGGAGAGTAAACCGATGGCTAACTAAACCCCACCACGAGCAGGGGTAAGAGCAGGATTGGTGAAAGATGGAAGACCTAGCGACAGAGAGGAGGAGAGAGGAAAGGTGGATTAAGTATAATGAGGCACACGAGAGTGATGTAGAGAAGCAACGGGAGGTTGTAGAGTAAATGACGTTGTGGAGAAAGATTGTTCAAGAAGGAGTTGAAGTTCAAGTAGAAGACATGGAACCTGAGCATCAATAAGTCCCCCATTTGGGAAAGCATGATAGGGAACCCTCCTCGGCCTCATGTAGAAGCATGTCAATAGAGACAACCTGGGCCATGGGCACACATCTGAATCCACCAGGTAACTTTTCCCTTGTGCTTGGTCTTCCAATATCTAGTACAAATAGTCAACGAGCTAATTCAAGCAGTGGGAGAGTAGGAGTGAGTCATATAAGAAGCACAATGATGACAGTGCAAATGGATTTGTTGTTATACGAGAGTACCTTTTCAGGTGTATCATCTGTATATAAATTTAGGTGTGTAAATTTTTGGACTCTCTTCTAGGAGTAGTAACACTTTACAGACTGTCGAGGTACATTTCAGTACTACTATTGGGACACATGGATGTACATCTTCTGGTTCGACCTCAGCTATAGGTTCAGGATAAGGAGGTATAGGTGGCTTAGCTCTGGTGGATATGGTGGTTCTAGAGGTAGAGGAAACACAAGAGGTTTTGGATCAGGTGGGCAAGGTCTGCACGAACCCTAAAATATTTACATGGAGATGTCTCTTCATCTTCCAAAGTATAGGGGTATAGAAGATGCTGTTGAACACATACACATGTGTGAAATACTGTGGCGTGTAAAATAAATTATGGCTTTTGAGCATAGAGAAAGCCAATTTGCTACTATGTTACAAGGGTACACACATAGCTAGTACATAAATTTTGACCCTGATTAGACTTACGTAGACTATACAGCTTTAAAAGATGCATTCCTTACAGAGTTTCACATCCTTGAGTTTAAACAAAAGAGCATAAGTGCACTCAAGGATATTAAGTAAGGCACTACTGAGAGTGTCAGAGAGTATGATGTTCATTTCAAAACGTTGTTATCCAAGATTTCTTATGATATTCATGCAATCTAGCATGCGCAATGGTTCATTGGAGGCCCGATTACCCCTTTAGGAGAGAATTATCACATAAGACATACACTGATCTGTGTAAAGCACTTGCAGTATTTTTATGCGCTGAGGTAGTTGGAAGTATAGACATTAGAGTAATCCCATTTTTAGAAGCACAAATCAAAACTATGGAAAAGTAGTTGGAGAAACTATCAACAAATTTAGCACATGAGACATGCATAGGGATTTGGTACACAGATTGCAAAGTGGAAGGTCACATAAAGGATAGTTGTCCCCATAGACTAGTACAATCACTACCGTTAGACTGTGAGATATGCCATTTAAACCATGATGCTAGCCCTTACCCATTACTACAACACGTGATAAGGAAGAACGTCTCTTATTATTGTAAGATTTATAGGTTCATGACTCATGACACAAAGACTATCGACTGATTTTTCAGATCCATGACGCTATAAATATTGGTGTAGGACAAACGAGAGTTTCAGATAACTCTAAAGGTAAAATGAGCATTAGGAACAAGATCAAAATCAGGCGTGATATGACCAGAATGAAGGGTGTTTTGAAGGTGGTCATGACAGAGGGTGAGGATACTGTGGTGGATTCAGGGGACAAGGCCATGGTGGTGGAAGGAGCGAGTTCCCTTATGGAACATGTTATACATGTGGATCTCCTTACCACTATAGGCATGAATGTCCTCCGAATATTACATGTTCTTTCTGTGAAAAGAATCATAGTTATGAGGAATACCCAAACTTGTATGATCATCTTAGCAAGCAACATAAATAGGAAAAAAAGGCGCAGGGATGGTTAGAATACAGTGTGATGTGGAAAATCAATGGATGCCTAAGTTGGAAGTAAAATCCAAGGTGTTGTAAGTAAAGATTAATACCCGCGCTGAGGTGGCACGCGCTAAAGAAGCATTTCAGCAAAAGCCTACCATCACTAAGGAGGAGATTCTACATGCACGGTACCTAGATCCCGCCCTTCAGAAGGAGGTTTAATAGGAAACCATGGAGGTACTAGTTAATCTTCAGGGTGAAATACAATATTTAAAGGAGCAATCATAGAAGATGGAACAAAAGAAAGCATCAGAGATGATCCCAACTGATATGGATGACTTAAGAGAAGTGTACAAATTGTTGCGCCAGGAGAATATCATTCCACTATTAGGGATTGTTTAAAGGGAAAAACTTCATACACAAGTATTGATATTGGACAAAAGATCCTACATGTAAATCTCCCCCCTCATAGCCTAGATTATGACAAGGAAATAACTATGAATGTTGTTGTGGATGGGTGAATTTTAAGTAATATACTAATTGATATAGGCACGGAAGTCAATGTTCTTACCTTAGATGCATGGGTAAAAACTGGGAGACCTCCATTACAGCCATCCTCTAATGTATTGTTCATGGCTAACTAGACTAAGGCCACTCCCAACGGAGTTTTAAAAGATGCATCTATTACCATACAAGGAACCAAATTTACTAGAGATTTTGAGGTCTTAGTCTTAGTAGAGGCAGATAGCTTCCCAACTCTACCGGGGTGTCCGTGGTGGTATGCAAATAATGTTGATATTTGGTTCAACAAGGGCTATAATAGCTTTGAAAACAAGGAGGAAAGGGTTATTATCCCATTAACAAATGGAAAATCTACACCCTATGTTGAGCCCTTGAGTGAAGAAGACCTGAATTGGATTTATGTACACACCATTCAGGATCCAGAGGTGCTTGATCCATCTAAACAAGGAATCATTTGGTGGGAGGATGCACAGTCTATCAACAATACTACAAGTTTCACTTGTGATAACTGGGCTCATAGCACTTATGATTTGGTGGGGCATGAAGTAAAGAGTCTATTCGCTAGGGATTGCATACCATGTTATATCAGAATAATAGGTAACAACTCAGTGCCTTGTTATACCAGAGAAGGGGACCCCATGGTGTTCATGCGTGCCATGGAAGAATAGTGGATAGATCCATTGGAGAGAAGGGATATGCTAGCCTATACCCTACGTGGGACAACAATGCGCTAGTGGGTGGTCCATAAGGATAATATTATAGGATGGAATGAAATTAGGATTGCTCTTACTACTAGGTTCTTGAGGAGTAATGCACCTAATAAAAGCTATACTTATCATGGTAATCAACCTATTCAAAACCACATTCAGCAGTGTGAGAGACTCTGGACAGAGGGGCAGGAAGCTATACCACCTCTGCTCTAGGTGCAAAAATTTTATTCCACTTTACAAGGCTATGTGCGTGCTTGGTATGTCTATGTAGAAATCCATAGAGAGACTAGAGATTGGCAGGATTTAATTGTAGGAATGAATCATACGTTTGACTTCTTCTCTACCAAGGTTCTGGTGGAAGAAGCATTAAAAGTCATAAAGCACTTAATTATGGGAGATAGAGCCAAGGCTGAAGAACTCCTTTAGGAGTTATTAGATGAAGGAAACTTAGGAGTGCATTTTGTTGAAGAAATAGAGGCCGATGCCACACTACTTTGGTACACTTGCCTTGAGAAAGGAAAGGGAAAAATGGTCTATTAGTGGATTACGAAGAAGTATAAAATCTTGATGTAAACCATTCAACATGTAGGCGTGAGGTGTTAGATAGTGAAGATAAGACCACACGTGCCTATCATGAACCTATGAAGACAAAGAAAATGAATATTGGATCAGATGTTGAGCCTAAGGAGGCCATAATTGGAGACTATTGGTCAGACTCTAAAGTGGAAAAAATCATAGAGTTACTATGGGACTATCAATACTTATTCCCTCGAGAGTACCATGAACTTAAAGGCGTGCATGAATCATTAGGGGAGATGAGATAAAGATTAAAGAGGCTGAACGCCTAGTTAGAAAGAGACCCTATAGGATGAACCCCAACTTGCGTGAAAAGGTCAAGGAAGAGATTGACAAAATGTTGAAGTATGGAATCATCAAGCCACTCAATGAGTCAAAATGGGTTAGTCAAATGGTGATCAATATTAATAAGGATGGTCATATCAGGATCTGTGTGGACTATAGGGAGCTTAATGTTGCATGTGTGATTGATCCCTTTCCTACGCCATTCACTGAGGAAATAGTATAAGGCGTTGCAGGGTGCGAAATATATTCATTTACAGATGGGTTTTCTGGGTATCATTAGATTAGGATTGCCCAGGAGGATTAGGAAAATACTACCTTTACTACTGAATAGGGTAGATTCACCTATATGCTCATGTATTTTCATGCATAGTTGTTCAAGCGTTAAAGGAATTTATTCACAACTTCTTGTAGGTATATTTGGATGATTGGATAGTGTATGGATTAGTTAAATATCATTGTGACAATATGCACTTAATGTTTGAAAGATGTAGATAGTTGAGTATCTCTTTGAACATCAAGAAGTGCATATTCACTACACCATTTAGAATACTGTTAGGACACATAATCTGCAAGGAAGGTTTGTTGGTCGATATAGCTAAGGTTGCAGTCATTATAGGCCTGAAAGAGCCTACTAGTCAAAGTGAGGTGCGTGGATTTTTGGGTCATACAAGATATTATAGGAAGTTTATTAAAGGACATGCCAAGTTTGTCACACCTTTAGAGGAGCTACTAAAAGGGAAAGGTACATTTTATTGGGGAGAACTGCAGCAGTGCACATTCAAGACATTAAAGGAGAAACTTACTACCGTGCCCATTCTACGATTTCCTTTGTGGGATCAACCATTTCATGTACATGTGGAATCCTCTGACACGACCATTAGTGCAGTGTTGGCTCATCCTAGAGAAGGTGTTATATATCATCCTATCTATTTTGCTAGTAGAAATTTGACTCCTGCAGAAAAAAATTACACCACTATAGAGCGTGAAGATTTGTCAATGATCTATGCACTACATAAATTCAGACAGTACCTTCTAACTACACCATTTTTCTTTTATACAAATCACATGGCATTAAATTATTTGGTAAACAATCCCATTTTGTAAGGGCACATATACAGATGGGTACTCCTATTTCAAGAATTTGATTTCATAGTCGTGGTAAAACCAAGAAAAAGTAATTCTAGACCATACCACTTATCCAGAATACAGTTATGAGAAAAAGCACAGGACATTGAAGATACCATCCCCGATGCATAGTTATACAAGTTACAATGAGAGCCATTGAAATTAGAGGACATTATTGTCTTTCTACAAACAAGAATGACACCAGAAGGAATGAAATCCTTAGAGAAGAAATTGCTATACACACAACACCCTATATGTTAATTAGCGATGACTTGTACAAATTAGGTCATGTTAAAGTATTGTGCTATTGTGTACTAGAACATGAGCGCATAGATATAATGGAGGAATCCCATGGTGATATTGTAGATGGCCACTATGCAGGTGACGCCACTGCTCATAAGATTTTACTCACTGAATTATGGTGGGAAACCCTGTATAAAGATTGTAAGGCATATTGAAAGGCTTGGACCACATGTCAATGTCTAGGGAAACTAGGTCAACGAGATGAACTGCCTCTAAGAACTATTACTAGTGCAAAACCATTTGATAAATGGGCTATAGATTTTGTGGGTCCTATTTCACTAGCCGCGCATAAAACTAGATCACGCTATATCATTACTTGCAAAAATTATCTAACAAGGTGGGTAGAAGCAGTACCTACAAAGGATTGTACATCGATTATAACAGTAAGGTTTATATGGTAAAATATTATTACAAGGTATGGATGTCCATTGAGTTTGACCAGTGGTAGGGGCACACATTTTCTTAATGAGACAATTAGAATTTTATTGGATGAATTCATGATTGCACACCATAAGACTACACCATATCATCCTCGGGCTAATGGAACTACTGAGGCATTCAAAAAAAATTTGAGCTAGACATTGACATATATATGTGATGTTGGAAGAAAGGATTAGGATGATAAAGTATCTCCAGTGCTTTGGGCATATAGAACAACATATAAAAGGTTGAAAAAAGCTACACCATTTCAGTTAGTGTTTGGCACAGAAGTAGTTCTTCCTATAGAATTCATGCTACCTTATTTGTGTATTACACACACTAGAGGTCTAGCTGATGAGAAAGCATTAGAATAACGGATTGAAAAGCTAATCACGTTGGATGAGAAATGAGCCATAACATGTTGGAGTCAAAAAAAAGAAAAGTCCAGGTAGAAAGCATGGCATGATAGGCACATGAGGGATAAAAAGTTTGAGATTGGACAAATGGTACTCATTTATGATTCTAAGTTTTTGTGTCATCCAGGAAAACTTAAATTACATTGGTTGTGGTCGTATGTTGTCACTCACATACTTGAGACAAGCACTTGTCAATTAGAGGTGCTTAATGGAATACGGTTACCTAGATACTTCAACAAAAGTAGGCTGAAGCCCTACTATAAATAAGTCTTCTTGGTGTTTGTAATAAAAAAGTGTTGCCATTTAGATTAGGTTTTCAATTGTACATTTCCTTAATGTATTTCCTTTTTCATTGCTATGCTTTGTCAATTTGGTTGGTGTTTTTGTGTAATAAGCACATTTATGTGCCAGAAGCTAATTACTATTTGAAAAATTTATATGCGTATAGGACTACACATACCCTTAGTGTGGGGTGGTTATTGATATCCAGGTACAGGCTATTGAAAATAAGTCCACAAGAAAGGATAAAACTTCTACGGGTGCTATTCAAGTTGGAGAATTGAAAAAAGATAGTGCTTCTAGACAAGATGGCCATAGTTGGAGATGAATGAAGAAACAAGTATAACATGAGGTAAGAAGGGGCCATGAGAAATACCAAGGGAAGGTGCAGTGGTGAGGTACTTGGATGCATAGAGGCACGCTGATGAGAAGTCCATGAGTAGAAGGTAGGAAGGCGCGCTAGAAGGTTATAGCTTGGGCGCAAAGATGTATCACACGCAAAGAATGAAAATGGTTGATTAATGAGAGGGTTGCTGGTAGCTAAAGAAGAAATAAACGTAATAAATTTTTGAAAATATATATAAGGATGGGATGTGAGTTCATTCTTACCATTTTAATCACAATTATTTTAAATAGCCAAGTGTGACCGAGCTACGAGAAGAGTATTCAGGTGTGAAGAGTGTGAATCGAGATGTGACGAGAAGATTTGTGTGTAGAGGAAGCTTGCATCCCTAGTTGCAAAGGGTTTGAGCAAAGAAAGGCATTACAAAAGAGCTAGGGCATGTTATTTCAAATAGGGAATGTTGAATCGAGATGGGGTTTGGATTTACACATTATAGGAGATAAAAGGTGAGTATTTGAACTGAGAAGATTGCAGGTTATAGATGTGTTGGTTGAATCTTTTGTCGTTGAAGGTAGCCAATGGAAGTGCACAAAAAATCAACAATAGTAAGGGAAATCCACCTTTTGACATGATGAAATTTCCTCTGCTTTGAGAGAGGGGCAGTTTCCTCGTATGATATGATTTTTGTATTTTTTTATGTTTTTAACCATTAAGCACAAAAGGCCAACAAAATTGAGAAATGGAAAATATGGAGGGGAAGGAGGAATAAATGTGAAAGAAGAAGTGTATATTGCAAGCAGAGAGCTGCAAAAAAGGAGAACTTCCCTATCTGATAGAAAGGAACACAAATGAGTGTAAAATATGAGAAGCACAAAGTCTTCGTCTCCCTCAGGATATGTTGATATGGCACAAATTCCATGTGCCTCGATGATCAACACAAAGTCTGATTCACCTAGGGATCATTCATACCATGAAGGACCAATAACATTAACAATTCAATCATAAACAATTTAACAGATTTTGTAATTAGAAATCATTAACATAGCCATATAAAATGCATTGTATTGATTTGTGTACAAAAAGTTAGAACCACATATGCAGATAGAAAAGCCTCTCTCAGAACCTGGAAAATGAAAGAGTCTCCCGAAAGAAAGAGCCCCCCCAGTCCCTAATTACAATGCAGCCTTATATAGGCATCTTTCTCCAAGAATTAGTTATGAAACTACCTGACCAACTCTTAACCTCAATCTCAACCTCAAGTTGACTCAACTTGAGTTACATGCTTCATTACAATTTACTAATGTATAGTATTTAATTAATTTGGTGAAAAAATTAATTAAATATATTCCAACTTGATGAATATTTAGATGAGTACTTCACTATCGATTCACATTGTCCCGCCATCTACAGCCAGAGAAAATGATCCACATGCCTTTTAGCTACATTTTCAATTACCATTACAAACTGTCATTCTGGATTAGGTTCATTTTCTATTAATATCAATTCCTAATTTTCTTGAATTCTGTGCGTAGATCTTGAAGCCACAATTCCAACGAGTATTTTTTTACATGATTTCGTTGAGAATTTCTCAAGATACGACCATCTGAGTAGAGGTAGATGTTTTGGGATTGCTAGGCTTACAGGATTGTGAATTAATTCCGTTGGTTGGAAAGGACACTTTAAATATTTTACATCATTAAAATTCTAGGCATTCAAATCATGGTGGGCCCATTTGATATCATCATCATTTTTAATGTGGGAAAAATTCCTCCGCGGTGAACCTTATGCCTCTCCGGCCCATGCTCTAGGGACCATTTAGACCTGACTCACCCACACTTGGGCTCTCCAAATGCTACCATACCTGCAAAGTTCCTCCACACCACACTGACCCCGCAGGGAAGTTGAATAGCTTTTTACCCGCACTACACATCCATCAACGATCTCAGATCTTTAAATCCCATGTGTCCCAAGTTCATATGGAACATATGAGATCCGATTTCCTGTATTTGCCACATAACACTCATTTCCGCCATTTCAGGTTTATCCCACACAAGTATCCTGTGGGCTTTTGGTACATCTGGGACATGATTTTCCACATCGGCCATAAAGGTTCCTCCTTGAACATAGTTTTCTTTGCTAAGTCTAGCACCACGGAGCTCGCTATGTTTTGCCTTGGCCAACTCGAGCTCAAGATCTTCCTGCCCTTTGACGTCATTTATGTTATCATTTTTGATTTCAAATTGATCTGATAAGCTTGGTAATGGCTATACATATGTCATGGCTCAAGTCTTCACTGCCAATGTAGCTTTGAATAAATTCATCCCTCCTTTTGCGATGCTAGCTTGAACTAATCGCTGCAACATTGAATTCACTCTATCTGACATTCCATTTCTCCAATGGTGCACCGTGTTATCTCCATGGAATTTTTGTAGTAGCTCGACTTTATAGCTTGGTGGATCCAATATCCAGCTCACTCCTTCACATGCGCAAGTCACTCAACTGCATAATTACTCGACTCAACAATTGTTAGAATAATTTTACTCCTTTGTGCTTTCAAGCCGGGCGACATCCACTGACCTCGAGCTTCAAATCTATAGGGTTCACGAGGTCTCTACAGCAATGGCTTGGCTCTGTTCTAGACCGAATTATTCTTGTAATGATTCACACATGCCAATAACATAACTCAGCTTCAAATGTTCTAATGCAATCAAATGGCCTGGTCATACATTAGGAATAGCTCGGCCTCTGAATTCTTCGGTTCACCCCTCCCACCATATCGGTAAGCATTCAATATGGCTCCAAGAGACTCGATTTATTAATGAACAGGCTCGATGAGGCACTACATAACTCTGTTCAAAACGTTAGAGGGCTTACTTAACCATATACAACACACGGTTCAATTTTTTAATATAACTCGCATGAGGCCGAAGCAACGACTCATCCTTCTACACATATTGGCATCCTAAAATGAGTTGGCTCCCTCCCCCATTCAATGCAAATCATCAGCATCCCTTGTAATTAGCTCAGCCACCTGATAAAAACAACTTGGTTTGCTTCATTTAGCTTGATCATTTAAAAATATAGCTCAGGTGTTCATTCCAATAGCTCAGTTCCGGAAGTCCAATGCATCACTTCTCCATTAAACAATCAGATCAATTTAAATGGGTAGCTCGGCCTACACACATAGCTCGATGTATTATACAAAAAGTTGAGCCTTCCTTTGAATACAAATCCTAGCTCGTTGGGCATCCTGAGATCTCGGTTCCTCCAAAAAGGAACCTACTCTTGACGTTTAGCTCAACAGGTACTCTTGCATAGCTCAGTTGTTGGAGGAGCTTGTTTGTATCGACATGGCTCGACCAAGGGCACAAAGCACAACATTTTAAATCTTTTCAAACATGCTCCTATCCTATTACAATCAGAGTGTTCGGAGGTGCTTCTGGAGCAATGTTATTCATCTTGCCACAGGCTCATAACCCATAAACTTTTTTTTTTTTTGAAAATTTACACCATTCTTGAATTAGCGACAACAAGATGGCACCAAAGAAAGCACCTACCGCAGGAGCTAAGGGAAAGAAGAAAGTGGAAGTAGAGGTTGAAATGAATCCTGAGAGTAATTGCTCAAAAATGAAGTATCCAGAGGGCGTGATTTTGGGACAAGAATGGGATTCCCACATCTGAAAATGTAAAATCAGTGATTACAAACATCGTACAATTGAGATTAAGAAGGATATGGATTCGTTATTAAACACAAAGACAAATAAGAAAAGAACAGAAGACATGTTGGTGTATGATGATGTTGGGGAGAAGTTGTTGAAGCAGATTGGAGTTTACCAGTTGTATGATCTCCCCTACTTTGGGAAATATGAACCATTGTATCGATGGTTGATGAGTAGGTACATGAAGATTTCTTCTACTTTGCAGGACGCAAGGTAAGGATCATAACCACATTGATATCAATAGTAATAGGTTTGAAAGGCACATGGGTAGATCTAAACGGTGATTTAACTAATAAGGCCACAATCATGGAGACAAGGAAGAAGTTGGGGTATACCAAGGGTCCGCGTGGTATGTACATTGATAAATTAAAGATGTACCCAATCATACAAGCAACTGCACACTTAGTGACAAAGTTAAATGACCAAGAAATATGATCACAAGTAAACAAAATGTGGCTACACATTGTGAAGAAGATGTCATAGGGAGTGGTTTACAACATCTCCAGTTACATCACAGAAACTATCATTGAATAAGAGTGTACAAGAGAGAAAATTAGTTTCAGGACTGTTCTATTGTCTCTGGTGTTTATGGAAATCGGGGTGCCTAATGGGACAGAGGAGAAAATATGGGAATACCATATGGAGAACAAATCACCTGTAAAAAGATTTTTCAAGTACTTGTGCTAAGGATAAATGAGTGGACCAATCAAGTAGAGGGTGAAGAAGTTGTATGATAGAATCCGTGTAGTGTTTGAAGAAGAATGGCACATGCCCAAGGAGTTACCTTCGGTAGTAGGGAATGAAGTGCAGTTTGCGGTATACCAACACTTTTACATAGCGCTGTTCACCATGAAAGATGGGGATTGGATCCCATGGTGTAAAGTACTATATGCCTTCACAACACGATATTTCTAGGCATCATTTCACCATTTTTTAGATGCACACTACCTAACCTTCAATGCAAACAAAGTAGATTATGACTACCACACGCTAAGAAAGACATATGTATATCCAGGATAGACTGCCTACATTGAGAGGCTTATCTTAGATTTATTAAACATGAATCTTGTAAGATTAGCATTTAGGGACACTGGAGTAGCACTTGTGTACCTTCAAATCAAGCCCAAGATGGAGAAGAATAAGTATGTGGAGAATGAGTTCACGCTCCCAGGGCTGCCAAAAGGTAAGCATGCAATGGAAAATATTCCAACACCTAAGCCCACAGAGAAAATATAAGTAGATGATGAAGAAGAGGAGCATGAAGATAGTGGTGGTTTGGAGCATAGAGGTAGGAGACAACCTATAACTAGGGAATAAGTTGAGTGTGCAACTACTCCACCCTAGCCATAAGAAGGAGATGATTATGACCTGAATGTAGTACAAGGAGAGTGTTACTTTAAAAGGGTATTTAGGATAACAAGAACCCAAGGTGATACTCCACAATTAGTGCGTAGATCACATCGACTCTCTCCACAGAAGGAGACAACCGAGAAGAGAAGAAGGAAGTTGAAGCTGAATGTGGAGAAAAAAGAGTCTGAAGAGAGAACATTCGAATCTCGTACACCTCCAGAGAATGTGAAAGAACCAAAGGATGAAGAAATGAAGGATAGAGGATAAGGGTAAAATGAGGCAGATGAGACAACACACAAGATTTCTCAAGGATAGCAGGACAAGCTCCAAATCTTGAAGCTCAAGTACCTAAGGGGCCAAGATCGAAAAGAACAAGTAGAGAATATGTTGCACCGATCATGGGCTACACTAAGGACACAACTAAAATTGTTTGCGCCCATTTTCAAAGCATAGTGAAACAAAATGAGTTGTATGGTTGGGAGTTGATGGATGAAGATATGGAAACCATGCACATAAGGAAGTAACTATCATGGTCTATGCACATGCACATGGATGAACCAAACTTTGATGTACGTGAAGAGTCATGTGTATCAAGGAGGTTGAATAAGACACCTCAGGCCAGACACATAACAATAAAACCTACTGTTATGTTATTTAAACAAGTGAGTAATGCTTTGGTGAAGGTCTCGACAGAGGTGACACGATGAAATGTGGATAAGGCTACAATAATTAGGGCACCGAGGGAAGAGAGAAAGACTATGGATGTGGAAATAACTCACCTAAAGTAAGAAAAATACTTGGCATAGAAGAATAACACTATTTTCATCAGCATGAAAGAGAAAATTAGGGACAATATCATGAAAGAAAAGCCACACTTAGAGCCCAAGGTACCAAAAATGTTTCCTTCTACAGTGTATTATGTACAAACCTTGGTGGAATTGGTGCTTGAAGATGAACCTCTGCACATGCTAGCACCAAAGGATCTAACACAAGAAGTAGAGAGGGAAAATGATTTGGTGATGAGGAAGATTGCATCATATGAGGCATTGCTCCAAATCTTGCATGAGTAACTGAAGAAAGTATATCAAGGGCTGAATATTTGTACAGCCCCAGAAACTGTTATAAGAACCAAGACCATTATAGAGGACAATGAAGTCCTAAGAACCAAGACCACACAAGGAAAGGCTAGATGAGCTTGGGAAACTCATTGCGCAAAAGATGGACTTATTAGAAGGAAGAATGACTACAATGTCCAACATTGTTTTGTGTTAGGAAATTAGTGCTCACATTATTGTTTGTAATAGTTAAATGTAATATTCATATATTACATTAGTAAGTTAGTGTGTTAGTAAGATATTAATATTGTTATATTAATATCATATTAGTGTGAGAAAAAACAAAAGATTGTAATATTATTAATATGAGTCATAAAACAACTCATTATTAATAATATAGGATATTGTATTAGTTGTGAGTTTGTTGAATAAACAACTCATGTAGATTATTGTGTGGAGATATTGGTGGGATATATGAGAGAATAGTGGTGAGTGATCATAGGAGAGATTAGTGGGATAATATTGGTAAGCCTCATCTCCTTGTTTATAGGAAATGGAAAGGATATATATTGTAAGCTCTCTCATCATGTAATTGATCCAAATTATTCAATCAATAATATAGTGTGTTTATTATATTTTTGCTCTTATTTTGTGTTTATGTTATTATCATCATTCTGCAACATTGTCTCTTATTGATTTGTACAATTATATAATGTAATTGTTGCTTATTTATAATAGATAAGATATCAATTTCACATCATCTGGTATTAGAGTAGGGCTAGGGCAATTTATGATATTCATTGCAGGAAAAAACCGCAGCATCTAAGATGCAGATATGAGAGTTTTGAAGCTTTCATTGCCATTTTTGGAATTCTGATCTGAAAAAAATGATTGGTAATTCATGTTTTTCTAAAAAACCCAGATTCAAATTTTTTTGAAATTTTTTAGGTTTGTTACTTTGTATTTTTTAAAACTTGTGTGAAAAAATTACAGAAACCCATTTCGTATTTTACGAGAAATCATGGAAACAATTCTGACGGTTTCTAATTATTCTTTAAAAAAAAATAGTGACTGATTTCTAGCAATTAAAATCTGATATGCTTTATTATTTTGGATAAATATAAAGCTGATTATTATTGTAAGGGTGCATTATCAGTTGAAATTGACACCTAATAGAATTGTAAAATGAGCCTCAAAGACAAATTCCGCTGAGTTAGCATCATCAAGATGGAGGCAGGACGCAACAGAGGAAGGAGGTTGATTAGTGACCTCTCGTCAGGCACCATCGACGAGGCTGCGAAATTGAATTGGTGGCCAAGTTTTTCCTGTTGAGTGTTTGATTTCAGTGTGCAATTGTGAAAATAAGAACAAATTATTGTTCAATTGTAATGTATAAAATTCCTGAATGTAACTCCTGATGTAATGAAATAGGTGAACAAAAGCACCATAGTAAGATAGTTCATGGATCTTGAAAAGGTTTGTGGGAGATCCAAAAAACCACACGAGGTGGACAGGCAATGGATCTGTTACACGTCAAGGTTTGTGGTAAACCTGTAAAACCATAGAAGGTTGAGCATTGCTCCCTTCATTAGTATCAAGGTCATGAGTCACAGGGTTTGACATGCTCCATAGAGGACAGCATACTGCAGATAAGAGTGTGTATGTTTTTCCCATGTTCACACTAAGGGGGTGAATGGTCTTGCAGAATGAGAAAAGAGAGATTGCAAAAGATGAACTAGAGTCAATTTCAGTGGATATCCTAGAAAAGGCAGAGGTCATGCTCAATGATCGGTAGAATTTAGAGGAAAAAATAAAAGAATAATATCCAGAATTGATTCTTTAGGTTGAAGCAGATGATGCTGCAGGGTAAAGTTATTCTTTTATTCATCAAAATTATTTCTATTCTTCTATTCATATTCTTTGATTCATTTTGGAGACAAACCATTTCTAGGGAAACAATGTAATTAGTGTGGGGTAATGTTGGTCAGTAAAAATATGACACTTAGCAAAGAACATATAGAAGGTTTGCACGGAAGAGAAGAGCACATTCAAAAGCGTGGAAGGATCAGGAAGGAATCATGCACTAAGGACATAAATAGATTTGTGACTTAGCCATTTTCACGATGATGAGCTATTTTTGGAGATAGCGTGCCGAGCACACAAATTTGTTAAAGACTTGCGCGACATGCATTGGCTATTTTTGGAGAATTGGATACAAAGCGCTTTGCATGGATGTAAATTGAGAATAGATTTACTAGTGACAATTAACTAGAAGAAGTTTGTTGTTAGCGCACTTGCATGTGTGGCTATTTTTGTAATGACACGTGGCTAATATTAGCATGCAACCTATTTTGGGATTAGATAATTGGTGAAGGGAAACTCCCCACCATTATAAGTATGTAGTGAACTACGTAGCATAAGGAGAGTATGTGAGAACTGAGGTATTGTGAGGTTATGCTTCCAAATATGATGCACGCATAAACTATGATATTATCAATTGTAATAAACTTATGTGTATTTATCATGTTTAATGCAATGGAATGTATTGGCTCAATTAGAGTATCAAATCATGAGTATAATTGGTTCTTGCATGCTTGATTTCATCATGGTTATTATTTAAGTCTATTATTCTCTATATCTAGATCTAGATATGCTTTGTAGAATGTTATAATAATTATAGATCTAAATGCATTAAGTCTTCATCATGCTAGCATCCTGTAAAAAAACCCTAAAGAGGGGCCTGGTACCTTTGTGCACTTTGAGTGAGCGCTCAGTCTAGGCTAAGTGATGTGCCAGCGTGTATGGGATTTTACTGGTGAATTCTAGGCTACATCATGGAATTCGAGACTTCGAGAATCTTACCTTGACCTTATTGTTTAAGTATTAATTGAATATTATATGTGTAACTAGTAATGGTAAAATGATGACAATGGCAGTCAATAAAACATTCAAAGTAAGTATCAATTTCCAAAGTTAAAAGATTTAACTAATTGTTTAATTAAAACTAAGGACATTATAAGACTATATCCAGTTATATGAATAGTAAACAAGATTGTTGTTAAACGTTATTACTATTTCCAAGTATACGGAAGAGAAAAGTCTAATTGAGTTTTATCAATTTAACAAATTTAATGTTCCTAAAAATTCAAGCACTAGAAAGAGGATTTAAAAAGTGTGCAAATTAAACAAATAAGGCTATTTAAATTTGTGGTAATAATGTACAGCTGTAAGTAAATTGCTAGTATGTTGGGAAATATTTAACAAGGTGTTCCCAACATTGGTTGGAACAAGGAACTAGGAGTCCTTGAATATCTTAGTAATTACGTGACAGAATAAACGGATGTAAGACCTATTAGGCATATTAGGGGATGGATACATACGGGATGCTGAAATATTTATACTTCTAACATAATGGATATACCTCTCCCGTAATAATCTTAGTTGGTCTTTGGTATTGGTCTCAAAATATTTTCATGTAAGGTGAGTCAAATTTTTAAAAAAAGTAAATGCAAAAGAAAATATTTAAAAAATTGTAAAATGGAAAGTTGTGAGGTGGCAGAACACATAAAACTCATAAGACTAGTATGTTGTCTAGATTTTTGTTCATAACTTTCACAGCAGATATCTTTGGCCAAAGTAATGCATTGATGGCTGTGAATTTTCTAATAACCTAGTCCTCTAATTAAAATTATTAATAACCTAATCATGGGAAGTTAAACATTGAACATGAGGTAGACAATGGTCAGATAGTGGAATACAAATTCAGGGAAAACTACTTTGAAGTAGACCTAAGGACTTTCACATGGTTCCCACAACTTGAAAAAGGTTGATCTATAATGTTGCAAAGCATTGTCACTCAAAGTAGTGACGAAGGGAGATCGTAGAGATCTGAATGCACCCTTCTCAGTTGTACTTGGCTTATATGGATGTTGTTAGATAGATCAAATGAACATTTTTGATTTAATAAATTTGATTATATAAATATATGTGAATGTAGTTCTTTTATTTGAACGTATGTTTTTAAAAAAAATCCTTGTGTTCTAGCTCTTCTATTAATGATCTTTATATTTTGGTATCAGAGCCAGAGTCTCAAACACGTGGAAATTAATGGGACACATGTTCTAATAAAAGTATCCTCTAACTTAAACATGAAACTATGGCTAGGCTAAACAACAAGAGAAAACATGGCAAGTGGTAGTGGGGTACATAGTGATGATGTGTATCAAATAATATTGCTGCCAAGTTAGAAGAAATCTTCAACCTTTTGAATGACACCCAAAACCAAGTTGTTGCCATAGAACATGAAGGTCAGGGCGGTGAAGAAGATGAGGATCATAGGGACGAGAATCAAGGGGATGAGAAACATGATGATCAACCTGAGCACCTAAATAAAAGGGTAAATAAGAAAGAAAGGTTGGTTGTTGAGTTAGTAAGGGACATTGAAAGACTATCAACACCTAAATTTAATGGTACAACTCTTGGGGATGGTGTTGAAAATTGGCTCTTTGAAATGGAAAAGTATTTTGGGATTAGGGACTCTTTAGAGGACACAAAAGCAGTATGGGGAGCCTACTAATTGTTCTCATGAATCATATTCCTAGTGGGATAACTCGAAAGATGGAAATAGGAATCAATTCTGGTATGATCACATGGGAGTAGTTCAAGTCCTACTTCCATGAAAGATGACTACCTCAGCTATACTTTGGCTAAAAGATGGCAGCATTCTAAAATCTGATTCAAGGAAAGTTCTCAGTTACAAAATACTGGGAATGTTTCACTCGATTACTTAAATATATTCCTATGTATCAAAAGGATGAGAAATTTAGAGTGGTGAAATTTATAATGGGATTGAATCCTAGCATTGGTGGTGAGGTAGATGTCCACGGACCTACCTTAGATGGAAATTGTGTTTAAAGAATCTATCAAGTAATAATAAAATCTACGAAGTATTTATGCCTCTAAAGACGGAAAACAAGAATGAAAAATAACAATTTCCAAACATCAACTCCAAGTAAACCAACATGGAAAAATGGAAACAAAAATTTCAGGCCTGCCAATAAAAAAGGAACAGTAAGTAGAATTGCTACAAATTAAAAAACAAAAATGGGTAACAAGGAACAGGTTTCAAACAAAATAAGGTTGAGAAAAAAGGACCACTATGCGGGTGTTTTAAGTACAGATGGTGATAACTTCGCTAACAACTATTCCGTAAATAGGTCAATGGAATAACCAGAGCAAAAGGTATCTAATGCATTAAATAAAGAGGGGTAACAGCATAAGATTTATGCTGTAGTCCATAATAAGCAAGCAGAAAATCAAACGACTCTAATAGAAACCTCATGTAAGCTTTTTGGAGTACCTATTTCTAGTTTTATTTTATTATAGGTTCAACAGAATGTTTCATTTCATCTATAGTAGTCTGATAAAATCAAAAGAATAGAAGGGTACATAGAACACACTTGGAGCCATACAGTATGGAAATAATGTTGTACATAGAGCGAATCAGTGTTTGTTTGAGGCACCACTAGAATTACCTGAGTTCACAATAAGACTAAACCTTTATGTGGCACCTGTTGGATCCTATGATATTTTCATATGTATAAACTGGTTAATTCAACATAATACAACCTTGGATTACTTACGAAAACATGTAACCTACTGCGATGACCAACAGAAAACAGCAAGTGTTCAAGGTGTTAAAAGAGAGTCTGTCACTATGAAAAATTTCTACCATGTAGCTGAAAAAGGCAAAGCGAAATTGTTGCCATCTATACGTTGTAAAATAACAGATTTGGGACAGGAAAAAGATCCTGAAATTGAATCATTTCCCATCCTAAGTGAGTTTAGAGATGTTTTTCCAAACGATTTTCCCAGACTTCCACCTAAGTGTGACTTTGACTTCACAATAGAGGTCAAACTGGGAATCGGAACCGAATCTCCAAGGCACCATAAAGAATGACAACAACCAATTTATTTGAGATGCAAGCTCAATTACATTATTTGCTTGTCCTTAGGGCTGATTAGACCAAGTATATCACCCTAGGGTGCACCGCTAATCTTTGTGAAAAGGAAGGATGGGTCCTTCAAACTTTGTATTGGTTAAAAAATGCTTAACAAGGCAACAGTGCAGAATTGGTACCCTGCTACCCCGAATCGACGATCTTTTCAATCAAATCGGGAGCGCAAAAGTGTTTTCCAAAATATATCTTAGATTTAGTTATCATCAATTGTGAATCAGAGATGAAGATATCCATAAAACTACTTTTAGAACAAGGTATGGGCATTACGAGTTTACAGTTTTGCCCTTTGGTCTAACAAATGCACCTGTCGCTTTCATGAACTTGATGAACAACGTGTTTAGGGAATACTTAGATCAATTTGTGCTAGTCTTTCTCGATGATATATTAATATACTCCAAGAATGAGGAAGAACATGATGAACATTTAAGGATTGTGCTAGAAATTCTCAGAAAACATAAATTATATGGCAAGTTATCTAAGTGTGCTTTCTATCAATACGAAGTACAATACTTAGGTCACATAATAAATAAATAAGGAATCTTTGTGGACCCTTCGAAGATCAGTGTAATCATGGAATGGCCAACACCGAAGGATGTGCATGAAGTGAGAAGTTTTATGGGTCTTGCAGGCTACTACAGAAAGTTTGTAAAGGACTTCTCCAGGTTAGCAGGACCTATCACTTATTTACAAAAGAAGGGTAAGAAATTTGTTTGGGATAGTAAGTGCGAAGAAACCTTCATAGAGTTAAAAGGTAGACTCACAAGTGCTCCGGTGTTGAAGATTCCAAATCCAAATGGGAATTTCTCGGTGGTAACCGATGCTTCAAGGGAAGGTTTGGGTGGAGTACTACTACAAGATGGGCATGTGGTAACTTTTGAAAGTAGGAAGTTGAGTGTGCATGAGGAAAATGAAGCACCTGATCTTGAGCTTGTTGAGATTGTTCATGCGCTGCAAGTATGGAGGCACTATTTTCTTGGGAAACCCTTTGAATTGAAAATAGAGCATCTTGGGCTCAAGTACATCATTACGAATCTGAATCTAAATATAAGGAAAAGAAGGTAGCTAGAGTTCTTTAAAAAATTATGATTTTGATATAAAGTACATCATGGGTAAAGCGAATAGGGTGGTTGATGCCTTAAGTTCGTAGAAAGCATATTGTTGCTATAATTAATTTAAGAACCCAATTTTGGGATGAAGTTAAAGATGAGTTAATTAATGACCCCTACTAAAATCATATTAAAACAAATCTAGAAAAAAATCTGAGAGACAAAGGGTATGATGGTTTTAAGATGGAAACATAGATAGCAATTATGTGTTATAATAGTAGAATATATGTACTAGAGGGTAAGCAACTCAGAAATAAAGTTCTAAGCATAATTTCATGACGCTCCCTACTCCGGACAACCCAGGAGTAACAAACATGATGGTAGACATCAAAAAGCAATACTTCTGGAAAACACTGAAAAACTGATGTGATTCTTTATGTCTTGTACGATGCCTTGAATATCAATAGGTAAAGGTTGAACATTTTCATCCAGTAGGACTATTATATCCTCACAACGTGCCAAAATATAAATGGCAAGTTATAAGTATGGATTTTGTCCAAGGTCTACCTATGTCCCAAAATAAACATGATGTTATACTTGTAGTTGTAGAAAAATTAACCAAAGTGGCACATTTTACAGTAGGTAATTTAAAGAATAATTCACCTATACCAGAAAAAAGGTTTGTGCAAGAATTTTTCTGATTACATGGAGTTCCAAAAGTAATAATTTCATATAGGTACTCAAGGATTACTTCCATATTTTGGCAGACTTTGTATGCTACCCTAGGGACAAAACTGAACATAATTTCTTCCTACCATCCTGAAACTGATGGTCAAACCGAAAGAGTAAATCAAGTGTTAGAAGATTTACTAAGAATGTATTGCATGGATCAGTAATACAAATGGGAAGAGTACCTTCCCTTGGTTGAATTTGCCTATAATAACACATACTATTCTTCCATTCATATGGCTCCTTTTGAGGCCTTATATGGTCGTAGGTGTATAACACCTATTAGTTGGGACAATCCTGAAGATAGAGTACTAATTGGACCAGAAATACTTTCAGAAATGGAAAAATAGGTTAAATTAATCCAAGAAAGATTGAAAGAGGAAGCAAATAGACATAAAAGTTAATGCAGATTTAAAAAGAACTGATAGAAAGTTTAACATGGGAGATAAAAATTTTCTTAGGTTCAAACCTAAAAAGAGTTCCATATCATTTGGAAAGTTAGCCAAACTATGTATCCTAGGTTTGTAGGACCATTTGAAGTCCTATAGGTCATTGAGATCAATAGCTTACAAGCTAGCATACTATCTCTCACTCTATCCAAGTTGCACAATGTATTTCATGTATCCTTGCTTAAGAAATATGTACCTGATTTAACACATGTACTTAATTAGGATTCATTACAGGTTCTAGATCCAGGGGTAATCGTGGTTGAGCCTATAAGAATATTAGAAACCCGCAAGTTGCGCTTGATAAACCGTGAAGTTTCATAATGCAAGGTCCAGTGGGACCAATATTCCGAAGAAAGTGCCACTTGGGAGAATTTAGAATATATCCAGACTACTTTTCTACATCTGTTCGACTGATTTTTTAAGTATCTGTTTTTGGTTATTGTGTTAAATTCAGTTATTTTTCTATAAAGTTGTAGATAAGAAGATCTTGTAGATAAGCCTACAACTAAATATTGAGACTAAGGTATTTTTTGATTAGGAAGTACTGCTGAATATTTTGATAATGAACCCGAGAAATTTATTGTTTGAGCAATAATGTTTTATGTCTGCAGATTATATTACCTTTTCCTAATTATATAAGGGTTATTGTGACTTTTATGATTTAGCTGAAATGATGTTGTTACTGTTCTTTTTCTTTTTAAAAAAAATCATTAGTTTTGATTAATATATGCAACAAGTGAATGATGGTTATTGGTCTGTTGTAATTTTGAAATCATCGAGACGATGATTTTTCTAAGGGGTGGAGTATGTAACATCCCAAATTTTTGGAAAATTTAAATTAATTACAAATAAGTCTAATTAGGATTAGACAGGATCATCGTTGTGTATGGGTCCATTTGGTCAACCATGTCATAACCCACAGCTTTGGCTATGGAGCATGACACTATTGAGCAGGTGACCCCACACCCACCTTGATGAACCTGCCTAAACATGATTAGGACTTGATTGAAGATAATCTGGTTCATTAATAATAATGAATCTTTTCAGTTATTCGTATTTCAGTTACTTTTTTAAGCTCTTTATAATAATTCATTTGGATGTCTTCAATTCAGTACGACCACCGTTACAACTGATAATTGGTAATTACCTATATTTTGAAGTAGCTCAGTTTTGTAAGAATACTCGAGGCTTAGAGCATACCATTTAATGGAAATGCCAAGGTGGTAAACAAAACAAAAAAATCCACAAGTCATAATTACCTTGGTTGGAATAATTTTCTCGGGATCTTATTTAATCATGTTGCGTTGCAATTATAAGGATAATGATTTGTTTTTTTATAAAGCTTTGCTAGTCAAAAATCACAATAATAATAATGATGATTAATCTAGAGGAATTTTATACTCCCGCTAAGATGGGGACAGGGCCATGTGAGTTGGATGATATGTGGAAATTTATTTAGTACTGGTTATTAAATGTTTGATTAATAATCTCTCTCTCTCTCAAAAGTCTCGAAGTCTTTGGTAAAATGGGTAGGGTAAATTTAGGTTTTCATTTTTTTTGGGGAGGCTTACCCACCATACTACTATTGGACCACCATTTTTGATTGTTGGAGCTCACTGTGGAAGTGCAACAGTTCCTTAGGAATCCATGAATGAGTTGGAGAGAATCATATCAAAAACTGTGCACCACGATAAAGTTACACTCTGAAAGAAATGTAATATCTCTAATGTAATCACAAGGAGGAATCAATGAACCAATGGAAGAGCTTTCATAACACAACAAAACTTGCACATAGAGACAAGACAACTAAGTTTCTTAGCATACTCATAAATGTCAAATAAAGGGATACATATACGGTGTTGAGTAACCCTAGTGCATGACACATAAGAAACCCTAAACCTAACCCTAAAACCTAACCCATGTGAGATGACCCTCCATATGTGTGTGGAGGACATATAAGATCCCACACACCAACACACCACCTTCATCGAAGTTGAGGTAGTGGCTATGATGAGTGAGACAAAAAAGAAGACACTCCTAAACAACTAAGAAAGATGTGTTGATGAGGCCCGACAACTAAAGGCTTGATAAGGTTCCCATGTACAAACAACATCTTTCTAGAAGAAGAAGAAGGGATATATAGCCCAAAGAAGATGAGTAGATACATAAGACCTCACCCCAAGAAGAGACCACAAGTGAAGAAACTTCATCTTAGTGAAGGGCTTGGTGAATATATCTACAATCTGATTAGTTTTCTGAATGTATTGAATGTTGATGATACCATCATGAATAAGCTCTCATATGAAGTGCATATGGATCTTAATGTGATTCATCCACTGATGCTGAAATGGATTTCGAGAAATTGAGATAGTGCTCATGTTGTCACAATAGATAATGGTAGGCCGCCAAAAGTGGATGCCAAACTCTATCAGAATACCCTGTAGCCAAACAGCCTCTGTGGCAGCATTAGCTACTCCTTTTTATTCTGGCCTTGTAGAAGATATTGTAATTGCATTCTGCTTCTTGCTAGACCAACTTATAGGACCTAAACCAAGAGAGAAACTATAGCTAGAGGTATATTTCTGATGATCTAAGTCACCGGCCCAGTCAGAATCTGTGAACCCAATCAATTCAATATCCACCCCTCCACAATAGTGAATGCCATCAGTATAGATGCCACAAACATAATGAAGGATATACTTAACTGCTTTCTAATGCAACTCATGTGGCTCTTACATGAATCTGGATAGGATCCCAACATCATAAGATAAATCCAGTCGAGTGTGAGTCAAGTAAATCAATCTCCCCACCAACTTTCGATAAAGGGTACCATCAACCAAGGGAGTAGAGAAATCAGAAACCAACTTAACCCCGGAAATAAAAGGAGTAGGAGAAGACTTGCAATCGGAAATATGAAAATGAGAAAGCAAGTCAAGAACATACTTAGGTTACGAAATCAAAATTTCGAGTCAGATTATGAAATATGGATCCCAAGAAAGTAATGAAACAGACCTAAGTCAGTCATGGAAAACTTGTTGGCCAAGGCGGTCTTCATAGAATCAATGATAGAGGAAGAGCTACTGGTGATCAACAAGTCATCAACATAGAGAACAAGAATAAGTATGGAGTCATCTTGTCATAGAATATAAACATTTGGATCAAAGTGACACCTAGTAAACCCTGATGTTAGTAAAAACGAGTCCATCTTGGCATACCAATCCCGAGGGGATTTTTGAGGCCATAAAGATACTTCTTTAACTTACAAATGAGAGAGGGATTATGGACATAACCTGGAGGTTGTTCCATGCAGATCTCTTCCTCTAGGTCACCATGAAGGAAGGCACTCTTAACGTCCAATTGATGGAATTTCCATATGTTTGCTGTGAAAATCGCTAGGGTCAGTTGAATAGAAGTCATCTTCGTAACTGAAGAAAAGCTTTCAGTATAATAAACCCCAGTTATCTGCGAGAAACCCTTAGCTACTAATCACGTTTTAAAATTTTCGACATCTCCATCTACTTCATACTTTGTTCGGAACACCCACTTACAACGAACGATTTTTATTCCTTTCAGAAGAGGGGTGAGATCCCAAGTATCGTTATTCATGAGAGAGGAATACTCCTCATCCATGGTAGAATCCCACTTAGAAATACCAAAAGCCTCTTAGAAATATTGTGGATCAGAGGTAGAGGTGAAGAAAGAGTGGGTTCCAATGAAATATGAGTGAGTACATCTCATATCCAAAGTATCTCCAACTAAATCTCCAACACTTTATAGAGTTTTCCTAACCCAAAGAGGACCAAGAGGATTAGGCTCTGAGTCGGAAGATTCGTCACTCAAGTGAGAAGGGAAATAGTCCTCATCATCACTATTGTCAGAATCAGAAGACTCTAGGATCTGATGGTTAGGAGGATCAAGAAGAGGATCATGCTCAACAACATCATCATCTGATGAGTTAGAATCTAAATCAACAAGCTGAAGAACCTCAATAGGTAGAGAAGTAGAAGTCGAAGAAGACTCATCAAAGTTAACACTTCTCACAATACAAATCTCATGAGAAGTAGGATTCAACAATCAATATACCTTCATACAATCAGGATACCCTACAAAGATATAAGGTTTAGATTATGGTTCCAATGCCCCATGTTTCTTCTTGGGGATCTGAGCCATAGCCTTGGATATGAAGACTTGAAAGTGCTCAACATTAGGCTTGTGTCTAAACTAGGATTCAAAGGGTGTCATCCCTCTTACTTCCTTGTGTGGAACACCTTTTTGAATGTAATTATCACAATTCACTGCTTCAGCCCAATAATACAGAGGAAGAGACTTGGAATGAATCATATAAGTTGCCATCTCTCTAAGAGTATGGTTCTTTCTTTCTGCTAATCCATTATGTGAAGGGCTATATGTAAATGTATGCTACAAGGAGATCCCTTCAAAAGTACATAAATCAATTAACCTATTGTTTACATATTCACCTCCATAGTTGGTTCAAAGAACCTTAATAGACTATTCCACCCTTTTTCTCAGTAAGAGCCTTAAAGTCCTGAAAATGTTCAAATACTTCAGACTTAAGCTTAAGAAAATATACCCAAGTATATCGCGAATAATCATCAATGAAGGTCAGCACATAAAGAGCTCTAGTAAATGAAGGAGATGGAAATGGACCAGAAATATCATTGTGAACAAGATCCAAAGGACGAGTAGCTCTGTAGGATATTCCTTTGTCAAACTTCTTTTTAGGATACTTTCCAAGGGCACAACCCTCACAAAGACCCTTAGAAAACTTGACATGTGGTAACCTGTTGACCATTTAGTTTTGGCTCAATTGTTCAAGGTATTGATAATTTAGATGTCTGAAACACTCATGTCATAGATTGCTTACTTCATTTGCATGATTTAGCAAGGCATTAAGCGTAGAATCAGAAGTAAAGAGGGAAAAGGTATACAACTATGAACAATGATCTGCCTTTCACTCAGCCACTGTAGTGTCATCGTTAAGCTCGCGAATTATCACTGAGTTAGGACTGAATTCCACTCGCATTCCTTCAACAAGGTGAGTAATTTGGTAAGATGATAAGATATTGGTAGAGAGATCAGAAACACTCAACTCTTGGTTGAATGTTCCCCCATCCATCTCTACCAATCCACTACTGTAAACCAACACTATCATGTCATCACCATCATGATTTGGGACATACCTCAAGCCTCGATGTTGTAGAAACTCAACATGTGAAGAAGCCATGTGGTACGAGGCACTGAAATCTATAATCCACATCGATGAAGGAGAAACTTTGGCTACAAGGGCCTTTCCTTTCTTCTTATTAGATTTAGAACCTTTTGCATTAGAAGACTCAGCCTTCAGAGCATTTTGTTTGATAGACTCAAGAACACCTATTTGATTTTTCTCAAGTAAATGAGTAAGGTGATCAATTTGTTTTCTCATACATGTATGCTCTTTATGAATAGGCTTCTTGCAATAGGAACACAAATACCTATCTTTCTATGCTCTAGGCTCAGAAGTCTAAGTGTTCATGTTAATTTTAGTTTTGGTCTTGGTTTCCTTCCTAGGTTGATCCTATTTTTCTTTCTTATTTTTAGTCTTCTTTTCCTTACTAGTACTTGCTACAAGGGCATGAGAATTGGACTTGAGAGACCCAATTTAAATGAGTTTGTCATGTTCTTGAATGATTTGGGATGAAAAATAGTCAAAGGAGGGCATATTCCAATCCTTGCCCAAGGAAACTTTTGTAGTGTAAAAAGTTGACACAAAGACAAAATATTCAGGACCTAACTTAGATATAATCGACAAGATCAGTTGAGAATATTTATTCTCTAATTGAAATTCCTTTAACAACAATTTAGTGTGGACAAACTTAGAGAAGAATGCTTATAGGTTTTCAAAATCACTAGGATTTAACCCTAGTAGTTCGTTTTCCAACTCATGTGTTCTCATGTTATCTTGTTGTCCAAACATTTCATCCAACGTTTTCCATGCAAAATTAGGTGTTTCAGACGACTTAATGTGGAAGAGAAAGTCAGGAGAAATAGACATGCAAAGAATACCTAAAGCTTCATCACTACAGTTTAACCACTTAGATTTTTTAGGGTTGTTGTCTGGTTCAGTCTCAGTTCCTATGGTGATGTGGAATAACCCTTTACCCCTTAGTTTCATAATTATTTTTGATCTCCATTTGAAGAAATTAAACAACATAAGAAAATGAATTGAAAGTGCATCCATAGTGAAGAGAGAGAAAGAATGCAGAAAAGAAACACAAGAATCACAACCACCCAGGACAGTATAGTAACCCCCCCACTTTTGACACTTTATAGTTTAGTGTGTTGAATAAAATTGGGTCCGACCATGCGTCTGGAAAAACTTGGTAACCCACCTTGCAATCAGTGTAATAATGCACAAGAGAGGAGACCACAATCATGTTTCGTGGAGCGCAGCAAAGTGACACCGTACACAAGCACAACTGCAAAAAACTAGGAAGGAGGCAAAATCAAATCCTGGTTGTGAGAAAAAGTATCTCACGTCACGAAAGATACCCCCTTGTTGTAGACTGTGGTGGATGCGCTCATTAGTTGCAAGCAATAATAAGGGTAAAATACAATGTTTTGAATGAACTCAAGAAGGGTTAGAATGATCTTCAGAACACCGAAAAGGCACGCAGAAGACAAAGAGGTGCTCAGAGTGTTACTGCACACTTGAGCGCATGATTAGTAAAAAAAAATGACACTAACACCTAAAAAATTTTCATTTAGAAATGTTCAATTTAGGTAAATTTAGATCTTTTTGAGTTAAAAATAAAATAAAAAACATTAATATAAAGATGATTTTAAAAAAAATTGACTAATCGAAAAAGAAGGTTAATTTTGAAATTAATAAAACTAGATTTAATTAAATTAAATCTAATTAATTTCAACTAATTAAGATCTAATAAAAAATTAAATCCTAATTAAAATTTTAAATATACTCCCCTTTTAAAAAAAATTATCACCTAAAAGTTTTAAAAGCTTACCATAAATGACAGTAGAAAACTTACGGTTATATAGAGAAAAAAGGCCCACCGTTCGGAAATTTAAAGAAACTTACCAAACTTAGCAAAGGAGGGCTTGGTGGTAATCGTTTGAGAACCTGAGTTGGATGGATCGGTGCCGGGAAGGTGGGAGGATCCCAAGTGGGTGTAAGCATGGAACGCGGCTTGAAGCCATTGGGAAAGGGCTCAGGAAGGATGGGCTTGGGGCTTGGGGCATGTGTAGGACTGTGGCAAGGGAGATCCAAGAAGTAAGCTAAGCAGGGTGCAGCGGCAAAGTAAACTGACAAGGAGGGAGGTCTCGACGAGGTTGAGGGGAGAGCTTAGGGATTCGGCCATGGTAGATCACGGCCACGGAAGACCACGAGGAGGGTAGAGAATGCAAACCACAGCTAGGGAAGAATAAGGAGGGCATGACATGACACGAAATGATAGGGATCGACTAGAGAAAGACAAAACATGACCTCGCAATCTCTAAAAAACCCAAAAAATGACTCAGACAAGCTAAAAATCAGGGTTGTTGAGCAGCTCGCTAGAGAGCAGAGAGCTCATGGAAAGCTGAACAAGCTTGGTTGGGATAAGGAGATCGATGGTGAATGGAGAGAGCTTGAGGCTGAGCACAAAAACACTAAACACCTAAACCTACAATTTCGAACCTGAATCTGCAAAACACCATGAAAACATAGAGAGCCAAAAAATACCAAAGATCTAACTTTTTTAGTTTAATTAATGTTAAAAAAATAGAAAATAAACCTCTATTCTTAGCTGATCTGCTAAATTTAGCTGCAGCTAGCTAAATGAAGCTAAAAAACCCCTGAAAACTTGAGGAGATCTGCACATGCATGAAGAACATAGAAAAAACTGATTTTTTTTCCAAGAGTAACTTGTTAAGAATGTTAGCAATAAAATTCCAGAATCTAATGATCAAAAAACTTACACGAGGAGTAAAAAAATAACACCAAGAGTAATCACAACTCAAATGACGAATGCACGTTTACCCGATCTTCGCTCTGATACCATGAAAGAGTTTGCAAGAATCATATCAAAAACCTATGCACCACGATAAAGTTACACTCTAAAGGAAATGTAATAGCTCCAACATAATCACAAGGAGGAATCAATCAATCAATGGAAGAGCTTGCATAATAGAACACAACTTGAACATAGAGAAAATATAGCGGAGTGTCTTGACATACTCATAAATGTCAAATAAAGGGATACATATAGGGTGCTGAGTAACCCTAGTGCATGAAACACAGGAAACCCTAAACCTAACCCTAAAACCTAACCCATGTGAGATGACCCTCCATATGTGTGTGGAGGACATATAGGATCCCACACACCAACAATCCATGCAAGAATGTTTTCCTCCATTTTCTAATCCTTATTTAATTTTACAGGAATCTTGCATGCATGTTGTTTATCTAGGTAAGTTTTTGGGTAGATTTGGTTTGGAACTCCAAAAACCAAATGATAATTAATTTATTGTTTTTGCTGAAAGTCTTTGGCTGCTAAAAAGGGGAAATTTGTCTCTCTAAATCAATTTAGGTATACCCAAATCAATTTGTACTGAGACAAATTGATTTGTATATATCTAAACTGACTATTGATGTAATTAATTCATTTTCTAGAAACTCAAATTGATTTTTTGGTGTCCCCAAATTTCACCCTGAAATATGGAACTACCCTAGTTAAAAAAAAAATCGTACTTCTAAAATAATGGGTCGTTTTGTGTTTTTATTGCCAGAAATTTCTTGTAATGTGTCAAAATGTTCCCAAATTGCCATATAGGCCATTTTCAACAAATATCTAGATGCCCAAAATTGTTTCATTCTGTTATAGGGGTTTGCCAACGGGAAATTTGTATTTAATTATTTTGAGCCCTGTTTGAGGCAATTTATGCTTCAGTTTAACCCTGTTGTGACCGTACATGTCAATATTCCCATAAACCAGTAGGGTTTTAACCAGGAATGAATCCTGGGCTTTATTTGTGACTTCTGTCAACGTTTGTGTGTTTTTGGTGTTTTCCCATTTTGTTTTCTGTGAAATTTCTCTGGGTCAATTCCTTTACCGGTTTGACTTGATTCTTATCCTGGAGTATCTGGAGATCACCTATGCACATTGTGCCAGAAGGAATTCACCATCGAAGGTCTAGTTCTCTCAGAAAAGACGAAGTTGTGCACTAAAAAGCTTCTTCTGGGCTGGCTACATTTTTGGAAAAAGAGGGTTTGAAGTGAATCATGGGATTTTTTGAAGTAGCAGGCAGGTGGGAATTTTGTACCTACCTAGCAAGGTACTTTTTCCCATGGAAGCAACGTCACTTAAGTCACAATGGAAAAATTAGAGGCAGCAGACAGACAGGAATTTCTTACCTGCCTTGTAGGGTGAAAATTCTCATTGTGAACTAAAAGAAAATCACTTAAAGAACCGTCGGGAATTTCTTACCTGCCTTGCAAGGTAAAAATTCCCATGATGAAAGTCAAATCACTTAAGTGGAAGAAGGGATTTGTAGAGCTACAGTGTAGGGTGAAAATTCCCATCAGAAGTTGACTTCTTATTTTTAGAATTCACCCTTGCCAAAAAGTGCAACCCGCCTTGGGTGAATAATAATGCATTTAATAATATTTATTCACCCAATTTTGGTGCCCAAGCATGAGGAAAATTCAACAAGGGAAAAGTGGATAAAGGAAATTAGAATTAGAAATTCTAAAATTAAATAAATATTATTTATTTAATGCAGCTCCTTCATGACAAAAAAATGCGCCCCATTTGGGAGAGAAATAATACTTTTTAAAGTATTAATTGATTTAATTAATTCCTATTTTTAGTGGCTAAGGTCAAAGCATACTATGAGGCTTGAGTTAACTGGAAGCATAAGTCTAAAATTAAATAAATTTAATTTATTTAATGGCAGCCATGAGCATGCACAAACTAGGCACCCCATTTGAAGAGTAAAGCTTATTAAATAATTAATTAATTCCTAGGAATAGGAAAGACATTAATTAATTATAGAATTATGAGGATTATATAATTAGGGGCTTCCATAAGGATGAATTAATTAGTTCAAAAGTAGAGAAGTGCATCCCAGACAAAAAGTGCACCCCATTTGGAGAGGAATTTTACTTAGAAGAAGGTGTAATTAATGTTGGAAGCTTCCAAATTTGGTGCCAAGGTTGAAGGAGGTTAATTTGTGTCTGAATAATTATCTGAATAGTGGTACAGGTACTTAGGTGAAGTTGGTAAAATTCATGCTTGCTTTGCATGCAAATAAATCATCAAATTTTGGGGCAGCAAGCTTGATATATGCAGATTTTTATGATTAAAATCCATTGTTCATGTTCCGGTTGCCATCTTTGTCTGAATTAATTGTAGGAATTCATCACAGGTGCTTTTATAAGAGAGACGGAGCTTAAATCAATGTCCAATACATTGAACATATCCTCCAAATCTGAAGAATTATCCAGATCTACACCAGTTGTGAAGAATTTCGGCCGAATAAAGAGGAAAATAATTTTTCATACAAATATTGCTCTAGTCATGGCAAAGCAGGATGAAAGAGAAAGATCAGTAGAATCATGCATTACTTCTAGATTTGATGACATTAGAGACACAAATCCAAGCCCAGATCCAGATCTAGATCTCATAATTGCAAAAGCTTCCAGAAAAATTTCATCCTCTTGTTTCTGATGCAGCCCGTGTAGAAGTTAGTGCATGGAAAATTTCTTCCAAGATCTTGTGCATGTGCTCCCAATCTTCCAGTTGAAGCCTTCATTGAAGTTGCATTCACTCAGAGTGCTTTCTAGAATTTTTAATTGCTCATATGCAATTAAAAATTAAAATGATGAGTTATTTACGGTAGACATTGCACTGATGCATGTACAAGAGAAGAACTAAAAAAGCTTCAAGGATAAAAGGGAAGAAAAGGTGAAGGCAACACCCATAAGCAAAATTCCAGCTCTAGCTACTCCTAGATCCAACTTGGTGAGAATCAAAGGCAAAAGAATCAGCTGCATGCAGAATATGAAAAAGGACAAGACTGCAACTTTCCTCTTTCTTCTTCTTTCTCTTATTTCCTCTGACAAAATAATTGAGTGATCAATTAAATTATACAACTTAAGTGATTGGTTTAAAATCCATTACTTGAAGAAGTCAACTACTTGGAGATAGGTGGCTGACGTGCAAAATAGAAGGTTTCATTTTCAGTTGCAAATCATACATGTCATGCAAAGAGGAATTCTAGGAGGAAGATTGCTAGTTGTTTCCTTTTTGACTTCCACATGTGCCAGTTCACTCAAAGCTTCCTATTTGTAATTGCCCCTCTAAATGATATAAGTAGAGGAGGAACCTACAGGTTAAAGATCAAACTTTGTAAGCAACATTCTTGTGTTCCAGACTTTTTGCTGAAACCCCTGGTAGCCACTTGAAGAAAAGGAATATAAAGGAGTAGGTTTCCAGAGAATCTTGTGTCACGGTGCATTTGTTTCTAGCTTTCTATCTTAGATCTTCTAATAGAATTTGTGTTATTTTAGATCCAGATCTGAAGTGCCTTTGCTTATAATTTTGTGAGTTGATATCTATTGGTTTCTTCTATACATGCATGCAATCAACTCTGTTATTTATTGACTGGGTTGCACATCTTCCCTATTTCTTCCCTGTGTTTTCTTATTTCCTTCTTCTATAAATATTTCCTTTCTTAAAACAACTGCTTACTTGCTACAGATCTATACAGTTATGGTTCATGAGATGAATAGTTAAAGTAAAACCCCCATATAGATACTAGCATATATTAATTGACAATTCTGACATGGGAGCCTCACCGGTAAATGAGGGAGATTTATCTCATGACTGCCTAGGTTTTCAGCTATGAAGAAAATCTAGCCAACATTTTTGCCAAGATAATTCGAATTCAAAGAAACCCAAATCAATTTTTGTTTTTGGGTTTTAATAACAGTTATCAGGAAAATTGATTGCTGGAATAAAACGTGATGGGAATGTGCAAATCAATTTACGTGTTTCACTTCTTATCATTTCCAAAAAAACAGTGTGTGAAAAATTGATGTAAGTCGATTTGGATTTATTTATATTTCTTTGGATTCCATTGGATTACTTTGAACTCATTACTGGAAGGTTTGCAACATATTGTTATTTCTATAAACAAACTGAGGTTAATATTGAAGGATTTAAGTATGTGGGTTAATTTAGTTTGTGGGTTTTTCTTTTTGAATGAGGTATTAAGAATATATGGCCACCTGATTGTGTTTTCTTCTTAGTTGAATATATTTAATAAAATAATTTCTTTTTTGGTTTTTTATTTTGATATTGAAAGTCCGTAGTTATATGGACTGATTTGATTTCATTATAGAGTCTGGGAAATTATCTGTAAAAAAATAGGGTTGTGTCACGTGGTAACACTAATGGTTGATGGTTTTTGGGAATCATACATTGATTAGAAATATTATGTTTTGATTGTTCTGGTACTGATGTTTAATTGATTTAACCATGAAGATTTTAATGGTATTGTTAGGTTGTTCATTTACTATGAAAATTTATATTTTATTGATTTAACCATGAGATTTTAATGGTATTGTTGGGTTGTTCATTTACTATGAGAGGATACATTTTATTGATTTAAACATGATGAATTTAATGGTATTGTTGGGTTGTTTGTTCATTATGAAAGAATATGTTAGTTGAACTGATCATGAGAATGTTTGGACAACCTGTAGAGCTATTATTTTCTTTGAAAGAATATGTTTTGACTGTTGTAATGATGATCTTGGACAACTGGTAGTGATTTGTTAATGATTATAACCCTGAATTTTGATACTAAAATGATTACAAACTTGTACATTCTCTTGTAACGAAAGATTAAGAAAAATAATAGTTGTTCTTTGGAAAAATAAATTATCAGTATCTTGCTGATAATACTTTTCCTACTGGTTCTTGTATTGAATTCAGATGATGAAATAAGGATGTTTGAGATTAATGATTAGCTAGTTAAGCAATCTTAGAAATAGAAAATTTGACGTTCTATTGGTAATAATTTTCAGTTAATTAAAATTATTACCATTCTCTAATTTGTTACCCTGTGGTTAAAGTTAAGAACAACATGCATACTTTATTCTGAATTTATTAAATATTAGCATCAGAAATTGGAGGTTATATACTTTCCGGTTCTTTTTGATCTGACACCAAATGACCATTCCAGAATTGCAGGACAATTACTCGTCATCCTTGGACATGCTGGATTCTCATGAGTGAAGTTTTGTTAGAAGAAAACAATTAGAGAAATATGCAAGATAGTAGTTATCCAATTAAAAAAAATGTATCTTTTGATCATTGTTTGTAAATTGTTGGGACCTTGGGTCCATTGTTAATTTTTAAACATCACAATGTGAGAGTTACCATATTGGTTATAAATTCTAACTTAATGACATTTGTAACCTATGATTTTAATAAATTAATAAGTTATTCAATTAAATTGAAATCTCATTTTGGAAATGAGATGATATAATTCTGGACTTCGATAATCTTACCTTGATGTTATTGTTTAAGTATTAATTGAATACTATATGTAACTAGTGATGGTAAATTGATGATAATGGAAGTCAACAAAACATTCAAAGTGTGTATTAATTCTGGAGATAAAGATTTAACTAATTGTTTAATTAAAACTAAGGACATCAAAAAACTATGTTAAGTTATATGAATGGTAAACGAGACTGTTAAACGTTATTACTATTACCAAGTATACAGAAGAGAAAAATATTATTGATTTTTATCAATTTAAAAAATTGATTGATTTTAAAATTATAACTAGAATGGGAATTTAAAAGGTGTGCAAAATAAACAAATAAGGTTATTTAAATTAGTGATAATAATGTACAGTTGTAAATAGGTCGTTAGTATGTTGAGCAAGATCTAATAAGGTGTTCCCAAATTTGGGAGGAACAAGGAACAAGGAACTAGGATTCCTTGAACCTCTTGGTAATCACGTGAAAGAATAAACGGATGAAAGACCTATTAGGCATATTAGGGGATGGATACATACGGGATGTTTAAATAGTTATATTTTAGTGTAACAGATGTACCTATCCTGTAATAATCCTAGTTGGTCTTTGGCATTGGTTTCAAAATAATTTCTTGCTAGGTGAGTCAAATTTAAAATAATGTAAATGCAAAATAAAAGATCTAGACAATTGTAAAAGGGAAAGTTGTGAGGTGGTGGAAGACATAAAACTCATAAGACTAAGTGTTGTCCTAAGTTTTTTCGTAAATTTCACGGAAGATATCTTTGGCCAAAGTAATGCATTGATGGTTGTGCATTATCTGATCACCTAGTCCTCCAATTAAAATTGTCAGTAACATGATCATGGGAAGTTGAACACCAAACATGAGGTAGAAAATGGTTAGATACTAGAATACAAATTCAGGAAACCAGATTTGAGGTAGACCCAAGGGCTTTCACATGGTTCCCATAACCTGAAAAAAGGTTGAGACGTAATGCTAGAAAGCATTACCACTTGAAGTAGTGACAAAGGGGGATCGTGGAGATATGAATATACCCTTCTCAACCACACATGGAATACATGGATGTTTTAAAATAGATCAAATGAAAAAAATCTTATTTTATAAACTTGATTATATAAATCTATGTGAATTTAGCTGTGTAATTTGAATGTATGTTTTTTTTTAAAATTCCTCGTATTCTAGTTCTTGTATTTTTGAGCTTTACATCCCCACCCTAACCCCCAATGATCTCCATATAACCTGTACACTACCCACTACCATGAGCCTTTCTCACTACTCACTCTCCCCACACCCCTCCCAAAGCTACTTGAAACCTACCCCCTGATCCTCCCCGCGTTGAACGCATATATACCTCATCACTCATCCCGAGCCCACACAGACTTAAACCCCTAATAAGATTTCCTAACCATGACTCCCTCAACCCCTCTTCATGGACCTCTTTCAGAATGAGGATAAAATTCAATATTTTCTCTAGAATCAAGACATTATTCTCTTATCAAATCACATGTAGAGGTTTTATATAAACCTTAATGCCTGTACTCATTTTGGCAAGGAATTCGTGTTCTTTACTACACTAGATATTTTGAGTGCTCTAGTAAACCATATGTTTAAGACTCCCTTTCAAACCTTATAATTGTAGACACTACAAAAGAGTTTCCATCATCAAGGACAATTGAGCTTGACTCTATTCTTCCACTACTGGCTCCAATGCCTAACATCTCTAGTCTTGTTGTCAAAGCACAAATACAACAAGCTTGGAAACTTGTAACAACATAAAATTTCATGTCCGTTACACCTCAAATGATCAATATTGTAAGAATCTCATCAATGATGATTCATACTTATTAAGACATATACCTATGTACATTCTATGAGGTACGTATACCCTGGAATATCCTTATATAACCTTTTCACACTTTAATTACAAATATTTCATCAAATCAAATACTCCCTAGCCTCGAAGGAGAAATATTGAATATATCCTTTCTATGGCCTATAAATAACCTTAGATATACCTCTAGAGATCAATCCTTCTTTCCTCACATCATCCTACTCATGGTTGAATATGAATTTCAACATATTCCCTGCATCAAAAATCCTACTCTAACATTGCATAGGTCTTTTGATCTCATTGAATACTTATCTAAAAACACATCCCTTGACTTGGATCCCATTTTCCAAAGTCTCGTAACTCAGGACCTCTTGAATATTTTGATTCTCTCCTTTGACTTGGACCTTGTTCACCCAAGTCTCATACTTCAGTACCCATAAAATCATTTGATTCTATCCTTTGAATTGGAACTTTTCCTCCCAAGTCTCCTATTTCAAGACTTATCAAATATTTTGATTTCCTCTTTTGACTTGGACGTTGTCCACCCAAGTCTCATAGTTCAAGACTTATTAAGTCTTTCGATTCCATATCTTGACTTGGATCTCATTTTCCCAAGTCTCATAAATCAAGAAAATTCAAATTTAATAAACATGGACCTCTTTCTTTATGATTCCATTTCAAATCCTCATCCACCAAAATTCAGAAAATTTAAAATGCATAAAAAGAAAATAAAAATTTGTATTAAACCATTCCTTAAAGCATTGTTTGCAAATCAAAAGTGGAAAAGTGATTCCAAATAATATTCAACATTCCATATATTGGTAGATATCTTAATCATACCATTACCATATATTCACATTCTGCACCTATCAAAATACAAGTTAACCTTGTTCCTATTTGGCATTGTGTGTCTTATCCTTGTTATGGTTTTTACCATTTCAGATATTTTTACCTACAATTTTGTCTTGAAGCTTACAGATGGAAACTCCTCCTTTAAAGTAAGCTCTCTCTTTAAAAAAAGCTCAAACTTATTTTCTTGGACCTTTTGATCATCCATCTCAGTCTACGGTGTTGAACCCTTGTGTCCTATTAGTTGCATGAGGCTGAGACTTGGGGGCAGAATGCTCCTTCCAAACAAACACACTATCAGAAAATAAGGAAAAATTAATCTAAAAATACAAAAAAATATAAAATCTTCACACCTTTTGTCCTTCACTATCTTCAGTGATGATCCCATACTTCTCACTAGTAGTATGAGAATGGAAAAAAATGAAGATGCCCTTACTCGCTTACATTTGGTCTTCGGTGTTGAACCGTTGCCTCTTACTGGTGGCATGGGGCAACATATAGGGGGTCCCTTTCAAAAACAAATGAAAATAATTAACCAATAATCCTTTAGAAATATTAATAAAAAAGTGCTTAATCAAAAACATCCCAAGAAGTTGTTTATGTTAAAGAAAGACAACAATTCCTTCAACAGTATCTTGTCAACCAGTAGGCCATCAATGGATCTAACTCAAGTAAAAACCTAAAAAGTTGAATCATATTCGAATAGGTAAGATAATATTGATTAGAGATAAGTTACATTTTTCTCTTATAGATCATTGTTACACCTTGTGTCTTCACATCCATCATCTTCATTTTCATATCACTATTCACCTCTTTTTCACATCCTTCTTGGATCTCGGTGATGAGCCCTTGCATCTTCCTAGTTGTGTGGAGTCACAAGCGGAGTGAAACACCCTATCATTTTACCATCTACATTTTTGATAATGGAATGGAATGTTTCTAATTATTTGTAGCTACTTTCAAGTAGTGCACCTCTTCAGTGATTTTCAAAAACACAAAAACATTCAAATATGTTTATAGAAAAACCAAAAACATTCAAAAATGTTTCTTAAAATATAAAAAATAATATAATATTGTTCAAAATACAAAAAAATATATAATTGTTCCAAAATTTAAAAAATAGTATAAAACTGTCAAAATCAAAACATTCATAATAATGTTTGACAAAATTTCAGGAACTGGATAACACATTTCAATGATTTCACCAATTGATGACACTCTTCACGATCATTCTAGATCATCTTTTGATAATCTCTTTTCTAACCTGTGGTATATATCTATGCTTGAGGCCCTCAATTACCCTTTCACAATATAAATTTTGTTGGGGCACACTCGGATTAAATCCAATACAAATTAAACTTCAATAGGATCCGACAAGAGTATCTTTTGGAGTATCTAAGTATCAATCCACTCTTCATCCCAATACAATCCTCTCACATTCTAAGCTATCTCTCTGGGGCATTCATATTTGTCTAGTTCTTCAATGTGGAACACATTCAGAGTATCATTAGACGTCGTTATTACAAATTTTTTTGTTTATCAACATTGTGATGATGCTTTTGCTTCTTTGAGTTTGTTATTTTGTTGTATATTTTTTACCTTTTTGTAGACTAACTACATGAAATTTATTCGCATCTTAGTTCACATATAAATTTGGTTCCATTCCTTCCTATTCATATTGGGTTTGTTTACATACTTGTCTTGTGTATTTTGATCACTTGCACTATTTTGTTTTCTTCCTAGCTTATTAAATAAGCCATGGTATATTTTCCTTTTTTATGTATTCAAGTTTGTTTACATTTATTTTCATTGTATTTCAAAATTTTCAACAACTCGTAGAAAATAAAAAAAACAATATTCCAAAACAATTAAAAAATAAAACAATATAAAAATTCGAAAAAACATTCACCTATCATAGAAATCATACAATTGGAAAACCTTTAAAGTGAATATTTCAACATCTAAACACAATCTTGATAAAGTTGTACCTTTATCTACTACCCTAGTGATTGTTCCAATCTTGCAACTATAACTTTCTTCCCTTTGCACGATTACTTACTTTTTTTGGGGTAAGTCATAAAATTGTTTTTCCTTCGCGATAAAACTTTGCTTGGGGAAATTTATTTAAGATCATTTGCAAAACGGATCCAAAAAGAGTGTTATGAGGATTCATTTTACTCTGCTCTTCCAGTCTAATCCTATCCCAAAGCCTTTCATAAGTTTAAACATTTGGGGGGATTTGTATCTTCTTAATCATCATTGTGGCACACATTAGGGGTAGAGTTGATTGTCTTATTTATTGACTTTGTGTTGGATTGTTGATGTTTAATTTTTGGACCACTTTCCAGTAGTGTGATTACATCTTGGTTCCTTTATAAACCTGATGGCTACACCTACTCTATATATTGGTTTTGTTTTCCTTTTTATCTGTTATTTTTTGTTTGTGTTTGTTTACGTGCATCTGGGTTACCCATATTTATTCTTTCATAATTATGACCTCACAATTATATTGTGAAAAAACACAAATAAGGTTTCTTTAAATTTATTCTCTCAATGACATTCATGCTACGAGCATAGTCCTTTCCCATACTTGTTTGTAATCCCTTTTCTTCTTCCTATCAAGTGGTTGTCTTTCGCTTCATTGTGTCACCCACCCACTTGAGGGGTCATTCCATTACCATCTATTGGGATGAAAAAATAAGGATAAGTATTAGAGGCATGGGAAAATAGGGCACACGAGAATCAGAAGCACGTGAAATTTTGGCAGGAAAGGGGCGTACTGGGTAAAATCATGGTTTAAAGACTTATCTATTTTCATAAGGCTACTTGAAGACATGGAGTGAAGTGAACACAACATGAGAAGACTTGGAAGTCACTCAAGGTTATTGTGGAATAAAAGGAAGATAAAACAACATGCATAGGTTTGAGCTAATAATAAGAAGTGAACTAGAGTTATCTATAGAAATTCTATTATTAGAAGTACTTCCATGATTTGTATTGATCTTGTAGTGGCACATGGAAATCATTAGCATGTAGCCTACTTTTGGAGAGTGCATGAGTAGTGAAGGGAAATTCACCACTACCTATAAATATGTATTGATTTGCATGGTTTAGGGATCTATGTTTTGTTAGAGTTATGTTGTTGGTTTATTAGCGCACACGACTTATGGTGAAATTACCATCTATGTATGTAGCTTATATGTTTTACAGTAATTAATACAATGGATCTTTGTGGCTAGATATTGGTTGTCGACATATCTGTGATTGGTTCTTGTATGGTAAATCTAATCTTGATTCTTATATAAGTTATTCTTGCATATGGTTATGATCTAGATTTGGTTATGGTTTATTACTTCATTGTTATTATGGATTTGGAATATATCTATGTTTGTTCTTATCATGCTAACTCCTTGATAAATATTCCATAAAAGAGGGACTTGGTACCCTTGTGCGCTTCAGGTGAGTGCTTAGTTCTGACTGAGTGATGTGCCAACGCACCTTGGGATGTTTGGTAAAATAAGAGAATATATTTTAGTGAAATAATAGATGAATTATCTATCTGATTAACTCTTTAATTTGATGGAAAATGAAATCTATCTGTCATTACTCTACCAACCATACTAGCTTGCTTATAAATAACTATCGTAGAGACTGGAAAACTAAGTACAAGGGCTAGGTCACTAGGAGGGATCAAATGCACATGTGCAGTCCTCGTAGTTCCCACTGGTGTGCTCTTATCTCAGGTCAAAGAGGGTTATCTACCATGCTTACCCAAATGGGGGAGTTATAGATTCTCTAACTCCACATCCTCTACGTGAGCTTAAAATTGTTCATGATTCATCTCTCTCCATAATGCCATTCATTCCGCAACTTCACACCGTTTCTCTAGATTCATCTCACGTGTCTCATTAAACTTAATTCACCTTTCTTCTCTCTTCCTTTCTTATGCCAAGTCCTCCATATTTCACCACACCTTCTCCTACCCCTGCATGTCAAGGGGTTTAGCTAGCCATATGGCATTGTTCTAAATCCAGGGTCATGATCAAGATCTTAATCACTAAAGGGATAGTGTGTAGATAAGATCCTCTGGGTTCACATAGGAACTGAAACTCAACAACCTCTAGACAAGAATAAGTAGAAACTATGTACTTCAAAATGTAGCTATGCAAAACACCACTCCACCAATGATCTACAATGCATGTCTAAATCAGATCAACATCATGCAGATCCCATAAATATTTTTGTGTCCAAACAAGTTCTCTATAATTACAATTTCTCTTTGATGCGTATCCTACTATCCACTCATACAACTCTATAGGAAAACAAGAAAATAATGTTTTATAAAGTTCATAGTACAGATTCTGTTCAACCCATGCTCGTGTATCAAAATTAGGTCCTGTACATTAAAACCAATCCTCAATGTTGTCCTAATTCAATTGGTTCATCTTCATCATGCAACATCCTTGCAAATATATTGAAAAGAGGTCCCGGTAACAGAACCAAAATGTAGTCTTTTATTTCACAAAACATCCCAAGGTGTGTTGGCACATCACTCAACCAGAGCTGAGTGCTCACCCAAAGTGCACAAGGGTACGTGTACCTCTTTTATGGAAGAGCTTTTAAGGAGCTAGCATGATAAACACACACAGATATATTTCAGATCTATAATAACAATGAAGTGATAAAACATAAAAAATCTAGATCATAACAATATGTAAGAATAACTTATACAAGAATCAAGATTAGGTTTACCATACAAGAACCACTCAAAAATATGTCAACAAAAAATATCCAACCATAAATATCCATTGTACTAATTACTGTAAAACACAGAAGCTACATACATACATAGTAATGTCACCATAAGTCATGTGCGATCATAAACCAGTAGCATAATCCTAACAAAAAATGGATCCTTAAACTCTGCAAATCAAAACATATTTATAGGTAATGGGGACTTTCCCTTTACTACTCATTCACTCTCCAAAAATAGGATACATGCTAAGAATAGCCTTGCACTGTTACAAGATCAATACAAAGCATGCAAGTACTTATAATAATAAAATTTCTATAGATAACTCTGGTTCACTTCCTATTATTAGCTCAAAACTATACATGTCGTTTGATCTTTCTTTTATCCCAAAATAACCTTGAGTGACTTTCAAGTATTCTCACTACTGCGTGCACTTCACTCCATGTCTTTAAGTAGCCTTATGAAAAATAGCTAAGTATTTATACCATTATTTTACCTGGCACGCCCCTTTCTTGCCAAAATTCTTCCCGTGTCTGATTCTTGCATGCCCTATTCTTCCATGCCTCTAACACTTAGCCATATTTTTTCACCCCAACATTACCCCACACTAATTTCATTGCCATCCCTGAAAATGGGTAATCATGATGTATCTTTCCATGAATAAAGAATAAGTAATGAAATAATAATTATAAACAGAAATAAAGAATACATGGGCGCACTACCCTTAAGAAGGAAGAATCAAATTTGGATATTCACTTTTAATTTATGCTTCTAACTCATTCCAAGCACCAAGTTCCGTATATGTTGATTAGTGGAGACTTATACAAACTAGGTCAGGATGATATTTTGTGTCAGTGTGTGCTTGAACATGAGCACAAATCTATTATGGAGGAAGCTCACAGTGGCATTGTAGGTTGACATTATATAGGAGATACTACCACACACAATATTTTATTGGCTGGCCTATGGTGGGAAACAATATACAAGTATTGTAAAAAATATGTCAAGGCATGTGATCATTGTCAGTGCCTTGGGAAGCTCGAGCATAGAGATGAAATTCCTTTAAGACCTATTGCTAGCGAAGAACCTTTTGAAAAGTGGGGAATTGAATTTTTGGTCCTATTTCCCCGCCCACACACAAGACTAGATCATGATACATTCTAACTTATACAAACTATCTTACAAGGTGGACAAAAGTGACACCTAAAAAGGATTGCATGATAGTTACAACAATAAGGTTTTTGTGGGAGATCATTATCAACAAGTATGGATGCCCATTGAGTTTGAAAAGTGATAGGTCCACTCATTTTATTAATGAGATCATCAGGATACTACTGGCATAATTTATGGTGGCACACCATAAATAAAACCCTATCACCACAAAAAATTGGCACTGCTGGGGCTTTCAATAAGATATTGGGACATACATTGACTAAGATTTGTGATGTTGGAAGGAAATAATGGGATGATAAAGTCTATGTTGTACTTTGGGCATATATGAAAAATTATAAGAGATTGAACAAAGCCACATAATTTTAATTGGTGTTTAGCAGAAAGGCTATTTTACCAATGGAATATATGTTACCTTCTTCACGTATTACACACACAGGAGGTTTGGCTAATGATAAAAAACTTGAAGAATGTATCGATAAAATGATGCAGTTGGATGCAAGGCATGCTATTACTCATTGGAGCCATAAGACAAAAAATACCAGGTAGAAGGCTTGGTGTGATAGGAATATTAAGGATAAAAATATTAAAGTTGGACATATGGTTCTTCTTTATGAGTCCAAGTTATTGCACTACCTTGGAAATCTCAAAGTGCATTGGTTAGGACCATATGTTGTGACTTATATACTTGATTAAGGAGCTTTCCAGTTATAGGCATTGGATGGGACATTGTTTCCCAGTTATTTCAACAGGAGTAGGTTGAAGCCCTACTACAAATAAGTATTATTAGTGTTTATAATAAGGTATTATTTCCATTAGATTGTATTTCCTTTAGTGCATTTCCTTTATATGTGTTTCCTTTCATCGTTGTTATGTTTTGTCAATCTCGTTCATTGTTTTGTGTAATAAATGCACATGCACACCAAAAGTTGATTATTATATATTAAATTCATGCACAGAGGACCGCACATACTTTTAGTGTGGGGTGGATCAAGAAGTATTTATTGGTGCCTTGTTTTAGATTGTATTACATGGTAAAAAAAAACTTACAGGTGCTTAGAGAAGAGATATATTTGAGAAGAAATTTCAAAAGAAATTTCTCAAACTGAATACTATGCGTAGGAGGATAGATGCTCAGTGTAACATGAGGTAGGATGCAACATTAGAAAACTACTTGGGATGAGACACATTGGATAGGTACCTTGGTGCAGGGAAGCACACGTAAGGAAATATGTGGCCAAGAAGTAGTAGGCATGCCAGAAGGTTATGACTGAGGTGCAGAAAATTTAGGTGCAGAAAGATAGGGCGCAATGCATGGAAAAGTGTGGAGATGGATTTAATGCCACATACTATGCTAGTTGGGTAGTAATTAATGAAGAAATTTTAAATTGGCTATACATTTGGTGAATGTAATGTTATTGTTACCTTTCATATTTTGAGATATCGAATTGTTAAGTATGACGTAGAGCATAGTGCGATGTAAAATATGTGGAGTGACAAACCATGTGAGGTTGAGAAACATCATTGATAACATTATGTGTAGAAGTTTTATTGAGCTAGTTGTGTGTGTGTTCAAAAGAAATTTCATGTGGCTAGGAACTCAGGAGGACATACTCGTAGCTAGGGAAATCTAGGGTTTTACGGGATCAAAGAGTTTTAATTGAATTCGAGGTGCACAAGGTAAGAAGGTGATAGAGTTAAAGGTACAGAATGTACTTTTAATTCAATAAGGGTAAATGGCACCAAGGTAAGCCCCAATTGTTGAAAAGGAGGCCAAAGAAGTGGTGAAAGAATGGCTGGTAGAGATACAATATCCAGAAGGGGTGACTGAAGGGAAACCATTGAAATCAAAGATAACATAGTGAAAAATTAGCGATTTTAATCACAGGACCGAGAATACCATTAAAGATGCCACTGCAGAGACCGTTCAAAAGACAAACATGAGGATGACTGATGGAACTAGGGTTTTGGATGATTCAATGAAGAAACTGTTGGAGGAGTGTTGGGGTCATGAAAATCCTTGAGTTTCCATATTTTAGAAATCCTGAATAGTTGTACCAGTGGGTGATGTCATGCATACACAAATATTTATTCTATTTCATGTGTATGAGAATGTGAATTATAACCAAATTAGTTGGAAAGGTCATAGGGTTGTGTGACTCAAGCTCAAAGATTGCAAGTGATGTATGAGATGATGATGGGGTTGATTTGACGACCATCATGTTCAAGTATAAAAAGGGAGGGTAAGAATTCAAGGCTATGAACATAAAGGATTTGGCTACAAGGGTTGCAACAAGGCTTACATGTTGCAAATTAGATTCCTTAGAGAGATGGAAAGAGGTCAATCAACACTAGCTACATATAACGTTGAAAAATGGTGAGGAAGACCTACTATAACATTATAGGTTATAATGCGGAAATCCTAGTAGCAGAGGCGTGCATCCAAGATGACAAAGCTAATAAAATAACATGGGGTGCTATTTTACTTTTTATCATATTCAATGAAATTGGCGTGCCTGATGGGCCAAGGGAGAAATTTTGGGAGTATCCCCATGGAAAATAAGTCACATGCGTAAATTTTTTTTGAAGTATACATATCATGGTTTCATCTCAAACACTTACAAGGACTTCCAAGATAAATCTGTTTAGAAGAATGTGTTAGGAATTTGAAGGAGAGTGGTGCATACCACGCAAGCTGCCTACATTATTAGATGGATGATCAAAGTTCGTGGTGTACCAACACTTCATTCTGGAGAGGTTTTTCATGAAGATAAGAGAAAATAGCCCTTGGTGTAAGTTACCCTTCGATTTAACCATGCACTATTTTAAAGATTTAGTGAATAGATTGTATAATGCGCAGAAGCTCTAGTTTGATGCCAAAAAAGTAGACACAGATATACATATCTTGTGTAAGACATATGTATGTCTGAACATGGAAGTGTATGTGGAAACGATGGAGACGAAAAACATTGACATAAATTTGGAGACTTTGGCTGTAGGAAAGATTGAGCCAACGCGTGTATATGTGTATCTAAGGCCACATTTCAAGGATTGGAAGAAGCTTGCAGGAGAATACTTATCTTTTCCAAGTCCTCCAAAAGGGAAGGAAACAATGGGCACAAGGAATTAGATGGAATAGACATCCCCCTGGAAGGAAGAGCTAGTACTTGAAGGCTTACAAAATGTCTTGGAAAGAGAAGAAGAGGAACAAGAAGACAACATTAGAATCGATCATACTAGAAGAGTATTGCGAAGAAGGTGTATGGGAACAGATGATGGCACTTGACCATCACAACAAGTAAGAAGATCACTATGTGTAACACCTTTGAAGAAGGTAGATGAAGAAAGGAAGAAAATGTGTAAATATATTTTGATCAAGGAAAATGAAGAAGAAAAGTCTTCACATAGAAGCGTGCATGAGGAGGGTTGCCACACATGGTTTGGGAATGTGAGAGGAAGAGGAGATATGTGGTGAGAAACATTTTTATGAGGAGGATGTCCCTGGTGTATGAATACAGGGACATGAAGAGGAAAGTTGTGCTGGTGGAGATAAAGAGAGTGTAGAACACACTGCATGCATAACTAAGGAAACTGGGGAAGAAGAGGAACTACAACAGAATGTGGGAGCCAAAGCACATGAGTATATAGGAGAGTACACTAGTTAACCTAAGGAATATGAGATGGTAAGAACACATAACCTTGACTATACTGATGATGTGAACAATATAATTCATGCCAAGAAAAATTGTATGGCTGGAAATTATGGATCCAGATATGGCAACTACACACAATTGCAAAAAAATATCGTAGAGTATGCAGACTCATATGGATGAGCCTAAATTTGAGGTTTGTGAGGAATCATGTATGTCACAAAGAATTAAGAAAGTACCACATTCTCACCATATAAAAATCATGCTAACTTAGTTTTCAAATGAAAAGGTGAGTAATGCATTAACTAAGGTGTCTACAGAGGTTGCTCACAAAATATTGATAAGGTAGAAACTATTTTTTCTCTATTAGAAGACAAGAAAGATAAAGATATGGAGATTAAGTTCCTAACAGAAGAAAAGGAGGTAGTTGAGTCGAAGGTGCGTATAATATTGGACATGACATAACAGATAGGTGATGAAATTTTGAAGGAAAGGCCGCACCTAGAAGAGAGAGTAACTGAGATATTCCCCTCTATTATGCATTATTTGCACACACTAGTTTATATGGTATTGGATGAGGGTCTAGTATGGATGCCAAAACCAAAGGATGTTGTGGCATAGGTAGAGAAATAAAAGGCAACAGTAGCAAACAAAATTACTAGTTACGAGTATGTATTATAGACCACGAAATATGAAATGAAGAAGGAAGACTTGGCAATGAAAATGTGCATGGATCTTAAGAAGATAATAAATACAAGGAATCTAATAGAGGAGGATGAGGTACTTAGTCTAATGATACACTTGGGTGGGAGGAGAGGATGAACTTGGTAGCAGAGAAGAGCCATGTGGTTGCAGCAGTTCCTGACCCTCACAAGGAGCGAATCAAAGAGATTGGAAAACTCTTAGCACAGAGAATGGATGTAATAGACAGGATGGTATCAAGTCTTGAAAACATCCTTAGGATACTACAAAATGAGGGCCAAAATATGAATATTGATGAAATGGGAAGTAGTACTTGCAGACATCCCTAACAAAACAAATAAGGCGGTTGGTGCTTTGGAACAAGTTATAAGAAGAAAGTAAAGGTGAATATCTAGAGTTGATTCTGTCTTTTGAAGGGTAACACACCCCATGTATTCTTTATTTATGTGTATAGTTATTATTTCATTCCTTATTCTTTATTCATGGAAAGATACATCATGGTTACCCATTTCCAAGGATGAAAATGAAATTAGTGTGGAGTAATGTTGGGATGAAAATATATGGCTAAGTATTAGAGGCATGGGAGAACAGGGCGCAAAGGAATCAGACGCATAAAGAATTTTGGTAGGAAAGGCGCACACTAGGTAAAATAATAGTATAAAGACTTAGCTATTTTGTATAAGGATTCTTGAAGACAAAGTGAAGTGCACGCAACAGTGAGAAGACTTGGAATTCACTCAAGGTTATTTTGGGATAAAGGAAGATCAAATGACATACATATTTTTGAGCTAATAATAGGAAGTGAACTAAATTCATCTATAGAAACTCTATTATTAGAAGTAATTGCATGATTTTTATTTATCTTGTAGCAATGCATGGGGTATTCTTAACATGTAGCCTATTTTTGGAGAGTGCATGAGTAGTGAAGGGCAAGTCCCCACTACCTATAAATATGTATTGATTTACATAGTTTAGGGATCCATGTTTTGTTAGCGTTATGCTCCAGGTTTATGAGAGCACATTAATTATGGTGACATTACTATGTATTTATACAACTTCTATTTTTTACAGTAATTAATACAAAGGATATTTGAGGGCTAGATATTGGTTGTTGACATATATGTGACTAGTTATTATATGGTAAACTTAATATTGATTCTTGTATAAGTTATTATTGCATATGGTTATGATCTAAATCTGGTTATGGTTTATTACTTAATTGCTACTATGGATCTGGAATATATCTATGTGTGTTCTTATCATGATAAATCCTTAACAAATCTTCCATAAAAGAGGAGCCTGCTAACCTTGCGTACTTTAGGTGAGCACTAAGTTTCTGACTGAGTGATGTGACATCATGCCTTAGGATGATTAGTAAAATAAAAGACTACATTTTGGTTTCGTTTGTTGGGACCTATTTTCAAGATATTTGCCAAGGATGTTGCATGATGAAGACATACCAATTGACTTTTTACAACATTGAGGATTGGTTAGAGAATTTAGAGGAAGAGTATGCTCAGAGATTTAACACAAGACCTAATTTTGATGCACGCACGTGGGTTGAAAAAAATATATACCATGAAAATTTATGGAGACGTTATTTTTCTATTTTCCTATAAAGCTATATGAGTGGATGATAACATATGCATCAAAGAGAAATTAGAATTATAGAGCACTTGTTTAGACATAGGAAGAATTCTAGGCTCTTCATGATGTTGATTTTAATTTGGACATGCGTTGTAGATCATTAGTGGAGTGGTGTTTTGAATAGATTACATCTTAGAGTACATAGTTTTGTACTTATTCCTATCGAGAAGGTCTGATGATTTTTAGTCCCTGTGTGAACCGAGAGGATCTTATCCACACACAATCTCTTTAATGATTAAGATCTTGATCATGATCCTAGATTTGGAACAATTTCCTATGGATAGCTATAACCTACCACACATGGGGGCAGGAACAAGTGTGGTGAAATATGGTGGACTTGGCGATAGAAAGGTAGAGAGAAGAATGAAAACTTAAGCTTAAAGGAGGCATGCGAAGAGGGTATGACTTGCGAAGGATTTGGAGCTCACGTAGAGGACATAGAGCCAGAGCATTTGGAACTCCCCATTTGGGTAAGAATGGTAGAGAAACCTCTTCGACCTTAGATGAGAGTGCATGGATGGAAACTAAGAGGACCATGGGCATGCATTTGACCCCTTCTAGTGATCTAGCCCTTACGATTGGCTTTCTAGTCTCTATGAAAGTTATTGATAAACAAGCTAGTGTGAGTAGTAGAGTAGCGACAGATAAATTTCATTTTCCATCAAGTTTAGGAGTTAATTAGATAGATAATTCATTGATGGTGGCAAAATCATCGTTAACATTATTTAGAGGTCTGGTTGGAGGTATATTTTTTTCATGCATCATCATTATAGAACGTGAGCACACAGAACGTTTGTATTATGCATAGAAGTAGTACAAATTCACAAACTATGGGAGTTTAGTTTAGCAAAACTATTAGAACACAAGGTAGTGCATCCTATGGTCTATTTCTTGCTATAAGAGGGGGATCAAGAGGATCAGGTGGATTACAATATAGTGGGTTTGGTGGTTCTGGAGGAGGAGGGAACATAGGAGGTAATATAGGTTCTAGATCTTGTGGGCACGGTCTACACCAACACTAGCAATTGTATTTTGAGACGTCTCTTTATCTCCCAGAGTGTAGATGTTGAGAAGACAGAATAAGACATTAAGGATAGGGAACACAAAATATTTTCATGTAGGAGTAAGTAATATTTGAATGTGTAAAAGGATAGGGAAGGAAACACATGGGAAAGACAGATTGATTCAGGAATTAGCCATTTTCATGGTTACAAACTATTTTTTGAGATAGCGTATGGAGCACACAATGGGATGGAGACTTGTGCAACACAAAAATGTTATTTTGGGAAGAGAATCTACAAAGTGCCATTCATGAGTTCGAGTTAATAATAGGATTACTACTTCCAGTTAACTATAAGAGACCTATTATTAGCACACTTGCATGTGTGCATGTTATTGTAAAGGTGCATGACTATTTTGAGCATGCGACCTATTTTGGGAAGTGCATAAGTAGTGAAGTGAAATGCCCCACCCTTATAAATATGTATTAATTTGTGTAGTTAGAGAGACATTGTGTATGAGCTATTGTGGAGTTATGCTACCAGATATGATGCAAACATAAACTTATGATACCATTTATTGTAATAATCTTCTATATTTATTATGTTTAATATAATGGATTGTATTGGGTGAATAATGGTTTTAAACATGATTTTAATTGGTTCTTACATGGTTGATTTCACTATGTTTATCATTTGATTCATGATTCTTTTAGATCTAGATCTGGAATATTCTCTATGGAATGTCTATGATATTTATGGATTTGAATACATTAAATCTTTATCAAATTAACATCCTACACAAGCAACTCTAAGGAGAGGCCTAGTACCTTTGTGTTCTTTGGGTGAGTGCTCAGCTCAGGCTGGGTGTTGTGCCAATGCACCTCAGTTATTCATGGTAACTTCTAGGCTGCATCATTGGTTCTATTATCGGGACCTCTTTTTCAGTTTTTTTAGGATGATTCATGATCAAGACATACCGGTTGACCCTAGCAAGTGTTGAGGATTGGATAAAATATGTGGAAGAAGAGTACGCATGGAGGTTCAACATTGGATCTGCATTTTATGCACATGTGTGGGTGGAAAAGAATCTATTTGACTATTTGTATGAGAGATTATTTCCTATTTTCCCTATAGAACTGTACGAGTGGTTGGTTGCTTATGCATCTGAATAGAATTGAAGTTATCACAAACTTTTCTGGATGTAAGAATAATTTTAGGCCTTGTATGATGTTGATTTGATTTGGACACACACTATGGATACTTGGTTCCATGATGTTTTGAACAACTATATTCTGGATTACTTAATTTTCACTTATTCTTTCCCAGAGGTAGTTGAGTTCCAATTTTTACGGTATCACAGGGGAGCTTACTTGAAAGGTATTCCACTGGCGATCAAGACCTTGATGGTAACCCTGAACTTAGAGGAAAATCAGATTGCTAGCTAAACCCCACAATGCTCGAGGGAAGGAAAAGGTTTGGTGAAAGATGATGAACCTAGCGGCAAAAAGGAAGAGAGAAGAAAGGTGGCTTAAGTATAATGAGGTGCACGAGAGAAAGATAGAGAAGCAACATGACATTGCAGATCAGATGACATTGAGGAGAGAGATGGATCGTGAAGGATTTGGAGCTCACGTAGAAGGCATGGAGATAGAGGATCATGAAATCTCATATTTGGGCATGCATGATAGGGAACCCTCCTCAGCCTCACACTAGAGCACATAAGTAGAGATGATCTAGGACACAGGTGCACATATGAATCTACTTGGGAACCTAGCCCTTGTACTTGGTTTTCAAGTATCTAGTAGATCCAATAGTTAGCGAGCTAATTTGGGTAGTAGTGAAGTAGGATTAAGTCACATAAAAAGTACATATATGGCATGTAAAACATCTTTGTTGTTTTTTGGAGGTACCTTCTCAGGCGCATCATCTGTACATAATTTGAGAGCATAGAATTTAGGGCTCACTTCCTAGGATTAGTACCACCATGTAGACTATAGGAGTTCAGTACAGTACTACTATTTGGACACATGGAAGTACATTTTTTTTCCACTTCTAGCTACAGGTGGAGGATCAAGGGGTATGGGTGGCTCTAGTTCTAGTGGATCTAGTGGCTTTATAGGTAGAGGTAACACAGGAGGTTCTAGATTAACGGGGTAGGGTCTGTACCAACCCAAGAATATTTACATGGAGATTTATCTTCATCTTCTAGAGTCATAGGGGCATAAAAGATGTTGCTGAACACATGGACATGTGTGAGATACTATGGTGTGCAAAAAGGAATCATGGATTCTAAGTGCAAGGAAAGTCAATTTGCAACTACATTGTAGGGATGCACACATAGTTGGTACAAGAATTTTGACCCTGATCAAACTTTTTTAGATTATGCAACATTCAAATATGCATTCTTTAAAGAGTTCTATATCTCTAAATTTGAGTAGAAGAGTATAAGTGTGCTCAAGGATATTAAAAAAGAAACTACTGAGAGTGTCTGAGAGTATGATACCCATTTCTAAACACTTTTATCTAATATTTCTTATGATATTCATGCAAGCCAGCATGCACAATGTTTCGTTGGTGATCTGATCACACCTTTTAGAAGGGAGCTTTCACATAAGACATACACTGATCCACACTAAGAAATTGAAGAAGCTTTGCGCATTGTGGAAGTCAAGAGTATAGAAATTGGAGTCAAACCATTCTTGGAAGCGTAGATTGTAACTATGGAAAAGCAGTTAGAGAAACTATTGGTGAATTCGACACATGAGATGTGCACTAGGATTTGGTGTGTAGACTATGAAGTGGAAGGACACAAAAAGATAGTTGTCCCCACAGAAAAATACATTCATTATTGTCTATACTATGAGATATGTCATCTAAACCCTGACATCATCCACAACCCATTATTACAACGCACGATAAGGAAGAATGTATCCTACTATTGTAATATTTTCTGGTACATGACTCATGATACATAATACTGTAGGTTGATTGGTTAGATCCATGATGTTATAGATATCAGTGTGGGATAGACATGAATATCAGATAAATTTAAGGGTAAAGGTGACCATCAGGATCATAATCAAAATCAAGCGATTGGAATGAGGGGCACTATGAAGGAGGATGTGACAAAGGTTGAGGATATTGTGGAGGATTCGGAGGTCTAGGCCATGGTGGTGGACAAAGTGAATTCCCTCTCAGCACATGCTTTACATGCGGATCACAGGACCACTACAGGCATAAACGTCCTCAAAATATTACAGGTTCTTTCTATGGTAAGAATCATAGCTATGAGGAATTCCTGGATCTATATGAGCATCTTAGCAAGCAACATAAATAGGAGAACAAAGGTGCAAGGATGGTTAGGATACAACACACTGTGGAAAATCAGTGGATGCCAAAGTTGGCACTGGAACTTGAGGTATTACCTGTGAAGATCACTACATGCGCTAAAGCTATGCACACTAGAGAAGTGTTACAACAAAATCCTACCATCAATAAGGAGGAAATTTTGCATACAAGGTATCCAGATCCTGTGTCACCAAAAAGAGGTTTATCAGGAGACCATGGAAGTACTCAAAGACCTTCAAGGGGAAATACAATGTTTAAAGGAGAAATCACGAAAGGTAGAACATACAAAGGCAACACATATGATCCAGTAAAATATTGATGACTTGAAGGAGGTATGAAAAATGTTGCACCAGGAGAATATCATCTCATTACTGGGGAGTTGGCTAAAGGGAAACACTCCAGGTGTGAATATTGAGAATGGATTTCAGATCTTACATGTGAATCTTCCCCCCCCATATCTTAGATTACGATGAGGAGATCACTTTCAATGCTATTGTCGATGGATGGACTCTTGAGTAATATTTTGATTGACACAGGCATGGAGGTAAATGTGCTTACTTTAGATGCATGGGTATAGATAGGGAGACCTTCATTGCAGCCATCTTCTAATGTATTGTTTATGGATAATCAAACTAAGGCCACTCCTATCAGAGTTTTAAAAGATGCATCCATTACTATACAAGGGGCCAAGTTCATTGGGGATTTTGAGGTTTTAGCGCTTGCAGAAGTAGGTAGTTTCTGAGATCTACTTGGGTTCCCTTGGTGTTACGCAAATAATGTTGATCATCGGTTCAACAAGGGATATGTCAATTTTGAGAACAAGGAGTAAAGAGCTATTATCCCTTTAACATATGGGAAATATTTTCCCTATGTTGAGCCTTTGAGTGAGGAAGATCTAAATGGGATTTATGTACGTGTCATTCAGGACCCAGAAGTACTCAAGCCATCTAAGGAAGGAATTGTTCAGTGGGAAGATGCATAGTCTATTAGTGATACTACAATTATTACTTGTGATAATTAGGATCATAATACTTATGAGATGGTTGGGCACAAAGTAAGGAGTACATTTGCATGAAAAATAAAACCTTGTTGCATCAGGAGGATAGGTAACACCTCTGTACCTCGGTACATTGGAGAAGGAGACCCTACGGTATTCCTACGCACCATGGAGGAACATTGGATATACCAATTTGAAAGAAGAAATATGTTAGCATATACCCTATGTAGGAAAACAACGCACTGGTGGGTGGTTCATAGGGATAATCTTGTAGAATGGAATGAAGTTAGGATTTCTCTAACAACTCAATTTTCTAGGAGCAATGCACCTACTCAAATTTTCACTTACCATAGTAATCAACCTGTTCAAAAACACATTCAATAGTGTGAGAGGCTATGGATATAGGTGTAGGAAGCTTTACTGACTTGACTATGGGTGCACAAACTTCATTCCACTTTACAAGGCTGCACACGTGCTTGGTATGTATATGCGGAGCTACATAGAGAAACTGAAAAATTGGCAGGATTTGACTATAGGAATGGTCAATATGTTTGACTACTTCTCTAATAAACCTCCAATAGATGAGACATTAAGGGTTATAAAGAGTTTAACTATGGGAGACCATGTAAAGGTGGAAGAAATCATTCAAGAATTACTTGATGTGAACGACTTAGGAGTGTGCTTTGATGAAGAAGTAGAGATAGATGCCATGTTATTTAAGCGTGCTTTCTTTGAGAAAGAAAAAGGAAAGATGGTCTACATAGTGGATGAAGAGGAAGTATAAAATCAGGATATAGATCATTCAATAGGTATGTGCAAGGTTTTAGACAGTGTGGATAACAACGCGTGCACCTATCATGAACCTATGAGGAAAAATAAAATGAATATTGGTACAGACGATGAACCTAATGAGGCAATAATTAGAGATTATTGGTCTGAATCTTAAGTGGAAAAGATAGTTGAGTTGCTCCATTATTTTTAGGAATTATTTCCTAGGGGCTACCATGAATTAAAAGGAGTGCATGAGTCATTAGGAGAAATGAATATCAAGCTTAAGGAAGGTGCATGCCCAGTTAGGAAGAGACCCTACAGGATGAACCCTAACTGGCACGTAAAATTTATAGAAGAAATTGACAAGATGTTGAAGTCAGACATCATCAAACCCCTAGATTAATTAGAGTGGGTAAGCCCCATGGTTATTAGCATAAATAAATATGGTTGGATTAGGATTTGTGTGGATTACAGAGAACTAAATGTTACATGTGTGATTGATCCCTTTCCTACACCTTTCATAAAGGAGATATTAGAAGGTGTTGCAAGGCACAAAATATATTCTTTTATAGATGGGTTCTCTTGGTATATTCAGGTTCAGATTACACAGGAGGATCCAGAAAAAACAACTTTCACTACTGAATGGGGAAGTTTTTCATATACTTTGATGCCCTTTGGTCTAAAAAATGCACTTGCAGTATTTTCATGAATAATTATTCAAGCATTATAGGATTTTATTCACATTTTCTTACAGGTTTACTTGGATGATTTGATAGTGAATGGACTGGTTAAGGATCATTCTGATAATTTACGCTTAATTTTTGGAATATGTATACATTTAAGCATCTCTTTGAATATCAAGATGTACATGTTTACTACACCCTTTGGAACTCTATTAGGGCACATCATCTGCAAGGAAGGTTTATTAGTATATCCAGCTAAGGTTGTAGTTCTTATAGGCCTAGAAGAGTCTACGAGTTAGAGTGAGGTATGTGTATTCTTGGGTCACACTGGGCATTATAGAAAATTTATCAAAGGATATGCTAAGGTTGTTGCACCCTTAAAAGGTTTACCAAAAGTAAAAGGGACATTTTATTGGGGAGAACCGTAGCAACATGCATTTGAGACATTGAAGGAGAGACTTACTACAATGTCTATTCTGATTTTTCCCTCATGGGACCAACTGTTTCATGTACATGTGGACACCTCTGGTATGACCATTGGCATGATCTTATCTCAACCTAGAGAAGGTATTATAGATCATCCTATTTGTTTTTCTAGTAGAAATTTGACTCCTACAGAGAAGAATTATACAACTACTGAGCGCAAAGCCTTGTCAATGATCTATGCACTTCATAAATTCAGACAATACCTTCTAGCAACACCATTCATATTTTACACTGATCACATGACATTGGAATACTTGGTAAACAATACCATTTTATAGGAAAACATATGTCAATGGGTGCTCTTATTCCAAGAATTTGATTTCATAGTTGTGGTAAAACTAGGGAAAAGTAATTATGGCCCATACCACTTATCAAGAATTCAGTCAGGGGAGGACATGTAGACAATTGAAGATACAATGCCAGATGCATAGTTGTACAGGTTACAATGCATGCCTTCATAATTAGAGGATATTGATATCTTTTTATGAACATGTATTGTGCCAAAAGGAATGAAATACTTAGAGAAGAAAAAACTTGAAATTCACGTGGCACGTTTTATGTTGATTAGTGGTGACCTATACAACTTAGGCCGAGATGAAAGTATTATGCCAACGTGTACTAGAGCATGAGTGCACAGACATCATGGAATAGACTCATAGTGGTATTGAAGGTGGGAACTATGTTGATGATGCCATTGCGCGTAAGATTATACTCATTCGATTATGGTGGGGGACCCTCTAAAAAGATTGTAAAGCATATTGTAAGGCATGTGATCACTTTCAATGCATTGGTAAAACTGGGAAAAGAGATGAAATGATTTTCAAACCTATTCCTAGTGTAGATCCGTTTGAGAAATGTGTTATAGACTTTGTGGGTCCTATTTCACCAGCCGCACATAGAAGTGGATCGTGCTACATCATCACTTGCATAGATTATATTACAATGTTGGTCGAAGCAACACCTACCAATGATTGTACAATAGCTACAACAACCAAGTTCTTATGGGAAAATGTTCTTACAAGGTATGGATGCCCACTGATCTCGACAAGTGATAGGGGTACACACTTTCTGAATGAGACAATCAGGATACTATTGGATGAATTTATGATTTCACACCAGAAGACTACACCCTATCATCCTTAAGAAAATGGGACTGCTGAGGCCTTCAATAAGATTTTGAGCCAGGCATTGAAAAAATGTGTGATGTTGGAAGGAAAGATTGGGATGATATAATTTATTCCATTATTTGGGCATATAGAACAAAATACAAGAGGTTGAACAAGGCCACACCATTTCAGTTAGTGTTTGGCATAGAAGCAATTCATCCAATGGAATTCATGTTACCTTATTTGCATATTGTGTGCTAGAGGTCTAGCTGATGAAAAAGACCTAAAAGAAAGAATTGAAAAGTTAATAAATTTGGATGAAAGACGAGCAATAACATGTTTGAGTTAGAAGCAAGAACTTGTTGGAAAGAAGGCAAGACATGATAGTCACATTAGTGATAAAAATATTGAGATGGGAAAGATGGTGCTTCTTTATGACTCTAAGTTTCTGCACCATCTAGGCAAGATTAAAGTGCATTGGTTCAGACCGTATATTATCACTCATATACTTGAATCAAACACTTGTTATTTAGAGACAATTGATGGAATACTATTACCCAATTACTTCAATGGGAGTAGGCTAAAGCCCTATTGTAAATAAGTCTTCTTGGTGTTTGTAATAAGGAAGTGTTGCCATTTAGTCTAGGGTTTCATTTCTGTATTTCCTTCTTCGTTTCTATGATTTTTCAATTTAGTTGGTGTTTTGTGTAATAAGCACGTTTGCGCTCTAGAAGCTAATTACCATTTGTATAATTTTTTATACGTCAAGGACTACACATACCATTGGTGTGGGATGTCTATTTACAATAGGGTATGTACATAAAGGAACAAATTGCTATAGGTGCTATTCAAGTTTTGAGAGGAGTTGTTATAAAGGAGATTGCTTTAAAACAATGACCGTAGATGGAGATAAATGAGGGAATAGTATAACATGAGGTAAGTAGTGGCCATGGAGACTACTAGGGGAAGGCACAGTGACAAGGTACTTGGACACATGGAAGCACACTAAAGAGAAGTATGTAGCTAGAAGGCACGAAGGTGCACTAGAAGGTTATATCTAGGGTGCGAAGATGTACCACAAGGAGATTAAGAAAATAGTCAATTAATGAGAGGATTATTGGTTGGTGAAGGAGAAATAAATGCACTAAATTTTTAAAAATCTATATAAGGATGTGATGCAGGTTCATTTTTACCTTTTTGATCACAAGTATTTGAGTGAGCTAAGTATGATCAATCCAAGTGAGTCATATTTTGGTGTGGAGAGTGTGAAACCAAATGTGGAGAGAAAATTATTGCACATAAGAGGATTTCGTCCCCATTGGTGAAGGGTTTGAGCAAAGAAGAGGCATTGAAAAGAAGCTAGGGAACATGGTTTCAAGCTAGGGCACACAAATTTGAGCTAGGGTTTGAAATTTCTCAAAAAAAAGATAGAAGGTGGGATTTTCACAATGGCACCAAAGAAATCACCTACTGTAGGTGCCAAAGGAAAGAAGAAGGTATAAGTTGAAGTTAAAATTTCTCTTGAGAGTAATTTTTTAGAGATGCAGTAGCCTAGAAGGTGTGATAGTCAAACAAGAGTGGGATTCCCACATCTGTAGGTGAAAAATAAGTGACTATAACCACCATAAATTTGACAACAAGAAATAATTAGACACATTGTTGAATACAAAGACCAACAAGCACACGGTAGAGGATATGCGAGTATATGATGATGTTGGGGAGAAATTGTTGAAGCAGGTAGGAGTCTATTAGTTGTATGAGATCCCATATTTTGGAAAGTATGAACCATTATACCAATGGCTGATGAGTAGAGTCCATGAGGACTTCTTTTATTTTTCCAGATGAAAGGTTAGAATCACAACAACCCTAATTTCAACACTGATAGGATTGAAGAGCACATGGGTAGACCTTGCTAGTGATCTGACTGATAAAGAAACAATCATAAAGATAAGAAAGGACTTGGGGTATAGTAAGGGTCCAGTGTAGAATGGAAATTGATAAATTGAAGAAGTACCCAGTGGTGCATGTAGCCGCACATCTAGTAACCAAGTTGAATGATCAAAAGAGATGGTCATAAGTGACTACCATGTGGCTTGCATGTTGCAAAGAAAATGTCTCAAGGAGTAGTCTACAACCTAGCATGCTAGATTACAAACAACATTATCGAGGAAGCACACACATGAGAGAAGATAAGTTTTGGTGCTATTCTCCTTTCCCTTGTGTTTTTAGAAATTGGAGTGCCCGATGGGCTAAAGAACAAGATCTGGGAGTATCCCATGGAAAATAATTCCCTCACGGAGAGGTTTAACAAATATTTATGTCAAGGATCAATGAGTGGGACATTTAAGCAGAGGGCGGAGATGTGGTATGACTGATTTCACTTAGAATTTGAGGAGTGGCGCATTCCCAAGGAGATACCTTTGGTGGTGGGCAAGGCAGTACAGTTTGCAGTGTACCAACACTTCTGCATCACATGATTTACTATCATGGATGGGACATGAAGCCCATGGTGTAAAATTCCATATGCCTTCATAGCGCACTACTTATAGGCATTAGTCCACCAATTTACTGATGGGTGGCACCTGGAATTTAATAAAAACAAGGTAGAATGTGACTACCACACTCTGAGGAAGGCATATGTGTATCCATGTTGGACTGCCTATATTGAGAGGCTCATCTCAAATGTCATATGTATGAATCTAGTAATCTTGGTTATTGGGGACATTGGATCCACACTCATATACCTTCATCTTAAGCCTAAGATGAAGAATAAAAAGTATGTAGAAAATGAGTTCGCACTCCTAAGGATACCTAAAGGAAAACATACAATGGAGAATGTGCCATCCCTAGAGCCTATAAATGCTATAGTGGTAGATGAGGAGGAAAAAGAACATGAAGATAGTTGTGGCTTAGATCATAGAGGTTGAAGGTAGCCCATAGACACAGAGTAGAGATTGAGCGCGTGGGTGATCCTCCTCAGGCACAAGAAGAAGATGAAGACTTCCACATGGAAGAAGTCCATAGAGAGAACCTATTTAAAAGGGTATTCAGAAGAAAAAGGGTCCAAGGCATGAGACCTTCACAGCCTGTAAGAAGGTCACCACAACTCTCTCCTCAGAAATAGATGACTGAGAGGAAAAGGAGAAAACTAAAGTTGAATGAGGAGGCAGAGGAGTCTGTAGAGAGTATGTATGGAACCCCTGTACAATTAGAATATGTGGAAGAACCTAGGGATGAGGACATGAAGGATGAAGAGGAAGGTGAGAAGGAGGTAGAGAAAATAGAGCATGATATTTCTCAAATCATCAAAGATCCAAATCCAAACCTTGGCACTCAAATTCATAAGGGGCCAAGAATGAAGAGAACCAATGTGGAGTATGTTGGGCCAAGTATGGGCTATGCTGAGGATACCAGTAAAATTGTCTGTGCCCGTTTCTAGAGCACAATGGGCCTTAAGGGGTTGTATGGATGGGATTTGATGGACCTAGACATGGCCACTATGCACATGAGGAAATAAATGTCCTAGTATATTTAAACTCACATGGACAAGCCTGATTTTGATGTATGTGAGGAGTCATGTGTGTCAACAAGAATGAAGAAGGAACCGCATAGAGTAGACACATGACTATAAAGCCCACTCTCATGTCTGATGAGTAGGTGAGTAATACCTTGATCAAGGTATCTATAGAAGTGGCACAGAGGAACATAGATAAGACTGCCACTATTAGAGTGCTATGAGAAGATAAGAAGGAAAAAGATGTAAAAATAACACGTTTAAAAGGAGAGAAGGACTTAGAACAAAAAAATAATGAAGCCTTCATTAGAATGGTAGAAGAAATTGGTGATTATGTCCTGAAATCAAGACCACACTTAGAGTCTAATGTACCTAAAAAGTTTCCTTCGGCTATGCATTATGTACGTACATTAGTTGATTTGGTTCTTGAGGATAGACCAATTCACATGCTAGCGCCAAAGAACCCTAAATAGGAAGTAGAGAGATCAAGGGCTTCCGTGGTTAGAAAAATTTCATCTTATGAGGAATTGCTCCAAACTTTACAAGAAGAGATGAAGAAAGTAGACCAAGCTTTGAACATATGTGTAGATCCAGAAACAGTGATCGGGATCAGAACTATATTAGAAGATAATGCAGTTTTGAAAGAAATGAAGGATGAGAATTTAGGGCGTGTCAGAGAGATTGGACATTAGTAAAGAGAAAGTGGTAAAGCCATTAAAACAACACACCATCCACATAAGGAGAGGCTAGATGAGCTTGGAAAGATCATAGGACAAAAGATGGATCTTCTAGAGGGAAGGATGTCTACTATGGCTAACATTGTCCTAGTATTGCATAATGAAAAGGGAGAGATAACCCAAGATGAGTTGGAATCCATTTCCATAGAAATTCTAGAGAAGACTAGAAATGTGCTGGATGATTTGCAAGCCTTAGAGGCTGATATTAAAGAAGAATATATGGATTTGATCCTCCGAGTTGAAGTAGAGGAGGTTATAGAATATAAGTCCATTATTTGTAAAGTAATTCTTTACATTCTTTCCATTCTTATCCTTTATTCTTTGGGAACATAAGAAGGAAACCCCATTTCTGGGACGGAAATGTAGTTTAGTGTGGGGTAATGTTGAGCAGACAAAATATGACACTAAGGAGAGGGAACATAGAATATTCACTCATGGGAGCAAGGCATATTTGAAGGCACGAAAGGATAGGAAAGGAAACGTGCGCAAAAGATAGTTTGATTCAGAAATTATCCATTTTCATGGTTACGGGATATTTTTAGATATAGCGTATAGAGCACACAATGGGATGGATACTTGCACAAAACATAACTACTATTTTGGGAAGAGTGTCTACTAAGTGCCATACATGAGTTCGAGGTAATAATAGGAGTACTATTGCCAGTTAACTGTAAGAGATGTATTATTAGCACACTTGCATGTGTGCATGTTATTGTAAAGGCACATGACTATTTTTAGCATGCGACCTATTTTGGGAAGTGCATAAGCAGTGAAGGGAACATCCCCACCCTTATAAAAATGTATTGATCTATATAGTTAGAGAGACACTGTGTATGAGCTATTGTGGGGTTATTCTACCAGATATGATGCAAACATAAATTTATGATACTATTTATTGTAAGAATCTTATGTATTTACTGTGTTTAATATAATGAAGTGTATTGGGTGAATAATAGTGTTAAACATGATTATAACTAGTTCTTACATGGTTGATTTCATTATGTTTATCATTTGATTCATGATTCTTTAAGATCTAGATCTGGAATATGCTATGTGAAATGTTTATGATATTTATGGATTTGAATACATTAAATCTTCATCACGTTAACATCCTTCACAAGCAACACTAAGGAGGGGCCTGGTACCTTTGAGCACTTTAGGTGACCACTCAGCTTAGGCTAGGTGATGTGTTAGCATGCCTGGTTTATTCATGGTAAATTCTAGGCTGCATCATGAGGAATTGAAGATGCAATTGAGAATGTTCATGTGTGAGATACATTGGCATGCTAAGGGGATTATAGCTCTACAGTGTAAGGAAATCCATTTACAACTACTTTGCAAGGGAACACACATAGTTGGTACAAGAAATATGATTCAAACTAGACATGTGTGGACTATAGGGCACTACGTGATGCTTTCTTAGTATGATGCCTACTTAAAAAATTTACTATCAAATTTTTGTTATGATATTCACCTGAGTCAGCATGCTCAATGGTTTGTTGGAGGTTTGATCACAAATTTCATAAGGGAACTCTCACATAAGACTTATATAAACTCGCATGAGGCACTTGATGAAGCTCTATGCATTGAGGCAATTGGGAGCATAGACACTAGAATTATCCCATTTTTGGAGGCTCAGATTGCAGCTATGGGAAAATAGTTAGAAAATTTGTCAGCTAATTCAGCTTATGATATGTGTAGTGGTATTTGGTGCATGAACTATGAAGTGGAAGGACATACTAAGGATATCGTAAATTGTTGCTCACCATGTTGTTGGACTAAGAAATATGTCATTTGGATCATGATTCAAGTAGGTTCCCATTGTTGCAATGGGTGATAAGGGAGAATGTTTCCTTTTACTATAATATTTATAGGTCTACTACTCATGATATAGAGAATTACGGGTTGATTGATCAGATTCATGATGCCATTGATACTGGTATATGTTATACTAGCATTGCAAATATTTCCAAGGAGCAAGGTGAGCATCATGATCATAGTTACAATGAAAGGTACTCTGATGGAGGTGGTAGAGGTATAGGTAGAGATTACCACGAATGATTCAGAGGATGAGGTCATGAAGGTGGAAAAGGTGAGTTCCCCATTGAACATGTTACACATGTCGATCCCCTGATCATTACAAGCATGAATGCCCTTAGAATATTAATTTCTTCTTTTGTGGAAAGAACAACAATTATGAAGAATTCCTATATTTTTATGAACACCTGAGCAATAAGTATAAGTAGTATAAGGGCATGGGAAATGGTTAGAGTATAACACACTCTAGAAGATCGGTGAATGCCAAAGATAGTGCTGGATCCTAAGATGTTTCTTGTGTTGGTCACTATACGTGTTAAGACTACCTACACCAGGGAAGTTCCAAAGTAGAATCCTATTATTACAAAAGAGGAGGTATTGCATGCAAAGTATCCAGAACCTACTCATCAGAAGGAAGTTTATCAAGAAACAATGAAAGTTATTAGAAACTTACAGGGTGACATACAATGTTTAAAATATTAGCTATGGAAGCTAGAACAGGCCAAAGCAATTAAGCTTCCTTAGAAGGATGTTAATGATTTGAAGGAGGTTTGTAAGATGTTGTGATGAGAAAACATCATTCCTTTATTATGGGAATGGTGAAGGGGGAAGATTCCACACGCTGGATTTGAGCACGAGAGACAAATTTTACATGTTAACTTACCTCCTCACAATATAGATTATGATAAAGAGATCAATTTGAATGATGTTGTTGACAGATGGCTACTGAGTAAAATTTTGATTGATACAGGTGTAAAAGTGAATGTGCTCACTTTGGACATGTGGAATCAGATGGAGAGACCACCATTATAGTCATCTTCAAATTTGTTGTTTATGGAAAACAAGACTAAAGCCACACCCATTGGAGTCTTGAAGGATGCTACTATTACTATATAAGGGGTCAAGTTTACTGGGGACTTTGAGGTCTTGGTGCTTGTAGAGGAAGACATTTTTCCAACATTTCTTGGGTGTCCTTGGTGTTATCTAGATAATTTTGATTTGTGCTTTAATAAAGGACATATCAATTTATAGAACAAGGAAGAGTGCACCATCATTCCTTTGATAGATGGGAAAGTTGCACCTTTTGTAGAACCTTTGAGTGAAGAGGATTTGAACAATATTTACATGCACACTATTAGAGATCTTGAGGTACTTGATCCATCAAAGAAAGGAGTTCTTCAGTAGGATGATGCACAGTATATGAGTGAGACTACCAGTGTTTCGTATGACAACTAGGTACATGGGACTTATGAAATGATTGGGTACGAGATGAAGAGTGCGGTTATGTGTGTAAGTAGACCATGTAGTGTTAGGAATTTGGGCAGTAACCAGGTACCAAGGTATAATGGCGAAGAAAATCCTAAAGTATTTCTACGTGCTATGGAACCCCAATGGACATATCAAGTGGAAAGGAGGAATATGCTAGTGTATACCTTGCATGGAATAGTAGTGCACTAGTATATGGTACACATAGATGGTATTTTAGAGTGACATGAAGTGAGAATCATCTTCTATGCTATATTTATTCAGAATAATGCACCTACCAAGAAATGTGAATTTCATGGGAAGTATTCTACTTCGCATCACATTCAATAGTGTGAGAGGCTCTGAACAGAGGGCCAAGAAGCCTTACCACATTCAATGTCAATGCAAAATTTCTATTTCACCTTGTGAGGCTACGGAGGCACATGGTATATGTATGTAGAGTTGAATAGAGAAACAAGGAATTGAAAAGAACTGACTGTAGGTATGATTCAAACCTTTGACTATTTTTCTACTAAACCTCTAGTGAATGAAGCATTATAGCTTATGAAGCACTTTACTATGGGAGATAGTGCAAAGGATGAGGAAATTATTCAATAATTACTAGGTGAGTTAGATTTAGAGGCATGTTTTGAAGAAGAAGAGATAGATGAAGAACAAGTTGGGTGGTCCTACCTAGAAAAGGTAAAATGGTTTACATGATTTATGATGAAGAAGTGGAAAATATGGATGTTGATCATACTTTGGGTACGTGTAAGGTCTTAGATAATGCAAATTAGAAGGCGTGCACATACTATGAGGTCATGAAAACGAAGAAGGTCAACACTGGGACATGCAAAACCTAAGAAGTCCATCATCAAAGATTATTGTTCTGACTCAGAGGTTGCGAAACTAATTGAGCTATTGCGTGAATTTTAGGACTTATTTCTTAGAGGCTATCATGATTTGAAAGGAGTACATACCTCTTTGGGAAGAATGCCAATTTAGATAAATGAAGGTGCGTGCCCGGTTAAGAAGAGGACTTGCAAGATGAATCCTAATCTGTGCATCAAGGTAAAGGAAGAGATTGATAAGATGTTGAAATCTGAGATCCTTGAGCCCATTGAGGAGTCAGATTGGGTTAACCCTATGGTGATAAGCATTAACAAGGATGGAAGGATAATAATTTTTGTGGCTTATAGGGATTTGAATGTTGCATGTGTAATAGATCCCTTTCCCACACCGTTTACAAAGAAGATTCTGGAAGGCGTTGCAGGGCGTGAGATATATTCCTTCACTGATGGATTTTCTAGATATCATCATATGAGGATAGCTAAGGAGGATCAAGAGAAGAAAAATTTCACCAATGAGTGGGGAAATTTTGCATACACAGTTATGCCTTTTGGATTGAGGAATGCACTTGCAGTATTTTTGTGCATTGTTGTGACAAACATTCCAGGACTTCATTCATAAGTTTTTGCAGGTTTACTTGGATGATTGGACAATTTATGGGCTAGTGAAAGATAATTGTGATAATTTAAGACTTATGTTTGAGAGGTTATGGTAGTTGAGAATCTCCTTAAAAATTAAGAAGTGTGTTTTTGCTACACCCTTTGGAACTTTGTTGGGACATATTATCTGTAAAGAAGGTTTGTTGCTAGACCTTGCTAAGGTTGATATTATTTTGAGCTTAGAGGAACCTATTAACTAGAGGAAGGTTTGTGGATTCTTGGGGCACATATGTTAATACATGAAGTTTATCAAACGTTATGCTAGGATTTCCGTGCTCTTGGAGGAATTACTAAAGAGTAAGGGAAAGTTCCATTGGGGTGAAGTAGAAAATTGCACATTTGAGACATTAAAGGATAGACTTACTATAACACCTATTCTATGATTTACTTCATGGAACAAACATTTTCATGTGCATGTGGACGCCTCTGGCATAGTCATTGGCACGATATTCTCCCAACTTGGAGAAGGTATTGTTGATCATCCTATTTTTTTTGCAAGAAGGAAGTTGACCCTAGATAAATAGAATTATATGACTACAAAGTATGAGACCTTATCCATGATTTACGTGGTGCATATGTTTAGACAATACTTGCTGGAAATACCTTTTATTTTCTAAATATATCATATGGAACTTAAGTACCTGGTGAACAAGCCCATTTTGCAGGGGCACATATGCCATTGGATTCTACTGTTTTAGGAATTTAAATTTATAGTGGTAGTGAAGCCAGTTTAGAGAAATTATGGATCAAATCATTTATCAAGGATTTATTTAGGTGAGGATGTACAGATCATTAAGGATAATATGCTAGATGCACAACTTTTTATATTGAACCGTGTGCCCTATGACTTAGAAGATATTATTTTATTTTTGTGTACTAGTGTGGCACCTGAAGGGATGAAGAGTTTAGAGATGAAACAACTTTCCATACATGTCGCACTTTATATGTTGATTAGTGGATACTTATACAAACTAGGCTAAAATGAAGTTTTGCACTGGTGTGTGCTTAAACATGAGTGTTAAGCTATTATGGAGGAAGCTCATGGTTGTATTGTAGGTGGAAATTATGCAGTAGATGCTACTAGTGCATAAGGATTTTATTGGCTGACCTATGGTGGAAAATAATATACAAGGATTATAAAGAATATGCCTAGGCCTCTGATGGATTGTTAGTGCTTAGGGAAGTCCAGGCATAGAGATGAAATACCTTTAAGAAATATTTATAGTGTAGAACCTTTTGAAAAGTGGTCAATTAACTTTGTGGGTCATATTTCCCCACCCCGCACTTAGGAATTGATCACGCTACATTATAACTTGTACATACTATATTACAAGGTGGGTGGAAGTGGTGCCTATAAAGGAATGCATGACAACTACAATAGGAAGGTTTTTGTGGGAGAACATTATCAACAGGTATGGATTTTTCCCATTGAGTTTGAAAAGTGATAGGGGAACTCATTTTCTTAATGAGACCATCAAGATACTATGGCATAATTTATGGTGGCATACTATAAAACAACACCCTATCACCCATAAAAAACCTGGCACTGCTGAGGCTTTCAACAAGATATTGAGACATACATTAAATAATATTTGTGATGTTGGAAGGAAATACTAGGATGATAAAATCTCTGTTGTACTTTGGGCATACAGGAAAACTTATAAAAGATTAATGAAAGCCACACCCTTTCAATTGGTGTTTGGCATGGAGGTTGGTTTACCAGTGACATTCATGTTACCTTCTTTACATATTGTACATGTAAGAGGTTACATTGGATGATGAGAAAATACTTGAAGAATGTATCGATAAATTTATGCAGTTGGATGAAAGGCTCACCATTGCTCGTTGGAGTTAGAAGATAGAAAATTCCAAGTAGAACACTTGGCATAATAGGAATATTAAGGATAAAAATATTGAAGTTAGACAGATGGTTCTTATTTATGACTCCAAGTTCTTGTGCCACCCCTTGAAATCTCAAAGTGCATTGGTTGGGACCTTATGTTGTGATTTATATACTTGATTCAGGCGCTTTCTAGTTATGGGTGCTGGATGGGACATCATTACCAAGGATTATTTCAATGGGAGTAATCTAAAATTCTACAATAAATAAGTATTCTTGGTGTTTGTAATAAGGAATTATTGCCATTAGATTAGATTTCCTTTAAATCATTTCCTTTATATTTTTTTTTCTTTCATAATTACTATGCTTTGTCAATTCGGTTAATTGTTTTGTGTAATAAGCACACTTTCATGCCAAAAGCTGGGATTATTATATATTAAATTCATGCACAAAGGACCAAACATACTTTTAGTGTAGGGTGGATCAATAAGGATTATTCTGGTGCCTTATTTTAGATTACAGTACATGGTAAACAAAAACTTATAGGTAGCTCATGAGAAGAGATAGATTTGAGAAGAAATTTCAAAGGAAACTGCTCGAATTGAATACCATGTGTAGGAGGATGGATGCTTAGTGTAACATGAGGTAGGATGAAACATTAGAAAATACTTGGGATGTGACACATTAGATAGGTAATTTTTCATAGGGAAGCATGTATAAGGAAATCTATTCGTCAAGAAGTAGTGGGTGCGCTAAAAGGTTATGATTGAGGCACATAAAATTCAGGTGCATAAAGATAGGGAACAACGCACGGAAAATTGGAGAGGTGGAATTTATACCACATAACAGTGGTAGTTGGGGAGAAATTAACATGAAGACTTTTGAAATGGGTTATAAATTTAGTGAGTGTAATGTTATTGTTACCTTACATCCTTTGATCTATTGAAATGTGAAGTGCGACCATAGAGTATAGTGTAATGAGCAATATTTTGAGAGATGAACCAAGAAAGGTTGAGACACATCATTAATAAAATTATGTGTAGAAGTTTTATTGAGATGGTTATGCATGTGATCAAATGCGGGTTCATGCAGCTAGGGATTCAAGAATACATAATAACAAATAGGGAAAACTAGGGTTTCACAAGATCAAAGAGTTTAATTTGAATTGGAGGTGTGTAAGGTAAGTAGGTGACAAAGTTGAAGTTACAGAACATACCTGTAATTTAAGAAGGGGAAATGGAACCAAGGCAAGCCCCATTTTAAAAAAAGGATGTCAAATAAGTGGTGGAAGAATGACTAGTATAAATGCATGTATCCGAATGGGATGATTAAAGGGAGACCACGAGCATCAAAGATAACACAATGCAAAATTAGTGATTTTAATCATAGCGACCAAGAAGATCATCAAGTATTTCATTTTAGAGACTGTATGGAAGACAAAAAAAGGATGATAGATGGAACTAGGGTTTTGAATGATTCAGTGAAGAAACTGGTGAATATTTTTGGGGTCATGCAACTCCTTGGGTTTCCATATTTTGGAAAGCCCCGACCAATTGTACCAGTGGCTGATGTCGTGCATTTTATGAATATTTCTTCTATTTAACAGGTAAGAGGATTCAGATTACTGCCAAACTAGTTGGAAAGGTCATATGGTTACATGAATCATAGTTCAAAGATTGTGGGTGATCTATCGGATGATGATGGGGTTGAAAAAATGGCCACCGTGTTCAAGTACAAAAAGACTTACAGGATGAGAATTCAAGGTTATGAATATAGAGGAGGTTTCCACCCCTAGTTTTGCAGCATGAGAGATCAAGTAGATAATGTGGAGAGTAACCTTTGTACATAGAGAATGTCCCAAGTGTAGGCATGTAGGTACCTATAAAGGAAATTTGTGCTGGTGGAGAAAGAGAGACTATAGAACACGTTGCACACACAACTAAGGAAACTAGGGAAAAAGAGGAAGTACAACCAAATTTGGGAGATGAAGTAAAATAACATGTAGGAGAGAACACCAGTGAACCCAAGGAAGATGAGATGGTAAAGAACATAGAAAATTGGCTATGATGATGACATGACAAAGATAAGATTGTGCCAGGATCTAGAGTACTATGGCAAAGGAATGGCCATATGGATGAGAATTGATGGATCTAGATATGGAGACTACACGCACTCGCAAACAATTATAATGGAGTATGCGGATTCACATGGATGATCCTGAATTTTATGTTTGTGAGTAATCATGTGTGTCATGGAGAATAACATAAAGAACCACATTCTCGCCATATGGCACAATCAAGCCAACTCAGTTTTTGAAAAGACGAAGAAGTGAGTAATGCATTAACTAAGGTGTTTGTAGAGGTTGTGCGTAAAAATATTGATAAGGTGGAAACTATTCATGCTCTATTAGAAGAAAAGAAAGATAAATATACAAATATTAAGCTCCTAATAGAATAAAATGAGGCAATTGAGTTAAAGGTGTGTAAAGTATTGGACATGTTAGAACAGATCGGTGATGAAATTTTGAAGGAAAGGAAGACATCTGGAAGAGAGAGTAGCTGAGATATTCCCCTCTTTTGTGAATATTACTTACACATGCTAGTTCGTATGGTATTAGATGAGGGTCTAGTATGGATGCTGAAAAAAAAGGATGCTATGAAACATATAGAGAAAGCAAAGGCAACAATAACAAAGAAAATTACTAGTTATGAGTATGTACTACAAAACATGAAATATGAAATGAAGAAGGAAGACTTGGCATATGAACATGTGCATGAATCCTGAGAAGATAATAAATAAAAGGACTCTAATAGAGGAGGATGAGGTCCTTAGTGTAATGAATAATGATACACTTGGGTGGGAGGAGAGGTTGACCTTGGTAGTAGAGAAGTGCATAATGCATTTGTAGCAGTCCGTGACCCTCACAAGGATTGAATCAAAGAGATTGGAAACCTCAAAGCACAAAGAATGGATGTAATGGATGGGATGGTCTCAAGTTTGGAAAATGTCCTTAGGATACTACATAATTAGGGCCAAAATATGACTATTGATGAAATGGAAGTAGTACTTACAGACATCCTTGAAAAAATAAATAAGGTGTTTGGTGCTTGGAACGATTTATAAGTAAAAATTAAAGGTGAATATCTAAAGTTGATTCTATCTTCTAAAGGGTAGCACACCCATTGTATTATTTATTTTTGCATATAATTATTCTTTCATTCTTTATTATTTATTCATGGAAGAGATACAGTTATGGTTACCCATTTCTGGGGAGCGGCAATGAAATTAGTGTGGGGTAATGTTGGGCTAATAAGACTGCATGGCTAAGTATTGAAGAGTGCATAAGAGATTGGGTGCACGTGACATAGGGTGCATAGGTGTGCAAAGAAGTATAGTAGGAATAGGGTGTATGGTGGGTAAAGTCATGAAGTCAAGACTTAGGTCCATTTTCAGTATAAGGCTAAATGATAGACATGTTGAGTGCGGCACACACAACAATGTAGAAGACTTGGAAAACATGTGAAGGTTAGTTTTAGGACTAAAAGGAAGATCAAGACGACATGCATAGTTTTAGGGATATTAATAGGAGGTAAGACTTTAGTTATCTATTAGATAACTCTATTATTAGAGAGTAATTGCATGCTTTTGTAATGATCTTGTAGCGATGGCACATGGCTATTCTTAGCATGTAGCCTATTTTTTGGAGAGTGCATGCAGTAGTGAAGGTCGAAAGTCCCCACTATATATATATATGTATTTATTTACAAGGATTAGGTATCATCCATATTTTGTAAGAGTTATGATGCTGGTTTATGAGCGTGCATGACTTATGGTGACATTACGATGTATGTATTCAGCTTCTGTGTTTTACAGTAACTGATACAATGAATCTTTGTGGTTGGATATTGGTTGTTGACATATCTGTAATCGGTTCTTGTATGGTAAACCTAATATTGATTCTTGTATTAATTTATTCTTACATATGATTATGATTATGATCTATGATATAGTTATGGTTTATTACTGCATTGTTATTGTGGATCTAGAATATATATCTATGTATGCGCTTATCATGCTAACTCCTTAACAAATATTCCATAAAAGAGAGACTTGGTACCCTTGCGTGCTTTGGGTGAGTGCTCATTTCTGAGATGAGTGATGTGCCATCACACCTTAGGATGTTTGGTAAAATAAAAGACTACACATTCCTTCTCATTAGGGCATCCAAACACTTCACTTCCTTCTGATTTGTATGTTTTTAATATCTTTAAACTATAATTACTTGGCAATAACACTTTAGAGAGGGGAAAAACTCCTTTACTATTCTACTCGCTGGGGCATCCAAATGCTTCACTGTCTTATGATCTACATGCATCGACTATCTTTAAAATAATATTACTTCGTAATAGAACTTTAAAGATGGGAAATGTAGACACCCTAAATTCACATACCTATTCCAAGTATTGTCGTAGTACATCCTGTTATTCACCCCTTTACGATTGATTAATTAAATTTATTAATCATGCACTTACACCCCTTTGGATTAATTAAATTAATCCTTAGTATCCATTTATCTTGTTTAATTATTATTTATTAAATAAATTATTAATTCATTAGGTTGAAAATTATAACTAATTAAATTAGTTATTTAAATGTCAAATTACACCTATTTCTCTGGTCAACAACCACTTGGACTCTGCTTGGACTTCACTTCCTCATTCCAATCAACTCAAATTCACCAGTCCATTCAACTCAGGTTCTAGAATCTTAAAAAGGTGGGGGAAATTCAATTACATGTGCAACCACCTTTCCAGATGCAACTTTTGCTAATTAAATCTATTTACTTCCCTTCAATGGCATTTATCTTCCTGGAACTACTGCAACTTCCTCAAATGATATTTTTAGCATGTGCATTAAACCACTTTTAACCAACTTCCAACCACTACTTAGCCTTATAAAACACATGATTATCATATTTCAAATCCTCTTAGATTATTTGCAAGAAAACATTATTAATTTTCCTTCAAATATCTACATATTGGAAGCTTTCCAAGACCAAATCCATGTTCATAACAATTTGCATCCACACATGGAGGCCATTTAAGAACACCTACAAATCAAAATGAGCAATATTTTACAAGCTTAAAGATTTCACAAATCTTACATCGAAGTTTGTATTGAATTTTTTTTGAAAGGTATATCGCATTATTTTATTTTTCTTTCATTATTAGGTAATTTTCAAGGTAATCCAAAGAAGGAATTTATTTTGTGTTACCTTTACACATTTCTTTTACATTGGGAATTATAGTGCCTAATCCAAAATTTTACAATTTTTTCCATACACGTTATATTTATTAATTATTTATATATATGTTTTGTTATGCATACCTTAAGGTGCACTTATACATGTCAAAAACTAATTTTATCTTTTCTTGATGAAAAATACATGTTTATATATGTAGATACCCAAAAATGGCATAAGACCTTTTAAAATGGATTTTAAATGATTTTATGTGCATGGTTAACTAACTTGAACAATATGAATTAATTGGTGTGTCAACACATCTATTTGAGTCCATTTCTTATCTAACTATCCTTAAACATAATTATGAGTCCCATTCATCTATTTCATATGTTTTCTAGGAATTCCCATCACATGGCTTTTTTATTGTGTCATTCTTCTATTTTGCAGACAAAGTTCACTATCTTGGACAAAGATGACATATGATTTTTTATAGGACCATCAAATTTTTCCTCCCTTTATTTTCACTTGAAAAAATTTTCAAATGTAAATCTCTTCATCTCATACTTTTTTTTTAATTTTGATTTTAAATTTGGGTTGATTACATGCCAAATGTTCCAAATGTTAGGAACGATCACTATTTAATCACATCTCTTAATGGCATTGTAGAAGGGTTATACTCCTTCCAAGATCAACATAATTGCCAAATATCAGAAGATCTCTTACTCAAATACACAACTGATTACTCTTTTTATAAATATGAGGCACTATAATTACATGCATTACCTTTTTTTTCAATGGGTTGGAGGGAATGAAATGTAGAGTTGTGGTGATTATCACATGTTATCATACACTTACTAAGAGTGAGAGCTAAGTAGGTTTGAGGCCTCTTAAGATTATTATTATGTAGGAACATCTCAACTCAATGGGGGCTGAGGAATCTAAAAAATGCAAACTAACCCCTTTTCAAGTTTTTAAGAAAAGGATGAAGATAGGGTTTTGATAAAGAATAATTCCTTTATCAATTATAAAAGGGAGATAGATAACATAAAAATACATAAAAACGATTGTAAGACATAGGTGAACATTGTGAAAAATCTAGATTTTAGATTTGAAGTACATAGGAGAAACCACTCGTAGATGACTAATCCACCCAGTAGAATTTTTTTTGCAAGTCAAATGCATCCTCCTCTTATTTTATGTCCCCCAAATTTCTAGATAATCTCAATGAAACTTTACAAAACTCATTTATACACTTTCATATTACTCTCACTTTGTCTTATCTAGTGTGGGTGAATATGTTCTAAACCCTAACATGTACGTTCTTCTATTAACTTTCTAGAGTTTGAATATATGTAATATTAGAAATAGATACTTATATAATCTATGCATTAATTTTTAATTATTTTATTTCTAATTTTGGATTCATACTTACACATATTTTTTTAACGTATTTAGTAAAATCCTAGTTTTAAAATTACTTTTTGGTTAATCTGCTTTATTTTTTGAACATGGTATCTAAGAGCATCCTGCCTCACCCTTGGGATTTTATTCTATATACCTTATGGTTCTAGTTTAAAATATAATTCCATCATAGTACACCTTATCTTATTAGAGTTTATAATTCTTATCAATTCTGGTCAATCATGTTTTACCTAACTAATCGAGAAACCCCTATCGCTGGTGATTTCTTCATAAAATTTATGAATGGAAATAAAACAAATCAGAAGCCATATGTAAGGTACAAGTGTATATACTACCAAAACTTACCTAATATGATGAGAATCTACATGAATACAATGAACCCTATTGTTAGGACATAAATTATGTTAATAAATCCCCTTATAACATAGAGATGATACTCCCTAGAGTTTAAAATGAGAATACTATTATAGATGTAGATGAAAACATTCATAATTTTTCTATTGACAATAATGAAAATTTACCTTGTCTAAATATTAGTAATATTATTTCTAGTCATGTTTCCCACATAAATGATAATGTTTTTCTACTTTGAATAATCGTTTAGTATGTAAAATCAAAATAATGTGTCTTTAGAACAACATATGTACACGCACCTTTTCATAATGATAGTTTTTTTAATTCATGTGTTAGAAATATATATCTCCCTCATAGTGCTTATGTTGATACTCCTAGGTCTACCTCACCATGTGATACAACTTTCCAATTTGTTAGTATACTAATATAAAAGTTGTGATCTATGATACAAGATTTATGAGAATTACAATGTGAAGTCAAGATCCTATGCTTACTTCTAATTCATTTAAAATTTGGGTTGATAATAATTATATTACTAACACACAAAAATTATAAAACATTTATAATGCTACATTCCCATCTATAGTTTGTACGCCCAATTTTACACTATTCACATGAAAATAAGATCTTCTAAAAATAATAATAAAATTCTAGATGCATATAACTGTGTGTTCTCAACAATAGAATTTTACACAAGGATTTTACACATAGTCTCACAAGTTTTGCATTAATATGATTTTATAGTTTACTTAGAGGATTCATTAATAGATATCCAAAATTATAAGACCTATTCCTTGAGTATTTTTTATCACATAAGTATACGAGTTAAAATAAGTTTGAAAATTTGGAGGCAATATGCCAACACTGTAATGAGTCTACCCACGCTTATTTTTTTCTTATTTTACTTTTCCTTTACATTATTAATACATCAATCCATGTTTAGTCCAAGTCTTAAGGAACAACATTGTATTTTTTTCCAAGGTTTAGTAACTCCTTTTCCTACATCACTATTTAATTGATAAAGCAAGTTTATTCCTTAATTAGTACACAAAATAATATCCTATGAAGAGGGTCCATTAGATGGACATCCTGAGTTAGATGAGGCCCTTATGTAAAGAAAACCTACCTTGTATACATTTTATTCTATGTCTATATCCAAAATTGTAAGTAATTAAACTTACGATGAAGAGAAATTCACCTAAGGAAAGGAATTATAATCAAAATACTATTCTACATTGTGATACTAATACTTCTAAAAAGCAATTTATGAAAATTACTTGATAAGTGTCTCATTACATTTTCTATTACTCGATATAGATGATGACAACATTTAATATGGAATCACGAAAGAGAATTTTGTAATTACTATCACATTAATGGGCATGACTAAAACATGTGTTGGAATTTACATGATCATATCCAATACCTAACTCATGAGAATATTATACAAAAGGAAGAGGAAAAAAATAAGGAGCACAAAACACCATAACAACATAAGAAAGTCTATAATAAAATACATGATCCACCTAAGTAAAAATAGTTACTCAAAGAATCATCTCTAGTCAAATATGAACCATTGGTCAAAGTACCATACAAGAAGAAATGGGTTAACCCCTTACTCATCCTAGAAATTTGATAATGAAAGTCATCACAAAGTGATAATTAATAGGGAGAAAATTTATATAACACAAATATCTTGGATTTCACTAATAAATTGGGCTTTGATCTATATGAGTTAAAATATTCAATGTCCTATATAAAATATATGAGATTGATTCTACCCAAAAATGGTTTATACGATGTGATTTTTTATTTAAATTCTATATTAGAGTTAAAGAAAGTATGCATATTCAAATAACTAATTACACATGTAGACCATAATATAAATATATAGTAATTTATAAGATAGGTAAATGAAAACATGTGCTAAATAGAGTAATAAATGATAGAGAAAGTGCACTTATCTACTTATATTATCTTGAAGATGAGATGGGTGTGATACAGTGATGAAAATACTAAAAATTTCATGTAGATTCTTCATTTCTATTTCTGGGAGGGCACAATTGTAGTAATTATTTTACCCTTAATACTTATTTCTAACACCAAGTGCATTGGACTATCATCCAAATTACAATGGACGCTCACCCAAGGCACATGCTGGGGGGGGGGGGGGGCGCAAGCCCCTCATTTATATGAGCTTTATAAGAGAGTTCTACCATTAATGGATGATTATTTGCAGAAATAAAAGTACATTCACTTACTTTAAAAGGTAGAAGATGTAACTAACAAATCTACACATTAAGACATCAGAGAAGTTAAATGACATTATAAAAAGTATAATAAACCATATCTGAGTCATGATAATTCATATAACATGAGGGTTTACACCCATAAACAAGATGTGTAAAATAGATCCATGTATATTAATTTAATAGAATCTCTTATAGCCATACTACATTCAAAAGGATCATCTCAGACCATATATATTAAATAAAAGAGGCTTAAATCCTATAAACCTCTTTGATATGAGATCCTAACTACACTTTTCCCTATTTTATCCCTTGTTACATATCCCATTACCCATACAACTGTATAACATTAAGTAATCTAAACCCTAGCATTACTACAGCACTTTGTTACTCTCCTTATCTTTCTATGCATTATCTCTGCATTCCCTTCGTGCCTCCATGTATTTCTACCTGTGTGTTCTGTCTATAACTATCTTCTTCTCTTGACCCAAACATCACTTTAAATAGGATCATTGACCACCTCCATGACTTCTCTTCTAAGCAGATCACTTTCCAAGTGTCAATGTGGTCCTCCATTGGTGAATGCTTATCCTCTTCACAAACCTTCCACTAAATGTGATGATGTCTTTGGGAATATTCCCTATGAGGAATATCCTTTTCTTGACCTCTAAGGTTCTAGGCTGGAACTATATGCACTCATCATTCCTAGTTGGGTCCTCACATTTTTCCTCAAGTGACCCCATGATGCCAGTTAAGGCTAAGTCTCCCATGCATGCCCTGGTTTCACTTAAAACCTTCTTAAACCCCTTTTTCTCGTGTTTTTTTCCCTAAGTTCCCTTCTATCTACTGATCATGTGTGCACTCGCCTCTTAGTACTTAGCCAATATTTTAGGGTCCAACAACAATACACTAGGACATAACTGTTGAACTCATAAAGAATCATCTAATACTTCATCCCTAATTGGAGGTTCCATCCAATGAGGTGTTGGAATCCTGTAAATTTCTTATTCCCTTACAACTGACTATTATATATTTTTTGTAATATTTTAGGCCTCAAAATGCATATAGTTCTTTACCTAGAGATGTAACATATGTATGGATGTAACTATATTTGACAATTTGATCACTTGATAATATTTACAATGCCTTATTTTCTTAGTACTTACTTGGCTTTTATTGTCTTTGGTTTTGGAACCTTGACTCAAGAACCTATTTTTGAGTAATAAAACTTATGTAGTAGGTACTTCTAATGTGTGCTACTTATTTAGGGAAATATAGGAGATATTTGAGTGCCTCTTGAGAGATATTTTCTTAAGGGGTGCTTTAAAGTGTTATATTTTTTTTTAATAATGGCAAATAGTTTTTTGAAAGGGACTATACCCTTGAATACAAAATAAGGCCTTTAAGCCGGAATAAGAGTGAGAAACATAGCAGGACTAACCAAGTCCAGGTAATACAATGAAATTCCACGTAGCCCAGAAACAGCTACACAAGCAAGACTTAACAGCAAAACATCAGCAAAAAAAACAGTAACCCGACAGCCAAGAAACAGTAAGAATAACAAAAGAGACATGCAGGACTACTTCTTGGCTGCTTGATCAACACTGATCTTGACTTTTTTCCAAGCATGAAACATACCCAAAGCGGTCATGTGGGCAGCATCCGTCTTATCGAGCTCCTCGATGGTTCTTTTGCTCTCTTTTTCATTGCCCCAAAGTGCATCCGGGACACCGCTGAGGTTGGAAACACTTTTGGCATGCTCCACGATGAATTCCTCAATGGCCCTAAAGGCAGCAATGGTGTAATCATGCCTAGTCTTAGCCTTCCCAAGGCGGGAGTCCAAGGAGGTCATCTTTTTGTATATGTCTTCAATCTGACCATTGTCAATGCTCCCTTCCCCCTCCATGCTTTTATTACCTTTTTGCTTAGCTAGGTTTTTGACCTCATCCTTCAGCATTTTTATCTCAGCCTCTAAGGCCTCCAGTCTCTTGGAAGGGTTATCCATCTGTGCTTCCCTGGGACTGGCACTACTTATGTTTAGCAGGTCACGTGCAATGTCGAGATCAAGAGGCTCTTTCCCTGCTACAAGAGTCTCAAGGTTGAGTCTCCTAGAAGCCCTGGTGAGTGGACGTTTAGAGGTAGAGGCGAGGTGGGTGGCAGGAGGAGCAGTAGGAGGAATAGAAGGAGAGACATGTGTAGCCGGCATGGGGGTAGCAGCACCGGTGGTAGGGGCAGCATCAAGGGAAACAAAGGCAGCAGGAGAAGCAGGACTGGCAGCAGCGGAGCCCATCGGAGCCGGGCTAGGAGAGGAAGGAAGACCGGGGTACTTGAGAAGGCAGTATTTGTGAATTAGCAAAATAAGCCCTTGATGCAAGGGAACCGCCCGGGTATGCTTCTGGAACTCCAAAATGGAGCCCTCAAGAGAGTTTAAAAGATAATGAGGGAAGCAAACCAATCTATTCCTACGGAAGTGGTTTAAAAAGATGAGATGCTTAGCTGGGACAGTAACAAACCTACCTTCCAAGGAGATGAAACGAATCATCATGCGAGTGACTTCATCAAATGGTGATGGAATTGAGCTTACAAGCAGACCCGCTGTGCTAAAAATAAGCTTCTCATCTTCCTCCACAAATCTTCTTTCTTCAGTTTCTTTGATAACCCTTTTGTTGAAGAAGCGGTACCCATCCAGGCTGAGACCCAGTCGCTTCAGCAATGAGCTCTTCATTGACAAGAATTTTCTGTCCCCCATAGTCGACAGTCCTCTCTTTCCACTCCTTAGCAAAGCGTATTGAAATACTTTGATCATGTCCTTGCACCCTTTCAACAGCGCTGGTGAAGCCGCCTATGCTGAGAATGTTCCAAAGCTCGGTGTTTTCCTTCCAATCAGGGTCCGCTCATGGCTCAATTTGACAGGGAGGTCCTCCCATCTTCTCAGTGGTGTGCAGGTTACAACAAATTCCAGAATGCCACTGAGCGTGAAGAACAGTTCGTTTCTTACTGTTGAAGATCACATAAGACTGGGAACTGTAGCCGTTGGTCTTCTCACGAACGGCTGCATAATTATTGAACTGAGCCTGCGGGAATGTGAAAACCCTTTCCCTGTCAACAATCACTTTGTAATTATTATCAGTTTTCGTGGAGTTTGGCATCCGGATATCAACAGCCGTTGTACCTCCCACGTGCGTGATTTTCAAATCTAGATGACTCCACTTGAAGTTTCTTAAATAGATCTTGCTATTATTTGAAAAAGATATTATTTGCCTCGCCATATAGAATAAAGCAGCACGTGTGAAAGAATTGATGATTTTGATTTTCCTCCAAAGATTAAGGCTTATCTCTAGAGATTGCTTGCTTATGAAGCTCCGCATGGATGCTGTTATGAAGCTGATTAGGGATACTATCATTATCCCAGATAGTAAAATTTATATTAATGCCATAATTGGCCAGTGCATCCACCAGATTGTTGCCTTCCCTGTAAGTATGTATGATTCTGATACTATTGAAGGTGTGGCAAATGCTTATGGATTCAGAGATAAAGTCTTTAATACTCCAACTGGGAGATGAGGACTGATTAAGAAGCTTAATGATATTAAGGGAGTCCCCTTCAACAATAAGGTTCTGAATATTTTGAGCCTGTGCAACTCTCAAGCCCCAGAGAGCAGATAGTGCTTCGGCAAAATGATTGGTTTGAATTCCCATTTTTCCAGCATAAGCAGCAATCAAATTACCTTTGTGGTCTCGTATTGCTCCTCCTCCAGCTGCTGTCCCAGGGTTTCCCTTAGAGGCGCCATCAAATTTCAGCTTGTACCAATTAGAGTCAGGAGGATGCCATTTAATCAAAGATCTATCTACACTATTCCCAGGGTTGCTCCAATTTCCAATGTGCCAATTAGATAAAATGTGCTCTTCATTCTCAGGATAACACTTGTTCTTGGGGGGTTTAAATCTGGCCATGTCCTCTTTGATACCTTGAGAAATTTTGCCAATACTGATTTTATAATTCTGCTTCTTATTTCTAAAAATGATATTATTTCTGTCCTTCCAAATCCTCCATATTAAGTGTGGGATTGCTAATTTCCAGATTCTTTTGATAGGACAATGTCTGAATGGTGGGTTCCATTGATTCCATAGCTGATTAAGGTTCTTCGGCAAAACCCAAAGAGCATCAAATTTAGAAAGAACAAAGCTCCAAATTCTATTGGCATAAGCACAATGAAAGTGTTATATTAGTAAATCAATGTGTTTTAATTTATTACATAGGGTTTTGTAGGTATAATTTTTCATTAAGGCCAAACCATTAAGAAAGTAATGACCCATTAAATATGTACAATTGAAAAACTAATTTTTGGAATGTTTTGGAAAAACCAAAAATTTCTAACAAAATACTTTTACGGTTTTATCCCTATTATGAGGATTTTTCTAGGAGGGAGATGGGGTGCTATGAATTTTTTTTACGGTAATTATGATTGATAAACTACTTTTGGAATGATGTAATATTTTATGTGAGATAATAAATAATGAAACAGAGATATAAATACTTGTAATACAAAGTTAGAGATCTATCAATTAGGCTTGGAATAAGTAAACAAGTTAGGATTTATGGATTTATCCAATATTGAAATTATCAAGTGATTTATTTCCAAATTTAGGTGTCTATGTTCCCCCCTTAAGACAAGAAACAAAATTTTCTTTCTTAAAGGAAAATTAACCTATGTGGAAACACACTTTGTCTTTTCTTGATTATTTACTTGATTTCTTGAGGTGGTTATAAGATCCCAAATGTGAAAAACCTACAAGATAGAGTGTAGTCAATGTCCATATAAAAATAATTGAACTTTAACACTATATTGAAAATGAAATTGATGATTTGAAAGATAACAAAGTATGGAAGTAATAATAATGTTTTCCTTCTTGAAGAAGGAGATCCCTTATTGAAGAAATTTGATGTAGGATTAGAACTATGACACTTAAGTATTGGGGGTGATAAATTCCTAATTTGGTGAAGTAATTGGAAACATGAAGGAAATTAGGTGGTTTAACAAAAAAAAGGAAGGGTGTCACAAGGAATCTAGTTTCCCTTAACAACCTTCCTAATAGAGAGAAAGAGAGGAAGAGTTTCATAAGGTTTATATCCACCACTAAAATTTGTCAAATATAGTAAAATGAATAATGTCACAAGGAATCTAGAATACCCTTAAATATTACATCCACAAAACAACACTAATGCAGACGTATCTAGGTCCAAAGTAGTGAAAATTCTCAAGGAAATGAAGTATAATCATACCCCCACCATGCACTGCAATAGTAATAATGTACCAAATGTATAAATATGAATGAAAATGAGGAAATTGTCATTCCCCCCATACCCGACATTGTATAATTTCTCATAATTCTAAGATGCAAAAAATTGATAGGGAATAAAGTAGTCATGCCCCAACATAAAGTACCAAAATGTAGTAAACTCTTCTCTAAACCATGTAATCTATCCTTGAATATATATAAGAAACATGTATAAGCATGTATGTTTGAGAAAAATATGGTTTGAATTCTAAAAATCTACCCAAGATAGTACCATTCATTTTGGACAATAACTCCTACCGATTTTTTCCATGTTGGATGGTTTTGTCCCTATTAAAATTTTGTAAGTGATTTCTATGTAGTCTTGTACCTATGTCCTTGTAGTCTATTTATTTGTATAATATAAATAAATTTCTAACCATATGGCCACCTTACCTCATATAAGTACTAATACTAACGCTATTAGGGGGATGGTAATAATTAGTAATAATATGATAGATGAATATCAAGTTAGCGATGTATTCAATCTTTCCTCCTTTCCTCTTTATACCCATTATTCTAACCTCATGTGTAAGGGTCTTGGATTTTCCATTTCTTCATGCACTATATTGTTTAATAAACCTTTAACAAGCATTAAAAGTTTTGTTAAATATTTACCCGATCATTTAGTAGAATATATATGACAAGATTGCTTTGTCACTTTACGCAAATCCAGATCCCCTAAAAGTAACATATTTAGAGAAGATCATATGAAAAATAATCAGTTAAATAGTAAAAAAGAGATAATCATACTCAAATTAAATGAGGGAAATGCAATTGTAATTTTAAACATTAAGGATTACATAAAAAAGATGTATGATCACTTGAATAATAGTGGTTGCTACTGACGTGTTAATTGTAACATTCCCATTAACCACTCTAGAACAAGGATTTTTTTTTTTACATAACGTTCTCTGCTCTAAATTATTATAATTTAGAGCACACGTTCCAAGTTTTAAATAATGTTCTTTTAAATGACTATGATTTAAAACACACATTACTTTTAGACCAATGTTCTCTGTTCACATATTCATAATATGGAACACACATTCCATGCCATTCAATCACATAAAAAATAAACATATGTAGCTGTAATGACTCAATGAATTACTGATCTCCCATTTCATGACTCGGCTTCTTACCGATCCTTCATTTTTATTCAATGTAATGTATACTAAGTATACCTGGTTCTCTTTACCCTTCCGGGTATTGAAGTGTTCTATTTAAGAGGCCTATCTGAATATCTGTTATCGATATCCATTTGAAATCCTGCTTCTTAAACTAGGTGATCCAGGACAACACAATCAGTAGCTTACAATACTTTGGCCAAAGATTTTCACATGCTTAGCATGATTATATTCCTAGACAACATACTCGTCAATGGAATACATCCTTCACCCCACTTCATCTGTTATCTAGAATGGTTTTTTCTGAATCCTATCAGTCCTCTTATCTAAGGTTGAACCTTAATCCAAGTCAACAATATGAAAAGGTATAGAGAAGCACTCATGATGATTAAAGGTACATATACATACTTCGTCGACCCCAGTCGATTGCTTGTGTCTAGTTACCTTTATTCATCGTAAGTCACTTCATATACAAGGAAATGTTCCTAACTTGGTCCAAAGTAAAATTAAGGCCAAGTCCAAGCTTATGTAAACCTAGATGACCTGATTCGGTAGGGTGTTGCAACATGTGAGATGCAACATTGTGTCGTCATGAAGACCTGACCTTTATGATGACACCTTATTATAGTTGGCGTGTACCAACATCATGCAAAATCCTCCCATCTAGGGGTACATATCCAGCTAAGAGGTTGATCCCTTTCTTATCTTTATAATTTGAGAATAAGTATCAACAACCTTGTTGATTCTCTAACCTCTTTGTTCATTATAGTTGCTAGCCATGAATGACTTAAATTGTCATGAAGCTTAATATATAATCAATCCTCCCTTTTGAAGGATTGTATATCGTTTCTTGGTTCATTATTTAAAGTTTCAGACTTACAGTCCAAATCAGCTTAACATAGTAAGATTAACTTACTAAGCTTAATCAAGTTCATTCACAACTGATTCTAAATTCTGGTTTCCTTTATATTAGACCTCATTAGAATGAGGTCTATCTCTTATATAAACGAATCCATTTCTTTTCAATTAAATTACCTTAATTTAAGGTTTATTAAAAGGAGATATGATTTCCTCTTTCTAAGTATCCTTTGGATACGACACTCTAAAGGGTATTATCAAATTCTTATTCTGAAAACTAATTGTTCTTTCCTCATCATCCATTAGTTAAGATCCATTTTCAATGATTAATTACACAGGAATTCATATGTATGTTACCCTTTTATCAAGTTAATTGATAATCCATATTGACCTAAGTATTATCCTTTTGTACATTCCAACTTAAAAATTGTATTTAAGAGAAGAGTGGAGTGTCAATTACCTCCTTCTCATTATATCCTTTTAAATATAATAGCCATCATTTATACAGGTACACATTCAAAGAATAGGAATAAGTTTACAATTTTCTTTCAACAATCCAATAATGATACAACAATTAAAATAACACACTATTCCTTTTCTCATTCCTCAATGTAATATATATATATATATTACAAGTCCAATATTCAAACTTCACTCATGCAAACAACATTGATAAATCAACATAATACAACTTTTCTTTTTCAATTACATCAAAAAGGAATAACAATATCTCATTTAAGGTCCAACCTCTAATTAAATGAGAGAAGCATCATAAAAGAGCACGTATTCTTTAATACATACGGGATCCATCTGTAAAAATTACTAGCACGGGTCAGTTCATCGAACTGAGCATGTTAAGTACTTAACATTAAAATGATGTGCTCTTGACTAACTATCTCAATAAAAGAACCCTGATTTTATGAAACATTCGAGCAATTCAGATAGATAACTCATAATAATAAATCACCAGTAAAAGAAGAATAGATTTAACGGCCTCATCATAATAAGTAAGCATCATGATCAAACAACACTCTTAATTAGCAGTCTCCTCAGTAAAATTACAATAAATAAGAAATATTGCATCCCTAAATTCCTAGTTGTTCCATACTATAATGTGTAGAATTCATCCCAATGAAAATTAACTCTAACAATTCTCAGAAGAGAAATAATTAAGTGAAGTAATGATTTAATTGTTCAGATAAAATCAAGCCAATTTCTTTTCATCCTAGTAAATGGAATTTTTATGATGAAATAACTCTAATCCAAAATAAAGGAATATTACTTCACATCTAATACTCACTTAGCTTCAACCAAGTTCCATGCAGAAGAGGTAAAAGTGATTAAACCCAAGAAGACAACTTGTCACCCCCTTCAAAATTCAACAAGGCAACATGGTATTTTCCCATCTCAGAGAGAGAAAAACAACAGGTAAAACATAATTACTTACACTCAAAGGAAATCATACATCAATTCCATATATATCTTAACTCTAAGATTATAAAGGAAGAAGAAAGAAAAGTAGCATTTCTTCCAATTTATCGTTTTACAATCTCTTACGGTTAGCATGACCGAATTGGTCGTTTTCATGCAAAGAGTAATAATAACAAAAGTAAACAGTCAGAAAGAGATAACAATAAAATTTTCTTTTGATAACAAGAGTTATAATAGTGAAACCCACAACTAAGAAAGGAGAGAGAAAACAAAATAGAAGTCAATAGTCAAAATGGGATATATTCTCATTACTTCTTCCCAATACTCAATCGAAATATAAAAAATGTAACAAATAAATAAGTTAACAATAGTGTATTTCTCTCAACGCGAAACAAGGACAGTCTCAGTAGCTTCTAGCAACCCTTGAAGAAGTTTCTAATGAATTCATTTATAGTTAACCTAGATGATCAAGCAACTACTAAAATTCCAATTCTATCCTACATTAACAGTCGTATATGCTACAACAAACATGTTCATCCTAAAGATTAAAATGATTAAGAGATTACAACCAAGTAAAACATGGTCCCAATTCCATAGGGATAAAAGAAAACACTTAATCACAAAGGAAGAGAATCCATCTTGGTTCAAATACAATAGAAATCACATGGATTTTTCATTCACAATACCTATACTCATCATTGAGTTCAAAGGGAGAAGAAAACTGTTTATTCTAACACAAATCCTTCAAGTAAGAAAACAGAGTTAATCTCAGGTTCTAATAAGGAAAATAATCTTTTTAAACAATCATTATGGGTACCGAAAAGTAAGAGGAACAACATATCTCTTCCAAAACCTGCAATATGAATGACAACATGGTAGTCATAAGGATTTAGGTAACCAAATTGTATTTAACCCACATTTCCAGCAAGGAAAACAATTCAAACAAATTCCCACTTTATCATTCCATGAAAAGCATAGCTTTTGAGCATATACAACTCAGAAAAATAGTAAATATGTCATTGTTACTTTCAGCAATTTCAAACCCTCAAAGAGACAATAAACCAAACACCCATTTTATAAAAATTGTAACAGTAGTGATGATATCTACATACACTAACAGTTTCAACTGAGAACATCGAATTTCTCATGCGTGCATCATAAAATACTCATTTGTATATATTTCAAACAACTCAAGAAAAATATCTCAGCCAAACATATACCATAACATTTCCACAAAACCACTCAATTCTAAGAGTAGAGTTCTTTTAGTGCAGACGTTTAATAAAGAGCATAACTATTTAATAGGAAGAGCCTAACATGCCTAGTAAGATTTCTTATTAACTTGCAGAAGATAACAACCAAAATTTTCAAGGATTTCTTTTCTGCAACAACTTCAACAGCCGGATCTCCCGACTACCTTCTTGTTTCCATAGGCTCAGAGACAACTTGAAGGCATTCAAAATATATTTACAGGCTCAAAAGAGCAACCAAACGCAGAGCAAAAAACAAAAAAACCAAATGACCAACAACCTTCGAAAAACCCACTTCCTCTCTTTCCTTAGTGGTTTCTTCACTGAAACCAATGCCATTAAATGCATTGAATGCTCTTTTTCCTCTCTTTCCTCATGCCACTGCCAATTCAAACTTGGCGAGTTTCCATTCAAGTTTTTGCATGTATTTTTAAATTTAGCAATGATGTTAGTTGGACCTCATACTTTCTTTTATACCTCCCCCAATCTTGGTGAATTTAAGTTGTAAGGACAAAAATAAATTCACATTAATACCTTAGATGCCACTACCACCGACTTTTCTTTTTCCACATATCCCATAGGTTCCCCTTAGGATTAGTAATAGTTTAGGTCCTCTTATTAATAATTAGGTTTCCACTTTAGCTCTTAGGCCCTTAGAATTTATCCTAGGTTAAGTTACAAACTTCTAGATAAAAGTCCAAATAGGTTAGAATGTTACAACATAAGTTAGAGCACAACCACAATAATTCAACAATAGGCCCCTAGTGGGTCTTGCCACCTTAGGTCAAAGCCAATGTAATATAGAACGTTTCTATCTAAGGCTAAACTATTTTTCTCAATATCCTTATAACGAACCTCTTACCTTCTCACGCTATCCAAAATTATAGTTTATGCATCAAGGATATCAAATCTTACTGTTGGCAGCATGATGCCAAGTAAAAATACTTGAAACCAGGTTCTTTACTATTTACAACAAAACCCAGCTTGGTTCCAAAATTATTTTCTTTTAGAAAGTCAATTAATAAGATGGCAACAAAGAAAAACTAAAGTATACCTTGGATCAATGGAATTGATTCAAGGTGTGCTATTAACATACATACATATATATATATATATATATATATATCAATTATGAAAACAATTCTGCAAGTTTACAACTTGCGGATTGCAAAGTAAAATGATATCATTTCCCATTAAACAGAATCAGAGTAAGCATGGATTCAAAACAACAATACTTACTCATTGCAAACATGATTTTCAATGTCAAAGGAATACACCTTCCTAAGAAAATACCATGTCCACATTTTCATCATCAAAAGGGAAAGTCATCATAATATTTTTCATGATCAAGATGTTACATACCACCATCCTTAAAAGAATCATCGGCCCGATGATTAAATTAGTCAAATAATTAAGATTTAGGACAAAATTCAGTTATTTTCCTTCCATTCATAGGTTCATAACAAAACTAAATTTGAAAGTTCAAATTTTCAAAATAGTATTTAAAACATTTGTCCAATAGTTTAGTATCTGCCCAAGTTTGGTAGATTCAACATCAAAATATGGATAAAGTTTTTTAGATTTTATCAACTTTCAGAATTAATTCTGATCAAACAAGTATGGAAAAGCATATCTCATTTCTTAGAGATCTTCCCAAGTTGCACTTTCTTCGCTAAACTGGTCCCACTGGACCTTACATTGTTTCACTTCATGATTTCTTAAGTGTAACTAGCAAGTTCCCAACACTCGAATGGGATTAACCACGATTATTCCTGGGTCTTAGATCTGCAAGGAATTCTAATTCAGCACATGTGATAAATTTGATATGTATTTCTTAAGCAAAGAAATATGAAAAACATCATGCATGTGTGATAAAGCAGGAGGTAAAGCTAAATGATAAGCTACAGGGTTGATTATTTCAATAATTTTGAAGGGTCCCACATAACAAGGGTGACAACTTGGTAGCCTTCCCAAAAGTTATAGAACTCTTTTTCAGCTTAGCCTGAAGAAGGACCTTTTCACCAAGTTCATATTTCCTATCAACCCATTTTAAGTTTGCATAACGTTTTTGCCTATTGAAAGCCTCCTTCAAGCCTTCACAAATCATTTTAACTTGTTGTTCCATTTATGTAAGGATTTATGGACCAATCACCTCTCTATCCTCAATGTTGTCCTAGCTAACAGGGGTTCTACATTTCCTTCCGTATAAGGCTGTGAAAACTGCCATTTTTAGAGAGGCGTGATATGTGTTATTATAAGTAAACTCAACCAATGGAAGGTACTCCTCCCATTTATACTGCTGGTCCATGTAATACATTCTTAACATATTCTCTAAAACTTGATTAACTCTTTCAGTTTTTCCATCCGTTTCCAGATGATACGTAGAGCTGAAATTCAGCTTAGTTCCCAAAGTAGCATTAAGCATTTGCTAGAATCTTGATGTCATTCTTAGATCTATATCTGATATGATCAATTCAGGTACTCCATGTAATCTGAAAATGTCATGCACAAATCTTCTTGCTAACATAGGTGAATCATCCTTTAGATTACCAACAATAAAGTGTGCTACTTTTGTTAGTTTATCAACAAATACTAAGATGACATCATGTTTATTCTTTGACATAGGAAATCCTTGAAAAAATTCTAAAGTTATCACTTGCCATTTGTACTGCAGAATGCTGTGAGGGTACAGTAAACCGGCTGGATGCATATGTTTTGCTTTGACACGTTGACATTCTAAGTAGTGTGTCATGAACTCTATTACGTCTTTTTTTCATCCATTTCTAGAAATATTGTTGTTTTATATCGGAAATCATTTTTGTAATGCCCAAATGTCCAGAAAAAGGTGAATTATGAAATTTAGTTAACAATTTCATTCTTAAATCATTTGTCAATGGTATATATACCTTGTTTTCAAACTATAAGATTCCTTCATTATCGAAGTGTAAACCTTTATATCTCATGTCATTTGGATCTGCACCAATTGCTACCTTTACCTGCTAAAAATAGGAATCAGATTCCATGACACTTTTCACCTCATCCTTAAACTGAGTTCTTAATGTTATAATAGTAGAAATGTACTTCCTACAACTTAGAGCATCTACTACCATATTTTCCTTGTCCTTAATATAACTTATATCAAAATCATACTAAGATAGAAATTCTAGCCATCTTCGTTGCCTTGCATTCAGGTTTGGTTGAGTAAAAATATACTTCAACCCAAGATAATCAGTTTTTAGTTCAAATGGCTTACCGAGAAGGTAATGGCTCCAAATTCGAAGTCCATGAACAATGGCAGCAAGCTCTAGGTCATGTGGAGCATAATTTCATTCATATAGTTTGAGTTTTCTACTTTCATATGCTATGACATGGCCATCCTGTAACAGAATTCCTATGAGGCCTTCCCCAAATGCATTTGTTACAATAGTAAATTTCCCATTGGGACCAGGTACAGTTAAAATAAGTGTTGTTGTTAACTATTCCTTTAGAATCTTAAAGGCAGATTCACATTTATCATTCTAAACAAATTTCTTTTCTTTCTTTTGTAATGAAGTTATTGGTGCATCGACCTTAGAAAGGTTTTTAACAAACTTTCTATAATAACCCACAAGTCCCATGAATCTCCTGACTTCATGGAAATTCTTAGGTGCAGGCCACTTAGTTATAGCTATGATCTTTGAAGGATCTACAACTATTCCATCCTTGCTTATAACGTGACCCAAATAGTGCACTTCTGTGTTATAGAAGGAGCATTTTGAGAACTTACCATACAACTTCCTCTTCCTCAAGATTTCTAAGACTATCTTCAGATGCTCATGGTGTTCTTCAATGCTATTAGAATATATGAGAATATTTTCCAAGAATACTAGCACAAACTTGTCCAAGTATTCTTGAAAAATATTGTTCATCAAGTTCATAAAGGTGGCGGGTGCATTAGTCAACCCAAAAGGTAAAATTGTGAACTCGTAATGCCCATATCTTGTTCTAAAAGTCATTTTATGTATGTCTTCATCCTTTATTCTCAACTGACGATAACTAGATCGAATATCTATTTTAGAATACATTGAGGATCCATGCATCTGGTCAAATAGATCATAAATTCTAGGAAGTGGATATGGATTCTTAATAGTTGCTTTTTTCAACATTCTATAATCAATACACAATCTAAGTGTGCCATCCTTATTTTTCACAAAAATTATCAGTGCTCCTAAAGGTGATACACTCGGCCTTATCAAACCTTTTGAAATTTTTTCCTGTAACTAAGCCTTTATCTCTACCAATTCTATGGTAGTCATTCTATAAGGTGCCTTGGATATAGGCTCGGTTCCCAGTTTAATCTCGATTGAGAAGTCAAACTCCCGTTTGGGTGGAAGACCTAGAAATTCTTCCGAGAATACATCTTTAAAATTTTGTAACAAGGGGTATCTTTCCATAAAATTAGTACTTTCTTTAGCAGTTTCTGACATTTTTACGCATACAAAATGCAGCCTCTGTTTTTAGCCCTTTTAAGCTGCATAGCTATTAGTTTCCTAACTACAATATCATGCTTTACAACCTGAATGACTGTTGTTTTTTGTAGATCATTAATACAACTAATATGTTTTTCATAACAGTCAACCTTTGCTTTATGTTCAACTAACTAGTTAACACCCACGATTATATCATAAGATCCCAAAGGATTAACATAAAGATCAACTTCTATTGAAAAACTAGGCAAGTGAAGGACTGCCCCAAAAAGACACATACAAACCGTATGAACAACATTATTTTTGTAATGCACAGTCCATGATTTTTCTATTTTCTGAGCTCTTCTTTTTAATTTTGAAGCTAACTTAGTAGAACTAAAACATTCAGTAGCTCCAGTATCAAAAAGTATAGTCACAAGTATATCGAATAACTTACCTGGAACTTCTATGGGTGTGGCTTGCTTTCCAGCTTGCTTGTCAACTACTGCAGCATCTATTCTATGTTGCTGATTGCGGTCATCCTTCTTCAAAGGATAGTGAATCACATAATGATCTTTACCATAGTTAAAACAACCTCCAATAGGCCCCTTCCTAGGTTCAAATTTATTTCTAGCCTTGAAGTTATCATTTTAGCTTCCATAGGACTTCTGCCCATTATTATTGTTCTTAACAAAGTTGTTTTGCATACTAGTGATAGGTTTGTTTATCACTGTTTTCTTATTATTATCAGTGGTAAATTTATTTTTCATGCCAAACCTCTTCTAAGGTCCATTTTTTGGTGCAAAAGATGAAGACGAGTTCAAAACGTTCTTTCTAATTTCTTCTCTATGAGTAGAGATTGCTTTTAATTTTTGTTCTTGAAATAGCGTTTTCAACAACCCTTTCCATAGTGGTTGGGCTGTGAACATCTACCTCACCACCTATGATGGGATTCAATCCCATAATAAATTTTCGTATCTTGAACTTCTCATCAGTCTGATATTGATGCATGTACTTAAGGACTTTAGTAAACCCTTCCGAGTGCTCTATCATAGTTGAATTTCCTTGTGATAAGTTCTGAAATTCAGTCATTTTATGATCATAATAAAGTTAAGGCAACCATTGTTGCCTAAAATAACCTTTAAATTGATTCCAGGTTATGTCTAATTCAGTAATATTCAACTCAGCCTTTCGGTTGTCCCACCATGAAGATGCCTCATGGGAAAGCTGATACACTCCCCATATTGCTTTTGTTTCCTCAGAGAAGTTTCTTATAGCAAAGTACTTCTCCATTTCATTGAGCTAGTTCTCAGCCCCGTCTCCTAATGTAGTTCCATCAAACTTAGGAGGTCTTATTCTTTTTATATCATTGGCGAGTTCTACTGCTAATCTTTCCCTTTTATTTTTAGGCTAATTAGGCATGTTCACATTACTATTATCAACACCCGGATTCCCTCCATTGGTGTTGTCTGTAGGAGGTGGCCAATCATCATTATTAGCATCTTCTTCCTCTTCATTGCCCATTTCTTGTTGTTCCAACACAACCAAACGATCTCTTGTGTCCAGGAAGGCAAAAAGGACCTCGTCGAGTTTTTGGGTAGTAGCTTCTTCTCCACCCAGTAGCGGGTTGTTTGCAGCATTTCCTCTTGTTCTAACCATTTTCTGTTTAACAAGAAAATATAAGTTTTATCAAATTATGGACACAATAGGTCCAATTTTTTCAACCTTCAACTCTGATACCAAGATGTAACATTCCCATTCATGACTCTAGAACAAGGAATTTTTTTTTTATTTTTACATAACGTTCTCTGCTCTAAATTATTATAATTTAGAACACACATTCCAAGTTTTAAATAATGTTATTTGTTCTAAATGAATATGATTTAAAACACACATTAATTTTAGACCAATGTTCTCTGTTCACATATTCATAATATGGAACACACATTCCATGCCATTCAATCACATAATAGATAACCATATGCAGCTGTAATGACTCGATGAATTACCGATCTCCCATTTCATGGCTCGGAGTTTCATCGATCTCTCATTTCATGACTCAGATTCTTACCGATCCTTCATGTTAATTCAATGTAATGTATACTAAGTATACCTGGTTCTCTTTACCCTTTCAGGTATTGAAGTGTTCTATTTAAGAGGCCTATTGAATATCTGTTACCGATATCCATCTGAAATCCTGCTTCTTAAACTAGGTGATCCAGGACAACGCAACCAGCAGTTTGCGATACTTTGGCCAAATATTTTCACATGCTTAGCATGATTATATTCCTAGATGACATACTCTTCAATGGAATATGTCCTTCACCCCACTTCATCTATTATCTAGAATGGTCTTTTCTAACTCCTATCAGTCCTCTTGTCCAAGGTTGAACCTTAATCCAAGTCCGCAATATGAAAAGGTATAGAGAAGCACTCGTGATGACTAAGGGTACACAGACATACTTCATCTACCCTATTCGATTGCATGTGTCTAGTTACCTTTAGTCATCACAAGTCACTCCATATACAAGGACATGTTCCTAACTTGGTCCAAAGTAAAACTAAGGCCAATTCCAAGCTTATGTAAACCTAGATGATCCGATTTGGAAGGGTGTTGCAACATGTCAGCTACAACATTGTGTCGTCATGAAGACCCAACCTTCATGATGACACCTTATTGCAGCTGGCATGTACCAACATCCTACAGAATCCTCCCATCTAGGGGTACATATCTAGCTAAGAGGTTGATCCCTTTCTTATCTTTATAATTTGAGAATAAGTTTCAACAACCTTGTTGATTCTCTAACCTCTTTGTTCATTACAGTTGCTAGCCATGAATGACTTAAATTGTCATGAAGCTTAATAAACAATCACTCCTCCCTTCCGAAGGATTGTATATCATTTCTTGGTTCATTATTTAAAGTTTCAGACTTACAGTCCAAATCATCTTAACATAGTAAGATTAACTTACTAAGCTTAATCAAGTTCATTCACAACTGATTCTAAATTAAGGTTTCCTTTATATTAGACCTCATTGGAATGAGGTCTATCTCTTATATACATGAATCCATTTCTTTTCAATTATCTTACCTTAATTTAAGGTTTATTAAGAGGAGATATGATTTCCTCTTTCCAAGTATCCTTTGGATACGACACTCCAAAGGGTATTATCGAATTCTTATTCCAGAAACTAATTGTTCTTTCCTCATCATCCATTAGTTAGGATCCATTTTCAATGATTAATTACACAGGAATTCATATGTATGTTACCCTTTTATCAAGTTATTTGATAATCCATATTGACCTAAGTATTATCCTTTTGTACATTCCAACTTAAAAATTGTATTTAAGAGAAGAGTGGAGTGTCAATTCCCTCCTTATTATATCCTTTTAAATCTAACAGCCATCATTTATATAGGTACAAATTCAAAGAATAGGAATAAGTTTACGATTTTCTTTCAACAATTCAATAATGATACAACAATTAAAATAACACACTATTCCTTTTCTCATTCCTCAAGGTAATATATATATATATATATATATATATATATATATATATATACATAGTCCATATATATATATATCACTTATGCAAATAATATATATATATATTACAAGTCCAATATTCGAACTTCACTCATGCAAACAACATTGATAACTCAACAGAATACAACTTTTATTTTTCAATTACATCAAAAAAGGAATAACAATGTCTCATATAAGGTCCAACCTCTAATTAAACAAGAGAAGCATCATAAAAGAGCACGTCTTCTTTAACACTTACGGGATCCATCTGTAAAAATTACTAGCATGGGTCAGTTCGTTGAACTGAGCATGTTAAGCACTTAACATTAAAATGATGTGCTCTTGACTAACTTTCTCAATAAAAGAACCCTGATTTTATGAAATGTTCAAGCAATTCAGATAGATAACTCATAAGAATAAAGCACCACTAAAAGAAGAACGGATTTAACGGCCTCATCATAATAAGTAAGCATCATGATCAAACAACACTCTTAATTAGTAATCTCCTCAGTAAAATTACAACAGACAAGAAATATTGCATCCCTAAATTCCTAGTTGTTCCATACTATAATGTGTAGAGTTCATCCCAAATTTAAACAAATGTCCTGATGAATATTAACTCTAAAAATTCTCAGAAGAGAAATAATTAAGTGAAGTAATGATTTACCTGTTAGACAAAATCAAGCCAATTTCTTTTCATCCTAGTAAATGGAATTTTTATGATGAAATAACTGCAATCCAAAATAAAGGAAGATTCCTTCACATCTAATACTCACTTAGCTTCAACCAAGTTCCATGCAGAAGAGGGAAAAGTGATTAAACCCAAGAAGACAACTTGTCACCCCTTCAAAATTCAACAAGACAAGCATGGTATTTTCCCATCTCAGAGAGATAAAAATAGCAAGTAAAACGTAATTACTTACACTCAAAGGCAATCATACATCAATTCAATATATATCTTAACTCTGAGATTGGAAAGGAAGAAGAAAGAAAAGTAGCATTTCTTCAAATTTATCATTTTACAATCTCTTATGGTTAACATGACCGAACTGGTCATTTTCATGCAAGGAGTAATAATAATGAAAGTAAAAAGTCAGAGAGAGATAACAATAAACTTTTCTTTTGAGCACAAGAGTTACAGTAGCAAAACCCACAACTCAGAAAGGAGAGAGAAAACAAAATAGAAGTCAATAGTCAAAATGGGAGAGATTCTCATTACTTCTTCCCAATACTTAACCGAAATATAAAAACTGTAACAAATAAATCAGTTAACAATAGTGTATTTCTCTCAATGCGAAATAGGGACAGTCTCAGTAGCTTCTAGCTACCCTTGAAGAAGTTTCCAATGAATTCATTTACAGCTAACCCAGATTATCAAGCAACTACTAAACTTCCAATTCTATCCTACGTTAATAGTCGTATACTGCTACAACAAGCATGTTCATCCTAAAGATTAAAATGATTAAGAGATTACAACCAAGTAAAACATGGTCCCAATTCCACAAGGATAAAATAAATACATTTAATCACAAAGGAAGAGAATCCATCCTGGTTCAAATACAATAGAAATCACAAGGAGTTTTCATTCACAGTACCTATACTCATCATCGAGTTCAAAGGGAGAAGAAAATTTTATATTCCAACACAAATCCTTCAAGTAAGAAAACTAAGTTAATCTCAAGTTCTAATAAGGAAAATAATCTTTTTAAACAATCATTATGGGTACCCAAAAGTAAGAGAAATAACATATCTCTTCCAAAACCTGCAATATGAATGACAACATGGTAGTCGCAAGGATTCAGGTAACCAAATCATATTTAAACCACATTTTCAGCAAGGAAAACAATTCAAGCAAAGTCCCTCTTTATCATTCCATGAAATCCATAGCTTTTAAGCATATATAACTCAGAAAAATAGTAAATATGTCACTGTTACTTTCAGCGATTTCAAACCCACAAAGAGACAAAAAAACGAACACCCATTTTATCAAAATTGTAACAATAGTGATGATATCTACATAAACTAATAGTTTCAACTGAGAACATCAAATTTCTCATGCGTGCATTCATAAAATACTGATTTGCATCTTTTTCAAACAACAACTCAAGAAAAATATCTCCACCAAACATACCATAACATTTCCAAAAAACCACTCAATTCTAAGAGTAGAGTTCTTTTAATGAAGACATTTAATAAAGAACATAATTGTTTAACAGGAAGAGCCTAACATGCTTGGTAATATTTCTTGATAACTTGCAGAAGATAATAGCTAAACTTTTCAAGGGTTTATTCTCTGCAATAACTTCAACAGCCAGATCTCCTGACTACCTTCTTGTTTTTACAGGCTCAGAGATAGCATCGAAGGTATTCAAGATTACAATGGATCAAAAATAGATTTTCAGGCTCAAAAGAGCTACCAAACGCAGAACAAAAACCAAAAAAACCAATTGACCAACAACCTTCACAAAACCCACTTCCTCTCTTTCCTAAGCGGTTTCTTCGTTGAAATGAATGCCATTAAATGCATTGAATGCTCTTTTCCCTCTCTTTCCCTCACACCACCGCCAATTCAAACTTGGCGAGCTTCCATTCAAGTTTTTGCACGTATTTTAAAATTTAGCAGCGATGTTAGTTGGACATCACACTTTCTTTTTATGCATTTGCCAATCTTGGCAAATTTAAGTTGTAAGGACATAAATAAATTCACCTTAATGCCTTAGATGCCACTGCCACCAACCTTTCTTTTGCCATGTATCCCATAGGTTTCCCTTAGGCTTAGTAATAGTTTAGGTCCTCTTATTATTAGTTAGGTTTCCACTTTAGCTCTTAGGCCCTTAGAATTTATCCTAAGAATTTATCCTAGGTTAAGTTACAACCTTCTAGATAAAAGTCTAAATAGGTTAGAACGTTACAACATAAGTTAGAGAACAACCACAATAATTCAACAATAGGTCCCTGAGTGGGTCTTGCCACCTTAGGTCAAAGCCAATGTAATATAGGACATTTTCGTCCAAGGCTAAAATATTTGCCTCAATATCCTTATAACGAACCTCTTACCTTCTCATGTTATCCAACATTATAGTCTATGCATCTAGGAGATCAAATCTTACTGTTGGCAGCATGATGCCAAGTAAGAATACCTGAAACCAAGTTCTTTACTATTTACAACAAAACCCAGCTTGGTTCCAAAATACGTTTCTTTTAGAAAGTCAATTAACAAGATGACGACAAAGAAAAACTGAAGTATACCTTGGATCAATGGAATTGATTCAAGGTGTGTTGTTAACACACACACACACACACACACACACACACACACACACACACACACACACACACACACACACACATATATATCAATTATGAAAACAATTATTTAGGTTTACAACTTGCGGATTGCAAAGTAAAATGATATCATTTCCCATTTAAACAGAATCACAGTAAGCATGAATTTAGAACAACAATACTTACTTGTTGCAAACATGATTTTCAACGTCGAAGGAATACACCTTCCTAAGTCAAATCACATGTCAAAATTTGCATTATCAAAAGGGAAATTCATTATAGTAACTGTCATAATCAAATACGTTACATTAATAAACACCCACTAATAAAGGTCAGAATAGAGGTGACACAACTCTCACACATATCATCACTAAGAACTAAATAGAAACAAAAGTTGATACCAAATGACCTTATAATGTCGAAGATATATGGTGCACCTAAAATACACAAGTTGCATGTACCTCTCAAGTTCATCATGGACACTTTAGGCTCACCCACTTACAATCTTATTGAATTCTTAGCAAAAAATTTAGAACCATTGGTGGGGAACACATCATATTTCATTAGATACTTTGCTTCATTTTTGATACCCTTAACAAGTATAAAATTTATTTCTCAAACATATTACTAAGTTGTGACACGATTTATCTCTTCACAAAAATCCCCTTACATGAGGCATAAATGTGATTAGAGGAGTCACAAATTAGGATACTACTAATTTGGTATATTTTTGTTTGTGATCATTTTTTGTTAGTTTCTCATGAGAGATATTTGAATAGATAGAAGGCGTAGCCATGGGTTTGCATTTTTCCCAGATTGTTACTAACCTTTTCATGGAAATTTTTGAAAATAATGCTCTAAATTCTTCTAGGTTGGCACCTAAATGGTGGTCCTACTACATGGATGACACTAATGTAGATTGACCATATTGACATGACTCTCTCGATACTTTCCTTTAACACCTCAATACACATTCACCACACATAAAATTCACTATAGAAGTTAAATAATATGGATACCTCCATTTTGGGATGTTATGATCATGAAAAAGATGATGGTACTCTCTCTAAATAGGTTTACAGGAAAAATATGCACATAAATTCATATATTAGACTATATTCACACCATCATCCATCACAAAAATAAGGTATGATCTTCATAGAATAATATTTCCTCTTTTTTCACCATATTCTGAAATAAGTAAAGTGTCAAATCAAAACTACAAAGTTCATAGTCTAATCTTTCTTGCTCTCTCATAAAATTCTAAAATGGATAAGGTGTCGAAGAACATGGGTTATTCATTTTCTAATCCTTCCTCTTCTCTACTATCTCCTATGACACAACATTTGGGAGTGATCCCCCACAATCCCCCAACATCTCTAAGAGAAAATTTCAACTCTCTAAGGCATGGAAAAAAATAGGAGATCCTCCCTCTATTAAATGAAATTGTTATCTTACTTCCATTTTTTCCGTCCTTTACGTACCTTTTTGCAATGCTCAAAGTTACAAGCATTACCTATATTTTGAGTTAAATTTTATATTCTATCATAGACATTAACTATACTTTGGATTGTAGGTTTCATCATCGAGAATGCCAACTCCAACACATCTTGAAGTCCCTTCCAATGAAGCTATAATGTGTGGACACAATTAAGTATTTTTTTCCTTTAAGTATGTAATTTCTAATTACAAACTTAAAGGTGCACAATGCAGACAGTAAATTTGGTAACTTTTCCTTGTGAAATTCCAAGTTTTACCTTGTATAATTTCTAATACAAATGATTACATTCATAATCTAACACCTCATCTCTCTAACCATTCTACAAATTTATTATCTCTACACTATGTTATGTCATAAATTCTATATTATTTGATAAAAAAAGCATAAAACATGTTCTATTCATGACACAACTTTTATCCTTGATGTTTCTCTATTTAGTAAATAACTACTTGGAAGGATTAGTATATAGGGATGGCCTTGAAAAACCTATTTGATCATACCCATTCATAATCACCGACTCTATTTTAAATTTCAAATCATTTTTTGGGTCATTTAATCTTCCTAAGATCAACCTAATTATAATATCTTACATAGGGAAGGATATATAATAATTTTGGTATCAACTTATAACTCACCTGGCATTATTAAAAACATCAATATAAGATCAATCAAAGGGTTCCTAAATATTCCTAAATTATTTGCACATCATCTAGGGTAGTCCTTAATATAAGTATGAATCAATAAACCAAGTCAAAGAGTTTAGCTTCATACATCTAAAAGCATGAAAAGACCATATATCCATATATTAACAAGATATAATCACTCCATGCATTGCACAAGGATTTTAATCAATAAATGGTTAGGTTACATAATTGAGACATACCATATCTCATTATTACCACATTGGTTACATTTTATACTATATAGTTAGCATATTATCTTGTCGTTTAGAGAGGTGAAGGCACTCTTAAGGGGTTTTGTAGCTATACACACTTGCACAAGCAGCTGAGAGAACTACATGAGGATTATTTTATTCAACAAGTATATGTAGTGAAACACTTGGATTGGTGTAGAAAATGAGAGTCTAATTACCAAGGGTGGTCTAACCTCAATCGCACACACATATTTTATCCTTTGGTTTGTTAATATAAAGATGAAGGGTTCAACATATTACTAGGGTTTCTATTATTATACAAGTTGTTATAGGTCATCCTAAAGTTGTGCAAGTAAGAGTGAAATACAATTAGCACCATTTCTAGCAAAAAAAATCACACAATAATTTACACACCTAGACTATCATAGGGGTCAAACATATATAGCTCCTATCTTGGACCATACATCTCCCGTTTAGATCATAAAAACATTAGCACGGTCATGTACCTGCTTAATTTCTAGTGCCAAAAAATCTAGTTCATAATAAATAGTCACATATATTCATGTTCCATTTTCATGCACATCTAGTTCATTCTAGAATCATCCTAAATAGCTGATTTTATGTCTCCTCTTGTGTATTGATAAATTACTTATCATTTATCAATAGTTTCAATCATTTTGTTTTTAAATACATTATTCTAGTCATGTATAATTTATGTTAGAAGTTGATTAGATCATAATAATATAATTTTTGTTAACCCTTACATCCTTATTATTTTTATACACTAACAACACCCTAGAAATTATGTAGGTTGTAAACAAAGTCTCAAATTAAAATATTGACAGTGTGGTGGCCATAATATGAAATTTTCTAGTAGATTGAACCAAGAGGAAGCCACCCAATAATAAAAAAATCATACAATATATGTGGAAATAATAAGGAGGTAGTCCAGGGGATATAAATACCTTGGTGGAAGCAAAGGAGATAGAGGAAATAGGGGCTAGGCAATCTATACCAACACATATTGATAGCCCCCTTTCACAAGGATTGAATTGGAGAATCATGAGAAGAGATGTTAAGCTCTAGGATTGACTATGGCACAAAACAACCCCAATTTGATGTTTAATACTTTATTAAAGTGAATAAATTAGAATAATATCATATTTGGGAGATTAAAACACTTCCATTACACTCTAAAGGAAAGACATAGGTTTTTACAAGTGAAAGTTCTGGAACATGGAAAAAGAAAAAGGAAACATGAATCTTCTTACGCACATTACAATGGTAGAAAAAAAACAAACTTGGATTACTTATGGGTAAATATCTCCCCCAAAACAAAAAAAAGTGTGAAACAACAAATACAATAAACACATGTCATCCTCGAAGCGCAGAAAGAAGAGGAGGAGAGTTCTAAGCATGATGGGGTGGAAGAAGACAAATTATAGCCAAAGGATGATGAAGAAGAATAATTTTACACCAAACTAATAGTATCTCTACTAGAAACATGAAGGTGGATATGCATATTGGTGTAGTTGTAACTAAATGTGATGACACCTTATATGTAGCAAAGAAGGAGATAGTTGAAGAAATAATGGATTACATCAAATATTCTCCATACGTTTTTGATGATATAATGGATGTTCTACCACCATTTGTTGAGAAAAGGATTAAGGAGATTAGAAAAGAATATTCTAAGGTGGCACAACTAAAACCAGATGCTTAGTTAGCTAAAACTTTAACTAAAACAAATTTACACTAAAGGAGGTGGAAACGATTATATAAAAAACAAGAAAATATCTACAAAAAAAAAAACACCCTGATATCTTTTGAAATATTCTAGAATAACAATAAGCCACAAAAAATTAAAGAAGGCTAAATATGAATATAAAAAACAAAGGGAGCTACTTGAGAAATCCTTGAGAGAGAAAGAGAAAAACTACTAAGCTAATATTTCTGAAGCTATCATAAAGGAACAACAGTAGGTTGAAAATGATATTAACGATGAAGGATTTAAAATAGCATAGGAGACCAAAAAAGAGGCCTAAAAGAAGAAGGATGAATAAAAAGAAAAAATAGAAGGAAAATAAAAAGTAATCCATTGAGGCTCAAATCGTAGCTAAAAAAAATAAGTGGAGAAAGGTAGAAAAATTCATAAGCGAAGATATAAAAGGATAAATCTTCTAAAGAAAATCCAAAAAACTAAAAAAAAAAGTAGAAAAGAAATTTGATGATGCAGCTACATATAAAAAGGTAAGACATAATGTCTCAAAAACTGATTTAAGATCTTTGTGACCAATTGAATCCCAAAAAATCACTTTACATGACCACCTCAACAAGTTCTCAACACTATCCTGAACATCCTCATGTAATGAAAACAAATTTTCACAATCCTTTTTTCTAAGGGTTTCTTAGAAAAAATAGATAAAGCATCCACATTACATTTAGGTAAAATATCACCCATACAAAATACACACCTAGGAATTATCATACAAGATAATGTAAAACAGGATTAAATGAAACATTATGCGCCCCTAATGATAAAATGCAAAAGACAATTGCATAAAAATTTCAATTAAGTCCATGATATGAAGCATACAACACTTATCCTACTGATCAATAATAGACAAAGATTGTGACAAATATTTGAGTCATGTGTCTCCAAGTGAATATTTTAACCAAAATGTTCATGATGAGGTGATAGATGTATGATGGGAAAATTGTGTCTAGACACCGTGCACTCTTATCATCCATTCAACCAGGGTATTCAAGGAAATGAGTGAGGGAAACACCAATAATAACACATAAAAATATAGAATTAAAGGGTCTACAAGGACATATATGATTAGATACCCCAAAGGAAGTAACCCTTAAAATAAGGTTTCCAAGGCCTTATGTTGAAGAAGAGGAAGGAGCTTTATGGAGGTATTAGAACTATGGGGGGTAATCATAAATAAAAAAAATCCTACAAAGCCTATGTTAACCAAAAGAAAAACATGTATCATGAAATGAAGAGCTGAAATATAATATGCTAACCTAGCATGTCCATAAAATACTAAGCTAACATAGAGTATGTAATGAATGTATGAACTAATCTATACAAAATGAAAAAGTGAGTTAGAGAACTTACCTGTTGGTGGAGGTCGCTAATGCAACTATCTCCCAAAGAACCATATATAAAGAGAGAACAACTATTGGGTGGAGAAGGGGAAATAATCCAATCCTAGCTCACTATAGATGACCCAAATGTAGAAGAACACCAATCCAAATAAGAAGAATCTCCAAGCCAAGAGTCAAGATGTAATGAATCTAGAAGTTGAGCGAGAAGGTGTAAGTTGGCGTAAGAGAAAAAAGATAATGGTGAGCTCATTTGTGCAATTTTCAAGGCTTATGATGTGCAAATGAGAGTTAGGGTATTTATACCAATGTCATTTCCCATGGGTTAAGGCATTGGCAAGGAATTTAAATTTACACATGACATAATTGCATCATTGGCGATTCCATTCACAAGGGAGGAAAATGCAAAGGGGGATGTGTAAAGCATAATGGGAAGCGATGATAATGCAAGACAAAAGAAATGAGTTCATGAGCAAGCAAGATGTTGAGAGAATGTGAAAGAAAATAAGAGGATAAAATAAAAAAGAAATACATAAATGGAACCAAAAACATGTCCTCTCTCTATGTATCATCACTAACACAATGGTTACATGAATAACCATACCCCTATGCCAGAAGGAGCCCCTTAAGGCACCCGTTCTAAAGATAGATGCATTGGAAACTTATAACCTGAAAAGAGAATTGTTAGTAACAGGTAAGAAAATAGAAAGTGTAAAAAAGTTAGGTGTATATATATTCCCCAGCCATTGATTACCACATGGCGTAACAACAAAACATGGATTCGCAGTGGAAATAACATTACATAACACCGAAACTAAAAGTAAATGCGGAAAGTGAAGAAATGAATAGCTGAAATCAAATATTCTTACCAATGCGTACTTGATAATGTCGGCCCTCCTACCACATACAGTCACAATTCATGCTGCTAGAACCCTGGAGAAGCAAAACTGAAAGGGAATACTAGAGGAACGTCACTAGAATAAGACATAAACCATCTAGCTAGGGGGCCCATTGGATGGATGTCATGAATTTGGAATTTGGAGATATATGGATCATAGTGTCGAAGCCAAGTGGCAGGTAGCAATGCTGAAAAGTGAAAAACCATAAGGTAGAAGATACAAAGAGGAACTAAAATAAGCCTCGAAAGGTGTACATAAAGTGAACATGGTTGATTATCCCAAAGTGTCAATAACAACGCTAAAAAGTGAAAAGAACCATGCAGTAGATGCTATAGGAATAAGAAAGGTAAATATAGCCTAACAAGACTACAATCCTAAGAGAGGATGGACAAGACCATGATAATCCCATAATAAGTGCCAGGGTGAATCGAAACCAAGATTTGTAGTTATTATTGTAAAAGAGAAAAGAAAGGTTGATGAAGTTGTGAATTTGAGAATGAGAAGGAAGAGAGGGTAATTGAGTACAAAAATTTGCAAGCTCCTTCAAGCATGAAAGTTTTTGAGATATTGGGCATTTGTTGGTTCTTTGAAAATGTGTCCTTCATTAGTTTTATGGTGATATGTATTAGGGCTGATGATATCCTTGATGAGGTAGGGACCCCACCATTTTTAGCATACTTGACTTCTTTTTCATGGGTATAATCAATCTTGAGCATAAGTTCACCCATGTCGAAATTATGTGGAAGAACAAGTTTGTTATGTTGTGCAGCCATGTGGTGTTTTATTATTGTGAGTATAACCACGATCACATCGCTCTTTGAGGATGTCATGTTCGTGAAGGAAATCCTCACGTATTTCTTCATTTGGAATTATGTCATTGAGAGATATATAAAGTAAATGAAGTTCCACTTCGATTGGAAGAACAAATTTGGCTCCATAGGTAAGCGAAAAAAGTTTTTTTCCCCCATGGTCATGTGAACACTAGTGTGATATGCCCATACTTTAGGATATGGTTTGGAATTCCATTCTATAAGGGACTCATGAATCATCTTTTAAAGGATCTTATTCATGATTTTCATTGTAGATTCAGCTTGAATGTTACATTGGGGATGGCAAGGTGTTGAAAATTGGTGTTTGATCTAGAACATAGCATAATTTTTCCTCATTTGTTTGCATTTTAAATTCCCTCCATTGTCAGATATGATGGTGTGGGGAAGTTCAAAGCAGCAAATGATTTGGTTGAGGAAAAATTTGGAAGTTGTAAGGTCAGACATGTTGGATAGGGGCATGGCTTCAACCCACTTTGTGAAATATTCCTTGGTAGTAATGATGAATACATGGACATCTTGATATTGAGGGAGCTTTTAGATGCAATCTAATCCCCATATGTTGAAGGGTCAAGGAGTGGCAATGGATTACAGCTCAGCTAGAGGGGAGTGAATTAGATCATCAATATTTTGACAAGGTTTTCATTTCTTAGTAAAAGCATGAGCCTCAGATTATAGGGTAGGCCAATAGTAGCCCATAAGTAGGCATTTACAGGTAGTACCATGAACATTACAATAGCTTCCTGCAAGTTCCCATGTATGCTTATTTTTAAGACAAGGGGGACCTCATCTTTATTAATGCATTAGAGTAGGGTAAATTTGAAGTTTCAGTAGTATAAAACATCCTATTTGAGAAAATACTTGAGATCATTTTTACATATGTGCAATCATACTCTTGAGTCTATACTATTTGGGTATGTTTGATTTGGATGAATTGACGAATGTTTGTATACCAAGGATCAGTGACGGGTGCATCTGATTCAATTTGGAAGACGTCTTAAGGACACTTTCATGATGTGAGGTAGTGGGATCTTGGTGAATTTGTACTATGGGAGTAGTCTTATGAGGATCAAAATGCATCTAAAATCACATGGCAGCTAATTCCAAGGAATCAACCAAATCATTCTTCTCACATGGAATTGATTCGATGGTAAATGATGTGATACAAGGCTTTAGTTCTTGAACAAGATTGTGATAAAATTTAACATTCTCACTTTGAAATTGATATGCACCACTAACCTATTGACACACTAATTGAGAATCACCCATGGCATGGAGATAAGAGATATTATTAACAAGGAAATCTTGCATGCTAAGGATAAGAGCTTCATATTGATCCATGTTGTTGGTGACCTTCAAATTGTAGTTGACAAGAGAGGGGGAAAGTTTTTTCATGAGGGATCAATGAGAACATATCCCACACCAGCTCCCTATAGGAATTTTACCTTGTGAAAGTGCAACATCCATATGTCTTTGTCTAAATCAATGGTAATGTCTTCTTACACAATATTATTACTTTATTTAGCTTTATGTGGGGGGAGGTGTTTCATTATTGGTGTCAGAGGACTGTGCCTCAAGACCATTCATGAAGTAAAATAAGTAGTTTTTAATAGAGATAGAACTTTAAATTCCCTCATTGAGGAGGATTTCCTCGTTAGGTAATGTGTCATGAATGGGTTGAGGTAAAGGTGTGGGAGTATTGGCCTATTGGTCTATGATAACTTGGTCATTTACTACTCGTTGGGTGATGATACAGAGGTAAAAATCCATAATAAGATTCATCCACTTCCCAAGTCGATCCTTCAGAAGGTCGACATTTGAGAAGAATTTCCACAAAGGATTTGTATGAATAATGGCATAAGTAGTTTGGTAAAGAATAAAATGGCATAGTTTTGTGGCTACATAGTAAATGGATAAGAAGGCCCGCTCCATGGAAGTATATCTCATCTCATAATCTAATAGGTCTCAACTAACATAGTAAATGGTGTGATCCTTTACATTTTCATCTTTCTGAGCCAACATTTCCCCAATAGATACTAGATTAGAAGAGGTAAAAGCAACAAAGGTTAGTCAGGGGAAGGAGGTTGTAATGTTGGTAATTAGAATAGAGATTGTTTCATGTTGTGAAAGTCTTGTTGGAAATCCTTGGTCCCCTTAAGTTTAATGGACTTTTAGGGAAGTTATTTTATGGCTTGTACATGATAAGTGAACTCGGGGACAATAATCAGATTTCCCCAATGTTTCCAAGAAAATTTTGAATGTTAGCTATAAAAGAGGGTCATAAAGTGTCAAGGATAGCCTTAATCTTTACAGGATCAACATCGATGCCACATTTTTTGATACTGAGAATCCTAAAATATTACCTTGGGTCACCGTAAATATGCATTTTCTAAGATTGAGACACACCTTGTATTTTACGAAGACATCTTGGGGCAATGTCTAAGTCATGAGCATGATCTTATGTGGGTCGAGATTTGATGAGAAGATCATCCACATAAACTTAAACAATTTTATGTATGAGGTCATGAAATATGTGAGTCATGGAATGCTAATATGTTGTCTCGACATTCTTGAGTCTGAAATTCATAATTGACATAATAATAAGTACCCCCCCATTTTGTTGTAAAGTGGCCTTATGTTGATCTTCATGGGCGATTTAAATTTGACTATATCCTAAGAATTTGTCCATAAGAGATAACATTTCATACCATGTCATGGAATCAAGGATGACGTCAATGGAGGGTAAGGGAAAGTTATCCTTAGGACAAGTGAGGTTAAGGTTTTTGAATGCGATGTGAATTTGGATGGGGAGAGTATCCTTCTTCCTAACTGGGATGATGTTAGAAACTCATTCGGAATAGTCCATAGTGTGGAAGAATTTGGAATCTAAGATTTTTATTATTTCTTTATGATAGAGGTCATTGATCTTGGGAGGGAATTTTTATTATCTTCTACTGCACAGGAACGACATCGGGATAGGTTATAATATTATGCTAAATAATCTAAGGATCAATGTCAAACATGTCAGCATATCCCCATGTGAATAATTCCTTATGTTTCCTTCAAATATCAATGTGACACTCACGTAGATCGGGGAAACAATATTTGAGAATGACTACATGCGAGGGGTCATCATCTAATTGTACACTAATAGTTGATTTAACCAACATAGCATTTCTATCTTTAAAATTATATAGAGCTTTAGGAAAATTGGCCACTTCATCCAAACAAGGATTGATAATAGTGACACAACCATCAAAGTGCATGGATGTTTTGGGGAAATTCCCAATTTTTTGATGGTTTCAAAGAAGTCTATCCTCTCATTTATATAAGAGTTCTAGGATACCTTCATCATTATCTAAAGTAGGGAGAGGAAAATGATATTCTACATTGATTTCTAAGCCTATATACCATTTAGAATCTTGATGTTATCTAGAAAAACTTTTTCATACATCCAAGGTGACCTCGTTGGATGCAGGATCCATGATGGTCATTCCAGTAGCACAAGGACCATCATTGACTTTTGAGGTAGGTTCAAAATCTAATGTAGGAGGTGGAATTATTGTAGGGTTTGAAGTTGATTTTTAAGGATGATGGGACGAATAATCATGGATATGCTCTAATACCCAAGGGGTGTCCAAAAGTTAAGGATTAGTTGGAGGCACATAGGGAAGTATTTCCTCTTTTTCCTCATTTTCACTAGTGTTGTGAATAGGAGGTTCATAATATGCATCGATCGTATTAGAATCGCTTTGTAAGGGTTACATTTGGGCCAAGGAATATTGGTAGTGCACTACTTCCAAGTGTCTAGACTCAGATTGCGATATGATGTAGTCTTAGTTGTTAGGGGGGAGGAAAATACTATATCTTTGTCTTGAGGCACCTCTTCTTTGTTCGTGACACCTATCTTTCTAAAATATTAGGGTGAAAGAGGAGGATAATTAGAAAATATTTCTGCAATGCCTAACTCGTTACATTCTAAATGGTTAGAAGTTGAGGCATGACAAGTAGGTTCTTCTAGTTTATATTGTGGTGGATATCGATCCCGCGATGGGAGGAATAGCAGTAACCATTTCATAATCTCATCAGGTAATCTATTCTTGTTGACTTTTTTTGAAGCTCATTAGGTTCATTGTAATCTAAATATGCCAATATAATCTGAATTTCAATCTTAAGATCAAATAATTCTAGATACAGAATACTTTGGATCTCATGAGCAATGGGCATGAGGAAGGGTTCAGCACGAAATGGTACTAAAACATCCCAAGGTTTGGGATCAACATCATGCCTAAAGCATTGATTTTTGTGAATGAATTCGATACAATTGTATCCATTCGATGCGACTATTCACATGTGATGTGTCTAAGGGTGACCTAGTAATAGGTTGTAATAAAGAGTACGATCTATGACCATAATATTTATACAAACCATTTTACATCTAACTATGGTAGGTAACCAAATGCATCCTATTTTTTCCTGAATTGTTTTTTTGAAGTCCCAACAAAATAGATGAGTAGGTTTGAGATTATCGATAGAGAATCTAAGGTTTTTTATTAGGGAGTAAGAAGCTAGGTTAAAGCTAGACCCTTCGTCCACAAGGACTCTACGCACTTGAGCATCATGAATAATGATGTTAATGAGTAGTGGTGGGTCATTAGTATGAAATAAGACCTCATCTATAATAATGTAATCTTCCATAAATTCCAAGGATAAGGAATCAAAGCGAAAAGCTTGCAGAGGTTGCCCCATGGTCTCTATATGATGGAATTCTAAGTTTGTGGTCGTGGAAGGAGCTTTAGGAGATACATAAGAATAATTCTCAAATATTTTCAACTATTGGAGGAGGAACCTTTGAAGAAAATATTATGTATGCATGAGCTCCATAAAAGGAATCTTACATGTAAGAGAGTTTAATTCATCTAAAAATTTCCATGACGACTTAGAGTAATTCCCATAACGATATCACGGTAATGACATGATAGAAGATGTATCTAATCCCAACGGTGATTTTTCATTAGATTGAACTATTTTTTTTGAAGAGTGAGGAATGGGGTCCTTACTTGGTGACACTATGGATGTTGCAGGTGGGGGCTCAAATGTGGGAGCAGGCTCCACCATTGGTGGATCTTGGGAAGTGTCTAAGCAAAGATGAGTTATTAGCTAGTTTCTTTGGTTTGATAACTAGGTCTTTATGGGTTGTCTTACACCTATAGCTAGTCTTAGAAGAATTTACATATTATGAATCTAAGCAAAATTTGATCATATGAAGGACTTTATAGTACCCATGACATTACTCATGGGGTTTTGTGTTGTTGATTTTGATGATTAGAGGGGGGTTTTTCTAAAGATTGATAATTTTTATAACGTTCTTGTATGATTGCAGAGTAATCAAAGGAAATGGCCAAGGAATAAGTTAAGGGTTTCCTTCTTGAGTTCCTTATAATCACTATATGAGTGGATTATAGTTGCATGCCACCAAAAAAACAAGTCACCTCTGAAAGTATGAAGATATTGTTTTGAAGGAGGGATAATTCATGGTAAAGGAATCATTTGAAGAAGTTTAGAGTGAGATAAAGGGGTATAGGGGAGAGAGTGAGAATATTATTGATTGTCTCCCATTCCTTTTTCTCTTGGAAATTTTAAGGGACTAATGACATTTGTTGTGTTTGTAAGTTTAGGTGATGAGTTAGAAGTGCATCTGAACTCATGCAGATAAGGTGGTCTTTTCTCTTAGCTTATTCGAGGGCCTCTTCTAAAGTTTTAGGATAAAAATATCTAACATTATATTTAAGGGTTGGCATGAAGGACTTTAATAATATTTGGGATAATATTCTATTATCAAGGTTATGGTTTTCTTATATAGACAAATCCTTCCATTTTTTTTAATAAATTCATGAGTCTGATTCATTTACACCTTGTTTAAGATTTATGAGTTTTTGGAAGGTATTTTCATGTAGCTCTTGTTTTTGAAACTCAGAAATTAGTGCTTTAACTAAACCTTCTAGGTCATCTATTGAATGAGGAGGAATTTGATTATACCATTCTAGAGCTTCTCCTGCCAAGGACTTTGCTATAGGTTTTAGTTGTTGCATAGATGTTGGTTTAGATCCACTCCTTATAGTGATTGCCAAAGGTTTTAAAGAAGAGGTTTGGGTCCCCAAAACCTTATAAGAGATGGTAGGGATTGCCTCTCCTAAATCCATGACAATGATATAAGGAGAAAGAGGTTCATTTTGGAACTATTTGTAACATTTTTTTTCGGTTGGTGGAGGAGGGATGGGATTTCCGTGTGCATCCACCAATTGGGGAGGTGTGAAAAAAGGTACATTAGGTACCACATTTTCAGATACTATTTGTAACATTTGATTTTGCATTTGAATCATACTTGTTGTAGTAGCAGATTGAGATCATGTTAGTTGATCTAGGAGTTTAGCTATCAACACATTATGATCTAGAGAAGAAGATTGGCCTTTTTCTATAGGATCTTCTTATTACTGGTCATGTTCTATGTGTTCATCACATTCATTAGGAGTCTTAGGGGACTCCTCTTGATTGGTCCTACAGAGAGGTGTCTGATTATTGAGGATCCCTTTATAGTTGAAACAAGAAATGGTCATATCCATTGATATCTTACGAAGACTTCCATCCTTATCAGGTGTAATATATTCATTGTTATTGATATTTTTAATGATGCGTTTTGGATGTATATGTTCACTTTCAACCACATTACACTTAGTTGAGTAACTTTTTTGAGTGATTAGAAGGACAAGGTGAGAATTTAGAGGCTTCATGGGTGGAATCAGGATAGCTACAAATATTATCACTTACGGGAAGAGAGCTATATCATTTTGGAGCATGAAGAGGGAATTCAGGAGATGAATGAATAGACCATAAAAAAGTTCAGAGGATTCAGCTGAGACAAAAAAAACCTGAGAGGAGACATTGGCACAAACTATAAATTGAAAATAGAACTCTGGAAAATTTAAATTTTGATGTAATCGGTCATGCAAAGAAAATTTCACAGGGGTTGATGCTGTTGGGAAAGACAAATGAATAAAATAGACACAATCAGTCATGCACATATTTTGGATAGGGTCCGATGGCATTAGGAATGAATCTAGGTTGGGAAGATAGGATTGATATAGAAATGACATTGGAACAAAAATGGCAAGAGGTTTAGTTATCATAGATAGGATCGGCCTTGTACATAAATGACACAGGGGCTGATGGCATGTATAAGAGGTTTAGAAAACAGTGAAAACATGATTGAACTTGTACAAAAATGAAACAGGGGCCAATGGCATCTCTAAAGATTGATTTTTAGGTTTTTTGGAATTTTAAATACTGAAAGAAGAAAAAAATGAAGATTGGGTGCTTTTAATGAGTTTTCTCGATCATAAGGGACAAAATAAGATTCACATCAAGTTCACTAAGGATTTATGGAGGATAAATATGTGTCTAGGACACCGTACACTCTTATCATCCATTCAACTAGGGTATTCAAGGAAACGAGTGAAGGACACACCAAGACTGACACATAAACATATAGAATTAAAGGGGGTACAGGGACCTCTACAATCGCATACCCCAAGGGAAGTAACCCTTACACAAGGAAAAACCAAGGTTTCTAAGGCCTTATGTTGAAGAAGAGGAAGGAACCCTATGGAGGTATCAACACTATGGGGGCTAATGGTAAATAAAAGAAGCATATAAAGCTTGTGCTAACCAAAGGAAAAGTATGTAACATGAAATGAAGGAACTGAAATACAATATGATAACCTAGCATTTCCATAAAATACTAAGCTAACATAAAGTATGTAATGAATGTAGCAACTTAATCTATACAAAATGACAAAGTGAGTTAGAGTACTTACCTACTTGGGGCGGCCACTAATGCATCTATCTCCCATAAGGACCATACACAAAGAGAGAACAAAAATTCATGTGGAGAAGGGGAAACAATCCAGTCCTAGCTCACTATAGATGACCCAAAAGTTCAAGCTAAACCAATCCAAGCAAGAAGAATCTCCAAGCCAAGAGTCAAGATGTAAGAAATATAGAAGCTAAGAGAGCAAGTGCAAGTTGGTGTAGAAGAGAAAAGCTAATGGTGAGTTCCTTTGTCCAATTCTCAAAGCTTATATGTGCAAATGAGAATTGAGGGTATTTATATCGATGTCATTATCCCATGGGTGAAGGCATTAGAAGGGTCTTTGAATTTTCACTAATGCAATCTCCCATAGGCAATGGCATTGACAAGGGAGGAAAATGCAAAGGGGATATTCACAAAGATTCATGAAGAATAAGAATAATGCAAAATGAAAGAAGATGAGATCATGAGCAAGCAAGATGTTGAAGAATGTGAAGGAAAATAAGATGATAAAATAAAAAGAAATACATAAATGGGACCAAAAGTTTTTTATCTCTCTATATGTATCATCCCTAACCCAATGGTTACGTGAATAACCATACCCCTATCCTAGGAATGAGCCCCTTAAGGCACACGTTTCCATAGATAGATGCATTAGTGAACCTCTAACCTGAAAAGGTACGAATAATTAGTAACATGTATAGAAAAAATAGGAACTAAATAAAAATAAAAATGTATACAATAGAAACCTAAAAATACAGCCCTGATTATCGATGTTTCGTGCAAGCTTAGGCACGTTCAACCCATCTTCACTAGAGGCCCAACCTCTCGGGGATGTTTGACGCCTCCGACCTTTAGCCTTCAGCCCAGAGCTTCCAGACCAGTCATACATGCCCGCCATCGTCCAACTTCACACTTGTGCAAAAATGAAGGAAATAGTGAACTACGACACATAATGAGGGCACACATGGATGCTTGATGAAGATTGAACATGCTAACTCAATCTCATGTAGTTAAAAAATTGTAGGATTAGGTCATTGTTGTCATGCTAAATGTCTAGCATGCAAAATTTAAAATTTTGGTCATGACAACCAAAGGCTCCCACTTGAAAATCCTCCTCACCCAAGTCATTATAAAGTCTTCTTCCGGCTGGTCCTATCAAATGTGTCACCCTCATTTTGAATCGGGAAGAACAATGCTAACATGGTTTTCAAGTGCGTTACATGTGTAGGGAAGTTGTACCTAGTTTAACTCATGAAGTTGTTGAGATCCAAGGTGGAGGAGTTGTTCCCAGAGACATCAAAAAAGGCTATTTTTAGCCATTTTGTAGCAAAGGATTACACTTTGGAGAATGATTGCAAGGGCTTAACCCATCTGATGAGTTGTGTAGAGGATTATTGAAGAGATCCAAGGCAGTTTCAAAGAATTCTGTGGGGTCATATGGTGTCAGGAATCATTCAAGCAAAACAAGATCATTGCGAGTACAGGGAATGATTAGCTTTAACGGAGAAAGTGGACTTGTTTTGATAGATTCTAGGAGTTCCACGAGGAGTTGGAAGCTAAACAACTAGGCAATGGAAAGCTCTTTGGAATTCATCCACATGGTAGATGTATCATTTTTGGTCCAAGTCTTCAAAATCTTTAGTGATAGTCTGAGTCACTGCAGCTGCCCCTTTGAGCCGATAAGAGCAACTAGCTCTTAAAATTTAAATTGCAAGAATAAATTGGGTCTTGGAAATGGTTGGAATGATCTTCATGCAAGTGTTTTGGAGTCAAAATAATATAAAGTTTTTTCCTCCTGAACTCCATGTCTTGCTCTTGGGGCCGAAAAATACACTCTCTGTGTTCTAATTTCACATTGGCATGATGACAACATCATGGTTTATCAAGCTTGAGCGCAATTTTCACCCTCAGCTGTCCCTTGTCCAATTGGTGCCAAGGGGACAATGGGGACACACAAAGTGCGCTCCCCCTATTGAAGTTTACACTTTCGTCACTTAAGACTTGCAAGTTGGTGTGTTAGGAGCATGTGCAACTCAAAATCATGCCCCCTCCTCATGATGCATGGACCCTTGGCACATTTTTCAAGAAATTTTACCCTTTCCCTTTTCCCAACATCTAAAGGGACATTTACAAAAAAAAATTCCCCCTCCACGGATCTACTTTTTGATCACATTTGGAACCTCAGTTTAGTTCTCGAGCACCTATTTTCAGCTCTTTAATCTTCCTCGTGCATGAAACCACATGCTAAAACTTTTCATGATCTAGAGAAAAACACATGTTGGTTTCCTTGATGTCCATCTTCTTCCTTTTAAACTATTTTCAAGGGTTCAACTCCACCTCTAATCACCGACTGACCATGATTAAACCTGTTTAGGTTAAACATGAGTTAAAGTGCTTGAGAAAGAGAAATGGTTAACTAAAACACTTAACCATTTTTTATGCATTTCAAATTTGAATTTTTCCTTTGTAAAATCATCTCCATGTTGTTATGTTTTTGAAAATTTGTTAGAAACCTTTATACCTAAAAATATAAAGTTTCTCATATCTCCAAAACCCCTTGTACGATTTCCATAATATTTTAACAACAAACTCTTCTAAAAACGCCCTTTTGTTGAACCAAACTTGCATCCATTGGTGGCCTATACAATTTTTAATATTAAGAAAAAAAATTCAAACATTGCACTTGCCTTTTCGGATCTATAAAGTTTTAGGTATTGAAACCTCTAAAAATTAGAGTAAAGCATCTATGTGAATAAACCTAAACTCTTGAGACCATTTTCATCCTATTTCAACATCCATAGGAACACCTTCTATAAATAGTAAGTTATACCATAACCTAACTGTCTAAAAATAGTAAGTTGTGAAAATAATTCATTCTACAAGTTTTCATCACACCTTACAAATCAAGAACACTCAAAAGTGATAATTTGGGTAACTTATTAAAAATAGACATCTTGGAATAGGACCTACAAAAATTAGTAAGTGTTGGGATTGTGGTCAAAGTGTCTATACTCATTCATCTCATGTTCATATCAATGGTCTTCATCATTAGAGTCTAAATACTTACATTCAAAGCCAAATTCAACTTCAAACACTAAGTATCCTAATGTGGGTGATAGTGAGGTGATAAATATGGATCTAGAAGACTGGAATTTAAGGAAATTGAGTGAACACCATGCAAATGTAGAGGGGAATAATTTATTAGGTGGTATTTTCAGAGTTTTCAGGGTCATATTTACAATATTTAACAATTGTTTCATGGCTCAAGTGGTAAAGGAAGCCTTCGTAGACCCCAAAAACTTATTCTTGAGGTGAATTATTTAAGGCATGTTGGGAGGCAAGAGAACAAACAGTTTAATTCATCTTAGTGATCCCGTGATGGGATCATCATTCTTGAGTTATGTAGATAGTTATCTCAAGTTCACATAGTGTGGATCTTGTGGTGGTGCTCCATCACTTAATCAATGCTTTGGAGTATGTTCTCATCTTGCCAAAAAAGGAGGTTACACTTTGTTTGCTAGATTTTATGCTCGGTTAAAAATACAACCTAGGAAGTCATGGGAAAAATCCCCTTCATTTGACGATGAAGGACTTGTATGCTTTTTGTTTATTCTACAACCTATCTAAATATTTCTAGGTATTGTTGTAATTGAATAACTCGAGCACCTGTTCTGCGACTAGGGTTTTGACTGCTCCAGGATTGCTCCGCGACTGTTCCGCGGCCGTTCCGTGGCTGTTCCGCGGCTGTTCCGCGGTTGTTCTACGACTGTTCCGTGGTTGTTCTGCTCCGAGACTGCTCCGGGATTACTCTGCGACTATTCCGCGGCTGTTCCGCGCCTGTTCCGCGGCTGTTCTGCGATTGTTCCGCAGCTGTTCCGCGACCATGGAAACTTGCTCATGGAGGTCCAAGCTATTCCCTCAATCCATAGGGGTGTTTACTGCCCTTTCCTCCATCTGGGATGATGAAGCGAAAGTGCACTGCATTTCTGTTCCAGAATCTGTGATTGAGAAGGCCAAGTCCAGGTTTCCCTTTACACTAATTGGAGCTTTTGCAGGCTATCGTCCAAATATCGATGCTGTCCGCAAATGGTGCGGACGGAAGTGGTGCTGCTGGGTTGATATCATCGCTCTTCCCGACCACGCCCTCCTGTTCAATTTTTCTAAGGAAGATGAGATGATTAAGGTTCTCGACGCTGCTCCTTGGATGTTTGGAAGAACTGCCCTGCATCTGAAGCGATGGAAGCCAGGGGTCTCTCTTCAAATCAAGGAATTGCCCATTTGGATATCTCTGCCGGCTCTTCCAGTGGAATTTTGGGAGGACGAAGTCCTTTTTGGCATAGCAGCTTCAATGGGAGAGCTAATATCCTTGGAACCTGCAACAAAAGCCAGAATCAGGCTTGTAAGAGCACGACTATGTGTTAGCATGGAGGTGGGGGTTGTTCTCCCAAAGAATATCATTCTTTCTTCTCCCACGGGCCGTGTTGTGCAGAACATCATCCCTGAAGACCACAGTTTGGTCTGTCCCAAATGTTGGAAGGTCAACTTCCAAGCCAAACTATGCAAGTGCTCCGCGGAGATAGTGGATGAAATAGACAGGAAAAATAGCAGAGAGGAGGTGCGGATCTTCGAAGGAGAGATCCCTGACACATTACGCATAGGAAATTACAACGATGGCGGAACTAACCAGTCTGATATGGCTCTACTCGCGGCTTCACACGGTGACCTCTCTACACGCATGGGACAGGCTGCTACGGCGTGGAAGACGCGGGAAATTCCATTCAAAACTGGTCACGAGTCAAACAAGGTAGATAGTGAATCTTCCGAATGGGAGACTGGGTCAGAAACAGATTTAATTACGGCAGATTTGGAGACTGCCACGCGGGAAGGGAACCGACATAGTAAATCTATGAAAGCTCATAAACAAAGACCTTTAAATGCAGATTTGAACCGTTGCAGAAGGAAGATGGACAGTAAAAGTGAGGCGAGGGTTTCAAATTCTGTTTTAAATGGTAATTTAGAGGAGGTTCTCGACGTGGATGACGAAAACATGGCGGGCTGGAGCACTGTTTGTAGAAAATCTTTCCGCGGTTTTCGTGGTGGGGGTGCGCGCCGGGGCACTTAGGCTGGTTGTTATTGTTCCCATCGGCGCTGTTCTTTTGCTGTTCTCTTGCTGGGCTTTGCGGGTTTTAGTGCTGTCTTTAGTTGGTTCTATTCCTGCTTGCGCCCTTGTTGTTTTTGACCTTTTGATATTTTGCTCACTTGGGCACATCTGGCTTCTGAGTCATCTTTGTACAAGGGTATAGTCCCTTTCAAAAAACTATTTGCCAATAATAAAAAAATTGAATAACTCGAGCACCACAATTAAACAATTTACCAGCAAGTAAGCAATTGTATGTTTTACCTAAATATAATAACTTGAAAAAATAATAGACATAGAATAGAAATGAGAAAGGATTTATGATATGTAGGAAAATGTCGTTTGCAACAAGTAGGTTTCAGAGAAAGTTACTCACACATATAGAATAAAAAAATATTGGTTGGTTCTAATAACTTTTAAGAAAATTAAAAATAAGTTGACACTTATAAATGCTAAGATAACACAAATTTTATCATTAACATTCACAAATGTCATAGTTAGAATTTTAGTGGACAAAATGTTCAACCAAAATATTTCTTCCTTATTATTAAATTGTAAATTGTTTATAGTACGTACATCTAGTTATTTAGACACAAATTCCAAAATAACCATATACAACTTATAATAGATTCTTGGCCAAAACTTCAGAACCCTTACCCTTAGGCGTCTTCTTCTATTTATAGTTATTACAAGTAAATCATAAGGAAAAAATACCATTATACTTCAATCAATGGATAACTAGAAAATAGTTAGGAGTTGAGAACTTCACTCCTCAAATTCTTCTTTTCATGCCACCTAATTGTTTTTAGAATGTTCAGACATTAAAAACAAAAATTACTACCCTCAAGTAATTGAATTTATCAAAAAGCTTAAAGTAATGGTAATTTTACACCACATTACTTAAGTCTTATAATTGATATACTTAAGAAGTAAAGAAGAAAAGTAAAAGAAGAAGTAGAAGAAATATAAGAAATAGAAGTATTACTCTGGATTGGTAGCTTATGTTTCCACTTTATCTCTCATTTTACTCTTGTCTTCACCTACATCCTATTATTAATATTTACACTTCTCTTTATATATATCATATTGATCTCTCATGTATTTGATTGAGTTATTATTTGCCTCGGCTGCAACCTCCATTTCTGTCTCTAACATGAGCAATTATTTTTCCATAACATTATAACCTCCTCTCACCTTCCCAGGATAGGATTCCAACTATTTCACATTATCCTAAGGATATGCTAATTTATCAAGAGACTTTTGATTGAAAGGAATAATATCCTCATTCATCAACTGTTGAAATAATTGAAGGAATTCATCAATAGTTTGCGGGGATCTAGAAGTACTATTTTTTTTCAGATCATATATTACGTCATCAATTTCTTCCATAATTGGCTTATCTTTTTCATCCATTATTTTCATATTTTGCATTATATGCTTTAAAATTCTTTGACTAAATAAAAGAATATGCTTCTGTTGCCTCCCCTTCTTACCGGATCATTCAGGTGCAATATTCTCTTTGATTAAAACATTATCTGAAAATGAATCTATCTCCTCTAAACTTTGCATTTGTAACTTAGCTATCCCACATTTATTATCTTCTTCTCACTTCAAGTTCTTCAATTTTTCAATTTTCTAATTCTACTCAACAATTTTAACCAGTATTTTTTTATAGTAATATGTGGTTGTTTTAGTGATTTTAGCCACACATTCTTCTATAGCCTTTTATCTATCACCTATTTCTTCCATTATTGTGATTACTTAAGGATTAAAATGTTCCTTTGTAAGTACCAGATGTGTTGAATTTCTTATAACCTTCAGTATAATATCCCATATCTTAGATGTTTTCTCTTTTAACTGAACATTCTTTGCTTTATCTTCATCTAGCTTCTGGAAAAGTCTATTAGTTAGTGTTTTCGTATCATACTATAAACCTTCAGTCGTGACCTCTCCTAATGGTACCTATGTGATCATCAAACCTTCTTTATTCAATTATCCTTTTCTTTTTTCCCATTTTTGGAGTAGATATTTTAGCAAACTTTTTCCCTGAAGAATAAATGATTAACTTATAAGTTACCTTGGAAGCCTTTAGCCTTCTCCTTTTCTTTTCAATGTTTTTCAATAATTAGAGATCCATCTCCTCCAAATTGAAAACTTCCTTTGAAGTGGGAATATATTTCTTATCCAACCAATTCATGAAATCTTGTCTTGAAATATCTTGAGCATTAGGATGAACAATCATTTGTTTTCCTCTTTCTCCTGTAGGGGAAGTGTTACTATTTCAAGATGCTTCCCAGGCTCCCCAGTAGTAAAGTCTTGTTGAAAAACTCCTCCCAATTCAAACATATTTTTTTTATCAATTCCTCCTCTATTTATTCTTTAATCCCTATATCAATGTCTTCAATATTATCTTGTGTTGTATAATATGGGAATGAAGAAGATCCAATTGTTTGATTATGCACATCATTAACAAATTCCCTCTCAATCTCCCCTTATTCAACCTCTACATCTTTTATCTAAGCTTCACTTTTTTCTAATGTTTGAGATAATTATTGAAGAGAACCACCATCTTATGTGCCTTGTTGCTTCTCAGTAGATATTTCCTGTAGATACGGTGGAGGGGGAGGAATGAATGGTAGAGTGCAAGGAAGATGTCTAGGAGATGTAGGTCATATAAAAACTAAAGGAAATATGAATGAAGCTGGATTAAGTGATGGAAACATCATTACTCCTTTAGATGTCAACAAATAAGCAGTATCCTATGAAATGGATTTTGAAATTAGAAGATTCTTGGTTCTTTCCCTTTTAATTGGATTCAAATTTGAAGCCACTCCACTAATTTCTATTGGATATTCTTTCCTCTTCTTTCTTTCATTGGTGACCTTTTGTTTCTTAGTGCCTATCTGATTGATATATTTCATCACGGATTCCTCAAGGAAATAAACTTGACTAAGAAACCATTCAAAATTATAAAGAAAAACCTTTTAAGTTATTTCCATAATTGATTTAGAAATTTGAGAAACTAGAAGAAAACGAGCACTATCACCTCCTTCATCATAATAAGCACCAGAAATTACTTTCCCATCATCTATGAGTTCTTTCGGAATTTGAGCCAATCCAAATTCCAAAATCTTTTGTGTAGTCAACCAAATATAATATCTTCTCTGCACTTCAAATTCATCTCTGCAATCATCCCAAAAATCTTCCAGTGCTGGTAAGTGTGGATAACTTAATGAGACTTATTTCTTGGTGATATTTCTATAGTCAAAATTTACCCCCACCTTAAAGGAAATATGATTATAATGGAGATATATTTCCTTCTCAACATTTCTTGCCTTATGAATGTTTGTACAATGATATTTCCCAGTCAAAATGGGAAAATGAACTACTGATCTATGGATACCTTGTTGCAAATCATGGAGCACTGCTAACTATCTACATAACTGAAACAAAATCCATCTATCTCTTGGATATTTGGGAAAATTCAGTGGAGAATTTGATAAACCAAAAACTCTTAGATATGTGAATTGAATAAAATGAACCCATATGCTTGGACTACATTCCATGCTTCATCAGTCACTCTCTTGGATCTCATGTATGGATAAAGACTACAAATGACCTCGTACAAGAAGAAATCATTAACTTGCTTATATGATTTGAAGTATCCTAGTAAGGCCAACTACTGATAATATTCTTAGATGGGTTTATGAGTCAGTGTGTCAACAGTCCTAAGCTTGGAAAAAACTCTATGTGCTTATATAACATATACAAGATAAGAGCTCATCTTGAAATACAAAGTTTTAATGACATTATTCAACTGGAAATCAATATTTTTGATGATATTTTCAGCCCAATTGATCCAATAATTATGTTTTTCATTCTTAATCACCCTAATAAAATAGTACGTCTGTGATGCCCATTAAAACAACCCACTTGAGACCCAAGAAACAACCTGAGGATTAGTTAGGAAAATTATGGAATATTTTTTTTTGATGAGAAGTGTCTACAACCAGGTTGCAAGACAACAGTTAACATTATCAGGTTCTAGATAAAGTTTAATCTACTAGAACATACTTTACTTTTATTAACAATTATCAAAGGTCACAAGGTCCAAATTTTAGGGTTAGAAGTTTTTAGTTAGATTCGGGGGGGTAAATTAACACCATACCCACTCTCTAGCAGGCTTAGAGTTTTAACTTGATTTTTCTCACACTTAAGACTTTAAAAATTTCCATAAATCATTCCCATTGGATAGGAAATTTTATCACCTTTCCAATGATATAAAGAAGTCCCCCTAACTCCTTGTAAAACTCCAATTATGCATCGGTAGACCTTAGGGGTAAAATTTTCCCCCAAGGGGACATGTGTCAACTAGGGAAGGAGAACCTTTTTCGGGTTTGTTGGTATCCAAATTTGTTCTCCTTTTCAATTTGAGTAGAACCATAGATATGTCATGGAGATTGAATATAGATTAAACCATGTTGTATGTTGTTGGTAGCTGAGGATATGGTCTAGCTAGCACTTAGGTTTGTGGAGAAATGGATAGCACTCCAATAGGACTTGATCTTGTCCTAGATGTTTTAGGTTGTGCCTTACAACCAAGCTAAGAGGACCTATTTTGCAACCTTGTAATGATGAAGGAGATGAGTATGTCCTTCTCTTTGCTTGAAATTCTATGATGGAGGTCTTAGTGAAAACATGATCAACACCCCAGATTTGAACTCTCACAAGTTATCACTTCTCAAAACATGGGTATGTTCTCAAGACAAGGCAAAGGTTACTAAAGACATTGGAAATCCTGATCTGTTGTGCATACTTTTACAAATAGATTTTGATCTTCTGTGGGTATACACATGAAAATTAGGGATAGTACATGATAGGACTTTTGTTTTTGGGTGATTTTTGGTGGGAGATTGATAAGACAAACTAGGATAGATCAGATCTTTGACAATCTATACAATACTTGAACAACTATCAGATGCAATGCCTAAAATAATCAGGATGTTCTTTAAAAAAAAAGAGGCACAAATGGAAACCCAGGCTACACTCTTCACACAATATTTGAGAACTCACCACAAAATCTTGAAGTAAAGAACTCAACTAAACACAAAAAACCATGATCAAACCATGCCTAAGGTACCCCCAAAGGCTTACAAGAAATCTCTACAGTCAAGGAAGGTAAAGTGATTTTAAATTTATTTATCTCCTTTCTAGATGAAGGCTCTTTTGAGTATGAGATTGAAAATGCCACTAAAATATCAACCAGAATTGGAGATCCTGTGTGATTCCTAAAGATTTTCAATGGAAGATTACAACAAGAACAAAAAAAATTATTTGCAGGCATTTAAAAGTTGATAACCGACATCATATTGCCCAAAGAAAAACACAGATTTAATTCAAAACTTGTTAAATTCAACAGTAGGGGAGAGTTATATGAACAATCTTAGAGTTGTGTGGTGGCTATACACTTATAACCAACCCACATACATGAATTTTCCAACACATGAGGCATTAACCTGGTTCTTTGGCTGATTTTCACAGAAAATGAGATTTTTCTTAGAATGTACTCATGATTTTCAACTCCCAACCTTTTACAAATTCTCCAAAATGCCACATTATATTCTTCCTTCCCAAGGAAAGAATATGCTATGGGATCAAAAATTTCACAAAAAACCTCATGATTTAATGATAATGAAATCGAATGGAAGAACAACTCGCAGGTTGTTAGGTGTGCGTAAAAAGTTAAATCATTACACAAATTCGGATAACTATCCACCCCAAGGGCACATTTTTATCATTCAAGCATGCAAGCATCTTTCATTCATCATTTTTCACTTTTTCCCCTTTTCAATTTTACCTCTGCAACTTTTGATGTTGACATTTCACGTTTTTTCTCGGGCCTGAGCCAAAATTACATCAAAAAGACCATAGATCAAAAAATTAGGTCATGAAAATGATGCCATTGTTCTCAGAAGGCCAAGGTGACACAAAATCATATAAGATTCGATGAAATTTGATGAAGAAATCATGATTCCAAGCTTCTTGGAGCTCCCATGGCGGCCCAAACAAACAAATGCACAGTAACCATCGATCTCCTCTAATTTTAATATCAGCCCTCCACATGGAAAATGCCATTTAAAAATAATCTAAATATTACCTTTTTCGACTATGGATATCGTGGGACACGTGTCAAAACGTGACTAGATCGGGCCCATGCCTTCCAAAAATGCTTTTACGACCTTTTTAAAGTTTTGGAAAATTTTGCAAAATTTCCCTGCTTCACCCCTAGACCCGCCACGTGTCCATATGTTGGCCCCATTGAAAACCATGGATCGATTCAATCAATTTTGCCACTTTTTGGAAAAAAAAAAAAATTCCCACAATCCCCTACACTTCTGCCTTCTCGATACCATGTGGCGATCTCTGATTCGCTGCGGGGCTAATTCTCCCTTTCATACTTTAACCTATTTTGCCAAAAATGCAAAAGTGCCAAAGTTCCCCCTGAAGTTCAAACCTCCACCTCTCCATTTTGATCAAAAATTCACACAAGGCATTTGACTTATGAATTTTTAGACACGTGTCTCTACCTGATTGGAGCGGGGCTATAATCCATTTTTCACTTTTAGAAAACAAAGAAAAAAATCATCAAGTTTTCCCTCAGCCCCTTCCTTTATTTTGCAAATTTTGGACACGTGTCCTCTTTTGATTGGCTCTCAAGCTTCGGCCCAATATTTCACTTTTACCATTTGAAGTTAAAACTTCAAAGTCATCACAAAACCCACTGCCCCATCCTGACCTTTCCTAGATACGTGTCCACCTGTGATTGGCTGCGGAGTTTCGGGCCAAATTTCCACCTTAACACTTTGAGCCAAAAAACATCAAAATTCGCCAAGTCCCCCCACCATCCGCATGCCCTCTGTGCCACATGTCCTCTCCCTATTTGCTGTGGGCCTTCGGGCCGAAATGTGATTTTGAAAATTTTGCATAATGAAAGCAAAATTTCCTAAGGAAACCTTGCCACCCGGCAATCCCCTAGCCAATCAAAATGTGCCACCTAGGCACTTCATTGCAGAAGGCGGAGCCACGAATCAAACTTTTCCCTTTTCCAAAAATTCAAAAAATGATAAGTTAGAGACATTTCCCAACAACCCTTGACCAATAGAAACCCGCCACATTGCCCGATGATAAATTTTTACGGGAAAACGACACCCGTATGACCGTCAAATCGTGAAAAAATTAAAGGATGCCCCAAAATTCAAAATTTTCAATGAGGATGACAAATTTCTTGGTTTTGAACCAACTGAAACGTGATTTTACAACATCCCCAATCTAGGATTTGGATTTTCAATTGCACACAAGTATGAATCGATCAATTTCATTTTTTCATGATTGGGCAAGAAAGGAAAATGACAGAGCCTATATATTTGTAAAATTTAGGGCACACACAGGTTTTCCTCTTAAATCAAGGCAAAATAATAGGTTTACGGGCATTTCTGAAGTGTTTCAACCAGAGGGAGGAAATTGCAGGTCACCAATTTGAGAAATAAAATGTTTTTGAGCAAAGTCAGACATGAAAAATTAGGGCACACAATGCAAGCTCAGAAATGTCACTAACATTGGCTCTTGCTTTGGGATGGGCACTCCCAGTGAGTGCCACAAGGACAAAACATAGACCAAGTGCAAAACAATCCATTGGGCAAAGGAGTCAACATGCAAGAAAGCAAAAAACCAGAACCACCACCAAAAACGAACCAAGAAAACAACTAGAATGGATGCCAAGAATGAAGGGAAAATCACACACCACAAACAAAGAAAAAACAAAGGCTATACAACTATACAATTTGTACATACCTCAACTTAGGGATTAATCCAAGAAATGTTTTAAATGTCTGGCATTAATAGGCAGCTCCAGTAATTCCCCATCTAGATCTTTGAGAAAAAAGGGTATGTTCACCAATCCTGATATCAATGGCATAAGGACCCATCCATAACGCATCAAATTTTTCTTCATGCCTACTATCCCACAACAAAACTAGATCTCCAACACCAAAGGCTATAGGAGTAGACCTTCTTGTCAAACAATCTCTTCAATTTTTCTCTAAATCTGATATGCCTCTGATGGGATGCTCTTCTCTCCTCATCAAGCTCAATAATCTGATTGATCCTTAATTCATATGGGCTAATCTCTTGATCTTCCAACTATTGGGAAAACTGAAATGTAGATAATTACAAGTGCAAGGGTAGAAAAGCCTAAGTTCCATACACCAATTCAAACAGGCTTTTACCAGTAGCTCTTTTAGGAGTTATCCTATCAACCCAAACTGTAAATTTCAATTATTCTCCCCACTTCTTCTTGTTCATTTCCAAGGTTCTTCTAATGATCTTCAGTAAGTTCTTATTACTAGACTCAGCTTTTCCATTCCCTTGGGGGTTATAGTTTCAAGAATAATTCAGATTAATTCCATATTCATTGCACATTACCATTAAAGGTTTGGCTCTAAAGCACATGGCATTATCAGATACAATCTTAACTGGAACTTCAAATCTGTATATGATATGATTTAATAAGAAGTCCACTACCACTTGGTGTATTGCCCTTTTAGATGGGATTGCTTCAACCCATTTTATAAAATAATCAGTGGCTACAAGAATCCACTTGTGACCGGCACTAAAAGGATCTGAAATTACACCAATGAAGTCCATCCCCCATTGCTTGAAAGGAGCTTCAATTGATACATTCTGCAAAGGAAGGGGAGCCTGAAGCTTTCAGCCTTCCAGAGAAGTGTTGACAACTATCACATTTTCTAACTAGTTGGGTTGCATCTTTAAAGAGAGAAGGCCACCAATAACCAGCTCTCAAAATATCATGTGTTGTTACTCTACTAGCAAAGTGTCCTCCACAAACTCCCCCCATAAAAATTAGTAACTATCTTGGGAGCTTCATCTTCAGCTATGCATTTCAAGAGGACACCTTTAGGGTTCTTCCAAGCCAGCCCAAGGTCTGTAATGATATATTTTTGAGAAGTTAGTTTGAGAGATCTTTTCTAATTTTTATTTAAATGTATTAGGACAACAAAGGTGTCTAAGGTAAAAGATTACATCCTTATACCACTCATAATTTACCAACTTTGCAAGCACATCTACCCTTTTTTCCTCTAGCTGATTCACTTCCACATTCTGCAAGTTACTCTTAGCCATGAGCTTAGCAAGACCCAAACCTCTTACCAACTTTGTGGTTTAGATGTCCATATCACACTCCTATAGTTTGTTCACCCATCTACATATTTTTCTTGAGATCTCCATATCTGATAAGATGTCTTTCACCATGGTGTGGGGGAACATAGGAAACAACTTTTGAACTCAATATATAAGGCATGAAAACTTTTGTTGCTTTCACCAAGGCAAATGCTTTCTTCTCCATGATTGTATACTTCAACTCAGTAGCTTGTAAAGCCTTGCTAAAGAAGGCAATAGGCCTCTTAGCTTCAGTCTCATCCTTTTGCAGCAAAACAAAAAGCAATGGTATACTCATAAGCAAAGGAAAAGATTTGGAAAGGTCTCTTATAGTTTGGGGCTGCTAAAATAGGTGCTTGTTTAAGTGCATCTCTAATTCCTTCAAAAAATTGAATGACAGACTCCTCCCATTTGATAACTTGGTTCTTCTTTAGCATGCTTGTGATTGGAAGAGTTAACTCAACAAAGTTGGAAACAAACCTTCTAATAGAATTAATTTGACCAAAGAAGGACTGAATGCCTTTCTTGGTTCTTGGGATAGGTACCTTGTTGATTGCTTCCACTCTCTCAAGGTCTATCATAACACCATTTTTTGACACAATGTGACCAAGAAACTTATAATTTTGCATGCCAAAATGACACATCCTTAGATTAAGAGAAATTTCATACTCCCCTACATCTGATCAACATCTTCTATAAGTGTTGCAAATGATCACCTCTATGTCTTGAAAATATAGTCACATCATCCTAGTAAATTGCAATAAACTCATTGATGTAACCAGCAAAAGAAAACATCCATTTCTCTTTGAAAAGTGGCACCAACATTCATCAAACCAAAGGGCATCCTAACAAAAACATATGTCCCCCAAGGCATAGTGAATGTTGTCTTAAGTCTTTCTGATTCTTTAACTACCACTTAATTATATCTGGAGAAACCATCCAATGTGGAAAGCAATTCAGACCCTATCACAAGCTACAACATATTTTCCATATTTGGAAAGGGATAGTTGTCCTTCATGGATGATTTATTTAGATTTCTAAAATCGACACAAATTATGATGTCTCCGTTCTTCTTTCTGATTAGTACAAGGTTTACAACCCAAGATGAATACCTAGTGGGCTGAATAATACCTCCATCTCTCAACTTCCTTAACTCCTCTTGCATTTTCATGGAGAGAAGTGGATTAATTATCCTTTTCCTTTGTCTGAATGGTTTGGCATTTGTTTTCAAGAGGTATCTCATGCTGAAATAAATCTTCTCTATATGCTTTCAGCTCTGAATAGGACCAAGCAAGGCAGTCTTGATATTTTTTCAAGAGTTGGGCATAGGATTGTTTTTCTTCTTTACTTAAATTTCTGCCCAACCAAACCTTCCTTGGTTTTTCCTTTGTTCCCAAGTCATGCTCTTCCACATCCCTCAAAGCAGACATGTTTCTATTTATGATGTAATCAACATTGTTAAAATTTGACTCAAGTGCAACAGGACCTCTAGGAATGGTGTTTGTTTTTAGTTGGATGATATTTTTTCCAAACAAAGTTTTTCTTCCTTTAGTCATGCATACCATTGGCTCCCAATAAATATTCTAATTTATAAACTCACCCTAGTTTTGTAAGAACCTTAGAAATTGAGCATCAATGTTAAAGACTTGCCAATGTTTCACATTATCAGGGACAACTGGCCTAGTCAGCACTTTAATATTGTAATCACAATAAGGTGAAACGGTGTAATTTTCAAATGTAAAACCTAGAATTGTTAAATTATCAGCAACAACATTAAGACCTTTGTCATGGTAAACAATGTTAAAGGAATCAAACATTTCAATTAGATCCCAAACTGTATGCTTATACTGCTTCATACGCTGATTTTTTATAGCGTAAAGTTTTCTTATTTGTCTGACAACCAACTCTGAGTCTCCTTTTGCAACAATATCTTTCACTCCATACTTCCATGCAATCCTTAACCCAACAACAATGTCTCATATGCAGAAACGTTGTCAGTGCATTCAAAATTAAGTTTGAAGGAAAAATTAAACTCCTCTAAACTAGGAGAAAGAGAACTATACCAGCACCATTTCCAAATTTGGAGCAAGCTCCATCAAATAGTAGGGTCCAAGGAGAACCTACCACATCAAGACACTTTGATTTGTCCATCTTGTGTTCTTTTCCACCAGCAAAACCAATGAAATTATCAGCATCTACATCAGCAAACAACACTTCATAGGAAGCATTGTTCAGATCTTCAATTAGGTGTAACATCTTCTTTTCACCATAAAGTTTGACTAGGCTGCCCTCAATGGGAATGGTGGAAAAAGACATATCCATATGAACACTGCCACCAACACTTGCAAACCATTTTATTGACAAAATCATACCCCATTTGGCAGGGTAGTCACCAATTACAACATCAAGCTTCAAATTCTTACTCGGATAGGTTGTAAGTTACACTACCAAACCCTTCACACAACCAACCACAGGAACTTCTCTTAAATCCATGGTAGTACACTTCCCATAGGCAGCTGTCACTTTGATATCCAAATCATTCATGAATTCTAGAGGTATGACATTACATGATGCACCAAAATCAAACATACAATTGTGAAGTAGCTTATCTTTTATGAGTAAAGTTGTAAAGAATGAATCAACATTGAATTGGGAATCAACCAAAGATGTCCCCAAATATACCTCAGGTGTCTCTACAAGATCTTCTACTACTGGAAGTGTTTCAAAGTCAACAATGATCTGAGGTGGATTTTTAACAACATTCACATTTCTGCCTGGAGTAACATTCTCTTCTTTCAATCCCAAGTACTCAAATGCTCTCTTCTTATGTTTAGGAATTCTAAGCAACTCAATAATTGGAACACTCACTTTAATTTGGCTCAATACTTGGGCTATGTCATAGGGGACACTCTTTGGCAAAACAACATTGGAAGGGAGACAAGAAGATTCATCGGATCCATGAAAGATTCTTGCCAGCTTAGGCATGATGAGGACTATAATTTTTGCTTGGGACAGTAGAGCTTTTAACAAGTGTTTATTTCCTAGGAGCTTCTTTTGGAATGCTTGTGAGCAAGGGTGTTTTAGGTATGGATTGAGGCCCACCTCCCTTAACAACCTTAATTCTAGTGTTATAGTCCTTCTCTTGAGCTACAACAACATTCATCAACAATTTTCTATCTTCCTCCGAAGGGATACCACCATCATACTTCTTAATCATCAAATCTCTTAAGTATTCAAAGTCATTGTTAAGAATTTCAAAATCTTGCACTACATCAACTTCAAGAGCATTAAGGGGGAGAAAAACTTGTGCCCATTTGATGCAATCCCAAAAGGTAGCAGCAGTCCAAGCACTTATTACTTCAGTAGATGTTACTCCTCCTTGTGAGCTTGAAGAACAACCCATCATGCAAATATCATCATTAGTTCCATCCTCATTATCGGCTTCATCAACCTTCTGGTCCACTTCACATGGAGGATGAGGAAGAAAACATCTATCACACCAATCTATATCAGCAACTTCACCAATAGCAGTAACCCTTGAAGTTAGAGGGTCAGGAACCAATCTATTTTCACGTGTTTGGGGTTGTGTATTTGCAGATCTAACACGCCCTTTACCCTTGTCATCAAACCTCTACTCATTCCTATAGTGATTTCCAAATCTATCTTGTGCCTGCTACCTTGGCTGACCTTTTGAAGTCTGCCTAATTCCCTTCTCAGCTCTTGCCAACTTGTATAAGATTTCCTTAATAGCCCCTGCCAAAGTCTTCGCAACCTCTTCTAAATCAGCACCTTTGCTAGCTTGAGGTTTTTCAGGGTTTATGAATTTTACACCATCTCTCCTAAGAGGTTTCCCAATAGCCTTGATATTGGTCTCAATTTGAAGTGCCATGGTGAAAGCTTTTCTTATATTGGTTGGGTTCTTGTCTCTTAGGTAATAGGCTACCTTTTTATCAAATACATCTACATATTTGATTAAATAAGATTCATCACAAGGCCTCAAACCAACAGGCATCCTTCTTAAAGTTTTTTTGAACCTTGTGTTAAAGTCATGGACTAATTCATTAGGGTTTTTATTTATATTCTCAAACTCAAATAAAAGAAATCTAGGATCAGTCTTGTCACCATATTACAATCTAAATGCATTTTTCATTTTAGTCCATGAATCAATAGAGTTATTAGGTACAACCTTGTACTAATCCCTAGCATCTTCTTCTAGTGTATGAATAAACAATTTAATATACACATCGTAAAATTCTATCTCAAAATATTTCATCATATTATAAAAAAATTTGAGATGCTGATCACCAGTAATAGCATTGTCACCCTGGAATTTTGGCAACCTATTTCTAACATCTTGTGGAACAACATTTGGGTAACCATCCATTCCTCTAAAATTTATAGAACCAAAGGCGTTAACAACAAATGGAGGTCTAGGTTGAGCCATATTGTTTGGTGGCGGTGATCTTGGAGGTGAGACAAGCTGATGAGGAGTGCTACGCCTTTGGGGCTCAAGAATGTGATTCACAAGAATGGTATCCTCTAAGTGTTGATTTTCTTGGAAAGTTTTACTCAAATTAAAACATAGAGGTGTAGATTGGAGAAGGAACTTACCAGGTACAGAAAAAGGACCTTCACTAGCTAAGGAAAACAAGTTTATGAGACGATTTCTTGAATCAGAATCACTTGAAGAAGAGTGATAGTCCTCTACCAAAGGCTGATCTCTCTCACTAATGGCTATATCTTTGTCTGATGTCTGACCTTTAACCACTTTCCAAACTCTTATCCCTTCCAACTCTAAATTTCTTGAATTTGAGAAAATTTTCTTAGTAGATTCTTTAAGGAAGAGAGATCTTTTTCCCTCTAGTTTTGCAGAGATCAACAACAAAAATAAATAAATGACAGAAAGCTTAAGGCACTGGTATTTTCTAGATAAAATCAGCATTGAGTTGCCACTAAGGAATTTCACATTATTTGTACAAGAATGCACTAAAATAATCTATCAAATGTATCTTATCACTCAAAAACCTTGCAAATCCTTATAAATCAGACCTTCTTCTTCTTAAATCAATCAATCACAATGCACCCAAAGTGAATGAACTGCTAGTAAATGGAAAAAAGGGAAGACAAAACTTGAAACCCTTATTTAAAAACTTGCAGATCTGAAGCATAGGATGACATTTTAACAATGTAGCAGCTAAAATACTTGAATACACAAAGTATTAAACTCTTCAAACACTTCAAAAACATGAAGAAATTCCAAGAAGTCCCCAGCAGTGGCGTCACTCATGTTGGTATCCAAATTTGTTCTCCTTTTCAGTCTGAGCAGCACCATAGATATGTCATGGAGATTGAACACATATTAGATAATGTTGTATGTTGTTGGTAGCCGGGGATATGGTCTAGCTAGCACTCAGGTTTGTGGAGAAATGGATATCACTCCAATAGGACTTGATCTTGTCCTAGTTATTTTAGGTTGTGCCTTGCAACAAAGGTAAGAGGACCTATTTTGTAACCTTGAAATGGTGAAGGAGATGAAGATGTCCTTCTCTTTGCTTGAAATTCTCTGATGGAGGCCTTGGTGAAAACATGATCAACACCCCAGATCTAAAATCTCACAAGTTGTCACTTCTCAAAACATGGGTATGTTCTCAAAACAAGGAAAAGGTTACTAGAGACATTGGAAATCCTGATCTGTTGTGCATACTTCTGCAAATAGATTTTGATCTTCTGTGGGTATACACATGTAAGTCAGGGATAGTACATGATAGTATTTTTGTTTTTGGGTGATTTTTGGTGGGAGATTGATAAGAAAAAATGGGATAGATCAGATCTTTGACAATCTATACAATACTTGAACAACTATTAGATGCAACGCCTAAAATAATCAAGATGTTCTTTCAACTAGAAGAGGCACAAATGGAAACCCAGATTGCACTCGTCACACAATATTTGAGAACTCACCACAAAATCTTGAAGTAAAGAACTCAACTAAACACAAAAATCCATGATCAAACCATGCCTAAGGTACCCCCAAAGGCTTACAAGAAATCTCTGCAATCAAGGAAGGCAAAGTGATTTTAAATTTGTTTATCTCCTTTTTAGATGAAGGCTCTTCTGAGTATGAGATTGCAAATTCCACTAAAATATCAACCAAAAATGGAGATCCTATGTAATTCCTAAATATTTTCAATGCAATATTGCAACAAGAACAATAAAATTTATTTGCAGGGATTTAAAATTGATAACAAACATCATATTACCCAAAGAAAAACACAAATTTAATTAAAAACTTGATAGATTCAACAGCAGGGGAGAGTTACATGAACAATCTCAGAGCTGTGTGGTGGTTATACACTTGTAACCAACCCACATACATGAATTTTCCAACACATGAGACATTAACCTGGTTCTTGTTGTTGCAGGCTCACAACACCCCTACTTCAGATTTGCAACAACAGTTTTGGCACGCCTGGTGGGGACAGCAGAGGCATCATTTTTTATTGCAGTAAAGTTAATGTGCATCTGCTGCAATTTTCTTGCTTAAAAGAGCTATTATTTTTCATATCTGGTGACTCTCAGGGGAAGAATCGATTGGTTCCAAGTACAGGCCTGAAAACTCATGAGAAGAATCACCACAAGGTCAAGAGTTGGAGAAGAAGAAGTGTTGTTTGAATACCTGCAATTATCTTCAAGAAGAAGGCAAAGAGGAAGAAGGATTCAAAGGTCTCCATCTCCACCAAATAGAAATCTCTCAACTCCTCCACCTGGTAGGCCTTTCATTCAGTCAACAAGGGTTTTAAGACCAATTAGAATGGCTCAGAACAATCCCTACGTCAACTTCACAGGCAACAGCCCACTTGCTCTCAATGCACAACATCCAGTTCCTATTGTAGCCTTGAAGAACATTCCCTACTTCACTGGAGAATATCAGACTACTCCAGGTGATCATGTTAAAGATATTTCTAACCTTTGTGTAATTCATGAAATTAATGAAATGCAAGTGGCTATCAAGTTACTGGCATCTTCCTTCAAGGGTAAAGCATTACAATGGTTTAGGAGCCTTGGAGCTGGTTCTATCACAAACTAGAATCAGCTGTGTATTGCACTTCATGAGCAATTTGGAGAGAAGGGAGACAACTTGTCTCTTTTAGAGCAGCTAACAACCATCAAGAGGGCTCCCAATGAGCAGCTGACCGATTTCAACTTCAGATTTCAAAAAACTTGGGAGAGGATTCCAGTGGTAGTCAGGCCAACAGTAGAAGGTGCTTGTCTCTACTATCTCAAAGCTTTAAATTCTGATATTTCTATGTTGATTCAGTCCATGTGAGGCATAACTATCCCTATGGCTTATAGCATTGCCATTAGGGCTGAAAATTGTTTAATCCAAGCTGGAAAACTTGCCCCTAGACCTCCCATGCCATTGTTTCCAAGTTTAGAGAGCCCAAACACCCATCAAGTACCTAATTTGGCTCCTTCTCCCACTCCTAGAAATCAGAGTTCGAATGAAGCTTCCACTTTATCTCCAAGTGCCCCAAATGAGCTTCAAGAGGTCATGAAGCAATTGCAAAACCTAGGCAATGAGCTAGTTACTCTCAAGAGGCAACAAGCCCAAGGTTTCAGACCTTCTTATCAACCCCAAGCTCAGCCTAATAGGTAGCCATACCAACCACAAAGACCACCTAATCCAGCTGCAAATATGAATCAAACAAGGCCTCCTGCCAATAGACCATTCCAACCCTATAATCCAAATGCCATATCTGCCTCTAAGGCATTAGTGCCAACACAGAACAACATTGCTCAGGAATATGATTGGTGCTTTCCATGCAACGAGCCTCATAACCAATCCATGTGTTTCAATGGTGCTCTCAATCAAGCACTAATGGTGACAGCTACTGGTGTGGAGGGCGAGGGCAGTCAAGGAAACAGTCAACAACAAGAAACATTCCAACAACAATCAGCCCCAAATGACACCACATTGGTGAACTGGCAAGCAGAAGATTTCTGTGGCATGAATCAAGCAGTTTCTCAAGGTGTTGCAGCCAACACAAGGTCAAAGAGGAGAAATTTGGGTGAAGAACAACCATTAGCCCCAGCCAATCCACAACCTTCCATGGCTCCACAAAATGATTGGCAAGCAAAGTCCAGTTTCAAATGCACAAGGGCAGCCAAGAACAGCCCCTAGGCCAACTCAAATGCTAGCTGTTGCTGCCCACGTGCAAGGAGGTAAATGTGTAAACCAAGGGACAGCAGAGAGATCCTTCATCACCATTCAGTATCATTGATCAGATGAAGAAGACAAACGTCAACATATCAATGTGGGAATCCCTATCTATCCCAGGCCAAAGAGATCTGCTGCAAGCTGCCATGAAGGATTGGCCAACTTCGAATCAGCAGGTTCAGATGCAAGACAAAGTGCTTACAAATGCTACCCAGCCTGAAGGAAGTCATGGAGGGCAACAAGGTAAAATGTTGAAGCCCCCTCCTTTCTATGTTTCATTAATCATTGGAAATCAGCTAGTACATAATTGCATGATAGACTCCGGGGCAAGTAGCTCAGTAATGCCTAAACAGATAGCTGATCAGCTAGGGCTCCAGTATGAAATAACATCCAAAGGGGTAGTGCAGCTAGATGGGACAGCAATAGCAACAGTTGGAGTGATTAGAAACTTGAGTCTTACCTTACATGCATGTCCAAATGTTGTTGTTTTACAAGATGTATCAGTCATAGACCTTCCACCACTCTTTGCCCTTTGCTTGTCAAGGGACTTCACAGCCAAGATTGGGGGGTATTTGTCTGCTGATTGGTCACACATGCTATTCAGAACAAGATATGGAACTAAGGCCACAATCAGATCTGAACCTATTGCAAACTTCCATATTGAGCCTTACACTCCAAGTCAGATTAATGCCAATTGCTCAGCATTTGATCAAGAAGATCACCCTAGCACTGATGAGGCTGACACCAAGATTGGAAGTATCCCGGATCTAACTCTTGATGAATGGGCAAACAAGATACATGCTTTTGATCCCTATCAAGAAGTAGAAGAATCTGCGCTAGGAGTTTATTGTTTACATGAAGAGAATCAACCTCTCCCCAGCATCACCAAGCCGGATCACAAAGACAAGAATGAAGTATGGCAATTGTTCTTTGATGGGTCAAGGAGTAGACAAGGTGCAGGAGGAGGAGCTATGCTCATTTCACCACAAGGTATAAAGTATTACTCAGCCTTCCATTTCCAGTTTTCCTGTTCAAACAACACGGCTGAGTATGAAGCCTTAATTCATGGACTGCACTGGGCAATGAAGAAAGGCATTAGGAATTTACAAGTATTTGGTGATAGTGAGCTAATTGTAAACCAAGTCAAAGGAAAAAATGCTGCCAAAAATGATCTGTTGAAGAACTACAAAAATCGGGTATGGGATCTTATTGAAGATCTTGAAGCTTTTAGCATCAATTCCATCCCAAGAAAAAAGAATGAAGCCGCTGACAGGCTAGCAGCAATTGGGGCTGCGTTTGATGTTGTAGAAAATATCAAAAGTGAAAAATCTCAGCCTCATATCAAATTGGTTGTGAGACCAGCTGTTCCAGATAACAATACAAGTTGGCAAGTCTTCGAGAATGATCAGCAAATTATTAATTTCCTACAAGAAGAAGCTGAGTTCTCCGCCAGGAATCAAGACAAGCTGCATCAGCAGTATGGTGACCAAGTGGTGCAGCTGAGAACTAACAAGTTACCAAAAGGCCTCATAACCTTGGAGTCAATCTTCAACCCGAATGATCAGTTCCGGAAGGAGAAAGCGAACATTCAAGTAAAGGGTGAAGATTCAGAGCCTATTTTAGTGGAAGAAGGCAAAACATTGCAGATTGGCAAAGTAAGTACCTCACAAGAGAAATCTGATTTTGTTCAGCTTTGTCAAGAGTTCCCAGATGTCTTTGCTTGGACTTACAAAGATCTAAGAGGTTTCAACCCAAAGTTGGCACAACATACTATTGAGCTGGATCCGGAATCCAAGCCTGTCAGGAAAAAGCAAAGGCCAGTGAATCCCCATATTGAACCTCTCATGAGAAAAGAGTTAAGCAAGCTTATTGAGGCCAGTATCATCTTCCCCATCAAACACTCAAGTTGGGTCACCAACTTAGTCCCAGTCAGAAAGAAGAATGGAGAGATCAGGTTGTGTGTCGACTTCAGAGATTTGAATAGAGCCTCTCTCAAGGATCATTATCCACTCCCTTCCATGGAGCAAATATTACAGGTTGTAGCTGGTTCAGAAAGGTTTTCACTACTTGATGGCTACTCAGGCTACAATCAGATTATGGTGAGGGAGGAAGATCAGTTCAAGACAGCCTTCACAACCAAATGGGGAACATATGCCTACAAGAAGATGCCATTTGGCCTATCAAATGCTAGAGCCACTTTCCAAAGGGCAATGGATATGGCATTCAAGGGGTTGATCAATAAAATAGTTTTGATATATCTTGATGACATCACTGTATTCTCCAAAAATGCAGTGGATCACCTTTTTCATCTGAGGCAGGTATTTCAGAGGTGTAGAAGAGTTCGGAGTATCTTTGAATCCCAAGAAGTGCATCTTTCTTGCACATGAAGGGAAAGCTCCTTGGCCATATTGTCTCCAAGGAAGGGATTAGCAATTGATCCAGAGAGGGTTGAAGCCATAAGAGCACTACCATTGCCAAGCCACAAGAAATCCCTTCAGAGTTTCTTGGGAAGGATAAATTTTGTTCGGAGGTTTGTCCCAGATTTTGCAGCCCTTGTCAAGCCCATCACCAAAATGTTAAAGAAGAGCATGGCTTTTAAGTGGACAGCAGAAGGCAAGGAGAGTTTTGAAGCAATCAAAGAAGCTATCTCTCAAGCACCAACTCTCATCAACCCAGACTTCTCCAAGGATTTCATCCTCTATGCATTTGGAGGTGATGACACTATTTCTGCCATTCTAGTACAGCAGAACAAAGATAATGATGAGCAGCCAGTTGCCTTCTTCAGCCAGAGCCTAGATGACTATGAGGTGAGGTACTCTTTTATTGAGAAGCATGTGCTTGCAGTAATCAGAAGCTTGAAGAAATTCAAGCATTTAATCTCAAACAACAAGGTCCAGTTGCTGGTCTCACATGTTGGAGTTAAGGACTTCCTCCTCAACAAGGATTTGAATGAGAAAAGGGCAGGTTGGATCACCCGTGTCATGGAATATGACATTGAGATCAAGATCACCAAGCTGGTAAGAGGGAAAGGATTGTGTGAGCAGCTGGTTTTGGGGAAGCAAAAAGAAGTATGCAACAAAGAAGAGGCTGTTTTGACAGTCCAGGACAGCCATGAGCCAAGTGGCAATCAAGAAGAAGACAATGCTTCCCCCACTCCTTGCTGGACCCAAGGCGTTATACACTTCCTAGGTACAGGCCTGTGCCCCCCAGAGATGAACAAGACCCAAAGGAGACACTTCAGGTTGCAGGCTGTTCCGTATGCCATTGTTGATGGAGTTTTGTTCAAGAAAGATGTGAATGGAGTGCTGCTGAGATGCATTAGCACAAATCAGATTCAAAGGGTGTTGGAAGAGTTTCATGGTGGACCAGCTGGTGGCCATTTTGCACCAAGAGTGACAGCTCTAAAAATCATGAAGGCTGGTTATTATTGGCCTAAAATCTTCAGTGATTGCTATGCATGGATCAAGAGGTGTAAGAATTGTGCATTCTTCACAGGAAAAGAGAGACTTGCTGCCCTCCCATTGCATCCAATCTCAGTTGACCAACCATTCATGCAATGGGGTTTGGACTTCATCGGAGTCATTAATCCCATTTCAAGCCAAGGGCACAAATGGATTTTGACAGCCACAGACTACTTCACCAAATGGACAGAAGCAGTAGCACTCAAAGAGGCAAATGAGTCTAGCATCTTAGACTTTTATGAGGGAATAACGACCAGATTCGGTGTACCTGCTACAATAATCTCTGATAATGCATTGGCATTCATTGGATCTAGGGTGACTGAGTGGGCTGTCAAGAATGGTATTTACCTAAGCACTTCATCGAACTATTACCCTCAGGGTAATGGCCAGGCCGAGTCTACAAACAAGAACTTGTTGAGGATCATTAGGAGGACTCTTGATGAGAATCAGAGGTCTTGGCATACCAAACTGAAATCAGCCTTATGGGCTGATAGGATAACTCCCAAAAGATCCACAGGTAACTCTCCATTTAGGCTTGTCTATGGAAGAGAGGCAATCTTGCCCATGTCACTTGAGTTGCCAACGTTGGAACTCATGAAGCAGCTGGAGTTGCTAGAGTTTGAGCCCATGGAGGTGAGGTATGCAGAGTTGATGGAGCTGCAAGAGATCAGAAACCAGGCATCCCAAGTAATGGAAAAGGATCAAGCTTTGATCAAGAAGACCTTTGATAGGAAGGCCAAAGATAGATCTTTTCAAGTTGGAGATCTAGTGTTAAAATGGGATGTGGATAGAGAAAAACCGGGAAGGCATTCAAAATTTGATGCCATTTGGAGTGGCCCATACATGGTCACAAAGTGCAAGAATAGCAATGCTTTCCAATTGGCCTCATTGGATGGTGAAGAACTGCAGATTCCAGTCAATGGAATCTATCTCAAGCGTTGCTTCTAGAGGGAAGTTCACTACCTCTGTAAATATTAGATTAGATTTTCTTTCCTCCAAGTGCTTGTGCACATTGTTTTGCTGTAGGTTAGTTTTGTTTTCCCTAAGTGCTTTGGCACAGCTTGCTGTCCATGGAGATGTTTTGCAGTCTTTTGCTTTCATCAGGTGATATTCCATCTTCCTCCTTACACATTCTTAGTCAGTTGGGATTCTAAACTGAATGTTTGATAACTCCATGCCCAATGGACTGCTTCTGGCTACTGGTCTTTTCACCTAGCAGGTAGGTACCCCCGCTGAGTCACCAATTGTTATCCAAAATTCACCCCCAGAGTAAATTTTGATAACATGCATTGAATTCTCAAGCCCCAGGCAAATGGATTGATTCAGGGCAAAAAAAAATCATGTTTCTAGGGTCCCCTTAGATTTTTTCTAACTCCCCTGGCCGAAGAAGGAAAGAGCAAGCTCTGAGAAAATGTGAAAAGTTGCAGAAAACAAGCTTGGGCTAGGAAAAATCATGAAAAATGGCTAAGTCCTAGTCCTCGCAACAGTCGGGACGTGAGGGACATCAGGGCGCGAATCGGCCGAAAGGCCGCCAGGCAGTCTGCAGGGCAAAAGAAACATCCAGGCCGTCGAGACACATGGGACGCGGAACGCTGGTTCGGCTGAAGGAGAAGAAAATCGACTAACTGCTTTGGGACATTTGGGACAGGAAGACATCGAAGGACGCGAACCGCCCGGATCGGCCGAAAAGGAGAACTTTCGCACTAAGCAGTTCGGGACATTTGGGCCGTGAGGACGCGAACCGGCTGAATCGGGTGAATCGGAAGAATTTGTCCCAAACAGTCTAGGACAAGTGGGACAAAGGGACACGGAAGACACGGATAGCCAAAAAAGCTGAGAGCCAATCAGATCACGACACGTGTCACCAGCAGAAAAGGGACAGGGAAGCCCATTTCGGGCGGATCGGAAGTTTTTGTCCCAAACAGCACTGGGACATCCGGGACAAATGGACGTGATGGACGTGAAAATCTGGCAGGCCCGAGAACCAATCAAATCATGACACGTGTCACAAGGGAAAAAGTCCAAAAGTCAAAGGGCGAGTTTTGAAGGGTCAGCCCGAGCCAATCAGAAGAGGACACGTGTCCTATGGAGCAAGGAATGCGGAGCTCTGGGAGGAGTTAGAGAATTTGGCAAGAAGTTCACCCAAAAGCTAAAAGTAAAGGTCTGCCCCGTGCCCCTGACGACCAATCAATGCATGCCACGTGTCATCCAGGTGGCAGAGCGCGGGAAGAAATTTAAAAATCCGTTTCACCTGTTTTGTGCCCTAAATCTTCAGATCTCCATATCTTTTGATCCAGAGCTCGGATTTGCATGTTCTTTATATCAACGGAAAGCTTATGAAATTCTCTACGTGATTCTAGGGTTAATCTTGAATTTTGGTGTAGTCTAGAGAGAGAAAATTGAGAAATGGATCTGACACATGTTCATGGCCAGAAGTGACATTTCAGCGACCAGATTTAATGCAGAATGGGTCGCATTCTCCTGTAATTCGGTCAAAATGATAGGGTATGGGTTTGTAAGGTCCCCATGCTATTTTAATGCATCTGCACAGTCGAGGAGGGATGGGCTCTCATGTTTTTTTACGTTTCTGTCTCCTGGGCTCGACCCATGCAATGTAAAAGCCAGATTTGGCTCATTTCTAAAGGGGGGAACATTTTTTTTGGGCATAGCAGACTTCTTCTTTCACCTCCAGCAAGTGATTGATGCAAGGATCAGACCTCTCCAAATATTGTAACAGTTTTCTTTTACCTCTCTGAGGGTGTAATGCGTGTTTTTGACACTGAAATGATAATGCAAGCTCTGTGAATGGGTTTCAGTCCTCTGTTTGTATTATTTGCTTCATTTCAGATCCTAAATTATACCTTATCAGTCTGTGTATGTTTTATGTTGTGAACTTTGGTCTGTGTCTATTTGCATGACAAATATGTTTCACCACTCCTTTTGGTGCATCACCATCTTTAGTTAGTTTCAATTTCTTGCACTTCTACCCCTGTCTCCTTGCAAGTTAGAGTAGGATTAGGATCTGAACCTCTGTAGTTGTGCAAGCATTAGATCTAAATCAGAGGAGTTTGAGGAACCAGCCTCTAATCTGGAGATTCCTCTCTCAGTTTCACAAGTCCCACGCTTGGAGAGAGGTTTCCATGTTGTGCAATCATACTAGATGCTAGAGTGATCAACCTAGAAGCCTGATCTGCATCCAGGGGTGCTGTGAGCCTGCAACAACAGTTCTTTGGTGGATTTTCATATAAAAATGAGTTTTTTCTCATAATTTACTTGTGATTTTAAACTCCTGACTCTCTTTTACAAATTCTCCAAAATGCGTAATGTACCTCATGCCACATTGGAGTCTTCCTTCCCAAGAAAAATAATATGCTATGGGATCAAATTTGTCACAAAAAACCTCATGATTTAATGACAGTGACATCAAATGAAAAAAACAATTCGCAGGTTACTAGGTGTGCACAAAAAGTTAAATCATTACACAAATTTAGATCATTATACACCCCAGGGGCACGTTTTTATCATTCAAGCATGAAAGCATCTTTCATTCATCATTTTTTACTTTTTACCCTTTATCAATTTTACCTCTGCAACTTTTGATGTTAACATTTCACATTTTTTCTCGGGCCTAAGCCAAAATTACATCAAAAACACCATAGATCGAAGAATTAGGTCATGAAAAATGATGTCATTGTTCTCAGAAGGCCAAGGAAACACAAAATAATATAAGATTCGATGAAAGTTGATGAAGAAATCACAATTCCAAGCTTCTTGGAGCTCCCATGGTGGCCCAAACAAACGAATGCACAGTAACCGTCGATCTCATCTACCTTTTAATATTAGACCTCCATGTGGAAAATGCCATTTAAAAATAAGCTGAATATTACCTTTTTAGACTATGGATAAGGGGGTACACATGTCAAAATGTTACTGGATCGGGCCCATACCTTCCAAAAATGCTTTTACAACCTTTTTAAAGTTTTGGAAAAATTTGCAAAATTTCCCCCGCTTCGCCCCTGGACCCGCCACGTGTCCATATGTGGGCCCCATTGAAAACCGTGGATCGATTCAATCAATTTTTCCACTTTTTGGAAAAAATAAATTTTTCTCACAATCCCCCACACTTTTACTTTCCTGATGCCATGTGGCGATCTCTGATTCGCCAAGGGGCTAATTCTCCCTTTTATACTTTAACCTATTTTGCCAAAAATGCAAAAGTGCCAAAGTTCCCCCCGAAGTCCAAACCTCCACCTCTCCATTTTGATCAAAAATTCACACAAGGCATTTGACTTTTGAGGTTTTTGGACACATGTTTCCACTTGATTGGAGCGGGGGCTATAATCCATTTTTCACTTTTAGAAAACAAAGAAAAAAATCATCAATTTTTCCCTCAGCCCCTTCCTTTATTTTGTAAATTTTGGACATGTGTCCTCTTTTGATTGGTTTCGAAACTTCGGCCCAATTTTTCACTTTTACCATTTGACGTTAAAACTTCAAAGTCATCACAAAACCTGCTGCCACCCATCCTGACCTTTCCTGGAAACGTGTCCCACCTGTGATTGGCTGGGGAGTTTCAAGCCAAATTTCCACCTTAACACTTTGAGCTGAAAAACATCAAAATTCTACAAGTTCCCCCACCATCCGCATGCCCTTCGTGCCATGTGTCCTCTTCCTATCTCTGCGGGCCGAAATGTGATTTTGAAAATTTTGCATAACGAAATAAAAATTTCCTAAGGAAACCCCCACCACCCCACCAATCCCCTAGCCAATCAAAATGTGCCATGTAGGCACTTCATTGCAGAAGGTGGGGCCATAGATCAAACTTTTCACTTTGCCAAAAATTTAAAAAATGATAAGTTAGAGACATTTCCCAACAATCCCTGGCCAATAGAAACCTGCCACATTGCCATTACCTTACGATGATAAATTTTACGGGAAAATGACACTCGTATGACCATTAAATCGTGAAAAATTTAAATGATGCCCCAAAATTCAAAATTTCCAACGAGGATGACAAATTTCTTGGTTTTAAATCAACTGAAACGTGATTTTACAACATCCCTGATCTAGGATTTGGATTTTCAATTACACACAAGTATGAATTGATCAATTTCATTTTTTCATGATCGGGTAAGAAAGGAAAATGGTAGAGCCTGTAGATTAGGAAAATTGAGGGCACAAATAAGGGAACACATGGGTTTTCCTCTTAAATCAAATAAAAACAATAGGTTTACAAGAATTTCTGAAGTGTTTTAACAAGGGGGAAGAAATTGCAAGTCACAAATCTGATAAATAAAATGTTTATGACAAAAGTTAGACATGAAAAATTAGGGCACACAATGCAAGCTTCCAATTGGTAGTAACAGGGTAAATATGACACGGGGCGGTGTAATGATAAATGTTCTTGCACGAGAGAAGGTCTTACTCTAATTTTTTACCATGCAGCCTCTGATTTGCCACTAGAGACATGGCCTCAAGATTTTTAAAATCAGGGCATAGATTGGAGCTGACGGGAAGTCAACTGGGCACTGAGCTTCAAAATGAAATCAACGAGTCCCAGGAAGGCAAGTTATGAGTTGTTAACGAGATTGCAATAATTGGATTATAATTCCTGGAAGCTTGCAGTTAGGCCAAGATAATGCACCGGATAGTCCAACGTGAAGGAAAAATCATCTCAGCTTGATCTCAACTCAGAAGACAGTTAAGGGTCGAGTTGATAAGATGAACCCAGGTGTCATAGTTTTGATAATGAGGGCAATAAATAAAGGTGAGATTGGAGACTCTCAGTTGTAAGAATTCGATGATGAGTCTACATCAATGCAAAATGACTCGACACGATGAAAATGTGTCATTGTGACATTGATATATTTACAAGGATCTCGGTGGAGATCGATGAACGAAGAGTCTAGATGTTGGCCAAGTCTATGGAGCTTGTGAACTCAGTGGAACATGATGATAGGTTTAATCCAAGTTGAGGAAGACAGTTGCTCGTTACCAACTATACTTGTGAGCATGATCTTGTATGAGCGAGCTTGATAGGAAATTATGGGGGGATCAATGTTGGACTCGATTCATCATCAAGGCACGATCTCAGGTCTTGTAATTACATAATAGGAAGGACTTCTAGCGACAAGCTAGGAAGATAAAATAATTGCAGCGTTGAATGATCAATGTAAAATTGATTCATATTGGGAGAGTTTTAAAAAGAGCTGTGAATTATAATGGCTCGATGTGCAGACCATGATAAACCTCGGCAAGAGTCACTCGAGTAAAATAAAGAAACAACTGCAAGATTGCAGCATAGGAAAACCACACTATGTGCAACTTCCAACAAGTAGGTCAGTCAACTATTTTGTGGATCTGTTCAGCATCGTAGATGCATAATACAAAGTCGGGATCTCAGCCATATAAGGATAGTGTAAAATGAAGCATCAATTAAGTGATTTAGATGAGCTGAGTCACCAGTAGGCTCGGTGCATGAACATTTGATTAGCATGGAAGGTTGATACTATCGAGACCTTACTTGAATTTACGATGCTCAACTCATTACAAACTTGAATCTCATTGAGCTAGGTAACTGGGTCATATCAGAATATTGACATGAGGCATAATTTTCGTTGCAATTATATGAGCATCTTCAATGGAGTAGGAATAAGCTAGCAGGCAACAAACGTCAACAGACATGGAGGTGATTGCACCTAAGCATTGGTGACAGCTGAGATGTTTGCACTGGGAGCCTTGTCATGTAATCCTCACATAGTGTGAAGGTATTTTGGAGAGGATTTTGTAAAACATCTATAGAGATCATTAAATGACGAGGCTAATGGTAATTTCAGTTTTCGATGGAAGGCATCATGGACAAAATGAAGCTAGGTCGACGTTAGGGAGTTTTGGATTTGTATGACCAAACTTCCGCTCAAGTGGAGAGATCGGGTCAAATTACCAAGTTTGCGAGGCACAAGCTGAGGCCGGGGCCCGTGGATTGTTGTGGCCAAGATCCATTATGTGAGAACTCGGAGTTGGAGGATGTGAATCATGGGAAATCATTAATGATGGCATTCCAAGCTAATTCACAAACCAAGATTTGAAGGGGAGATATCAGGCAGACCAGGGCCAATGAGGAATTCAATTTCAGATCTTAAAACCGATGATCTCGGTCAATATCCGCACGGAGCCAACGTGAGGCAGTTCGAGTAGAGAGCACGTTTTATGTCGAGTTACCAGTGTGGGGGATGATTAATTTTAGCTCAGAGATGGCGAGCTACATTAGCTAAGACTTTATCTTGGTGAGTGATGATTGATCTCATGTCAGGATGCTAGGAAGGAAGACTTAAGATAACACATAAATGCTCGAGTAAAGCGGTGAAAAAATGAATTTAGATAAAAAAGAAACATAGTTGCATGGACTGATAGGTCATTCTAGTAAGCTTAGATCAGACGAAGAAATGGAGGCCAATTGAGTTCATTTACAGGTCCATGCTCGTTAGGATTACAATCAAGAGATACTAAACTATTCAGGAATATTTGAATCGGCTTTAAGAACATGCAAATGGACCTTCAGTCACTAAGCCTAGATGAAAGAGTTCTGAACTAGATGTGGTCACGAGATAGATGAGACTTTCGAGGTAGGATGAAGCACTGTGGTAGTTGAGGTAGAAGATCGTTTGAATGAGCTTCCAGCAAGCAGTGCAGGAAGAGCATAAGTGTGAATCACTGGAGATTTTCGATGGATCGGAGCTCAACTAGGCTCATTGGAAGAGCTTCAGACACAACTGACATGGAGGAAAGAAGACATGACAATATGTTTAGAGCTTACCAAGGGCAGCCAGTAAAATGATTCATGATTGATCAGAAAGTTTTCTCCTAGACAATGAATTCTAGAAAGGATGATCTCTGAAATACCTGGTCGCTGCACCGTATTGGATGAGAGGAGGCATGAAAATCCTTGTCACTTGTAAATGAGATCTGTATGATAAATGATGAGGATTAGGAGAAGTGTGGCAGTTAATCAGCACGAGTCGAAAAGAGAAACTGGTAGCTTAGGGTTCTTTAAGAGGTTAGCTAGGTAGATAGCCTAGATCTGAATACATTGAGCTAGGAATCGATGACCGAGCTCACACTGATTGCAGATCTCATTCAGGAATTGATAACACAACGAATCTTGTAGTAAAATAATGAATGGCTTGAATGTCATGTTTGAATCAAGAAGCTATCAGCTCAGAGGGAATCGAAAAATAACGTGTGCAAATGAGGTCAAAGAATTTGTATAAAACTTGGTTTGCATGGATACATGACAGAAAACGATAGAGGCATTGAGAATAAAAATTCTAATTTGAGCCAAAACAAGCTCACAATATTAGTAAGGATGACTCGGCTAAGAATGCATGGCTTGTGGAGATGAGTTCATCACACAAGGAGAGCTCATCTATAGCTGAACTAAGAGGTTCAAATTGAAAAGGCTTTGAGTTAACCGATCTAGGCGTCAAGTGCCTCAGAGGAAAAGGTAATTTTCCACATAAGCCCACGCTACATTATGCCTAGAGTCAAGGTTCACGTCAACCAAATTTAGTATAATGTGGGATCAAGGGGAGCCTATATGAAGGCCCTAAGATAACTAAGTCTGAGCCAACCGGGTGCTTATGGTTGATATGCAATGCATATGAGCCAGGTCAAATCAGTGTTAAGAGCTTTTCCCATGAAAGTAGGTCTGTTCCACCAGAGAAAGTTTGCCATCAAGTGGGTGTTGGAGGTGAATGATGGGGTGGAAATATTCAAGAAGAAATAACTCTATCTGTGGGAGATCTCAGAGTCCATTGCACAGAGCCATCAATCGATTCAGTGTGGACAGATTGGCCAGATAACGTGATCCCGAACAATGTGGTAACTAGCTCCAAACTATGCATGATTAAGGCATGAAAAATAGTGCGCAACATGCAAGTGTTGAAAGAATTTAAATTCATTCGAATTTTTTAACCTCGATGGAAATTCGAAGTTTCCACTGTAGTTGATGGATCAGAATACCAAGTAAGTTATGAATGGGTGTGCACACTTTAAACATTTCTGTGAATCAATCAGTTGTGTTTCCAAGTCGAGTTTATGAATAAGCTCGCAGTGGGAAAGATAGTATTAAACACGTCAAAATAGGGTCGAATGAGGAGTTGATTGCAATTTCGAGCCAAAATAAAAGGTGGGTTTTATGTTCACACGTGCATATAGCATGGGAATGGAATAATCCAGAATGAGGCTAGATAAGGAGTTTGAAGCAAGACCGTAGCAGTGGCATTCTTGAGGCGAGTCTTAACATGCGCATGACCAGGTCCATAGGCATTTACATGGATTTAAGTCAAATGATAAGAACCGAGTTGTCCATCATGGTGGCACTGGGGGTGGTCAACATGAACTCGATATGCAAAAGAGCACGATTTGGCTCAATCATGTGGCTAGAGTTAGTGAAATGGGGTTACTTAAGAAAACCAATTGCAACACCGAATTGACTTGATGGATAAAAGGAGACCCACCGAGTGGTGAGATTTGTTCATAGAGCCCTCTTTTCAAATAATGACCTTAAAAACTCTTCACATGTCAATTGGGTAAATGATAGGGTCCCACCCAATGGACCATTATGTTAAAAAATACAAAAGGCCAAGATGCCTTAAAATATATATTTTTATAAAAATATTTATTATTATTATTTAAATATTTTATTAAAAATATAATTTTCATTAATGGAGAAGACTAAGTTCAAATTTTCAGGCAATTTATGAGGGCAATAGTGGTGGAATGTTCTTCCCAAATGTAAATTCAACCAACTGTAATCAATACATCATGGGCTACCATTTTAGGTCCCAATGTAATATAGGAACTTCATTGTCCTCTTCTTTCTCACAAGTAGATTCTTCTATAAATGAAAATAAAAAGTTCATTTCTAAGGGTTCCAACAGTTCAGACAAGTTGAACAGTTAGATATCTCAAGCGAGTGTATACTTTTCAGGAACCCTCTCTCTTTCTACTAATTTGGTAGATTGTGTGTTGAGAGAACTTTCAAGCCTCCTCTTCTAGTATTGTAATGGAAAATGTTTCCTCTTCTTTGAATGTATTGATGCATTGTGCATGTGATCAAAGTAATACAAAGTGTGTGTTTTGTGACTATTATTGGTCCTTTCATCATTATATGCTACTTTGTTTTGCCTTTCTCATGCTTATAGGTACACTGTGTAAATTTAAGTTTCCATTGTAGTTTTTTTGGAGGTTGTATGCTTATATGAGTAGTGGAGTTTTGTATGTTGTTGGGTTGTGATGTCTTGCTCATCCTTCTTGAGCTTCATCCTTCTTCACTAGTAGACTAAAAACTTGTTTATGTCACGGTCTGAGAAAGTTTAACAAAGGGAATAATTTTCTCATAGTCTGTGGTATCTTGTTTACCCTCTCTAAGTTACAGTCAGGTGAAATTGGACCTGTGGTGTATTTTCTCACCCTCTTCAAATCAACTCTTCTCTATTTGAAGATCTAGAAAGTTGTCTAGAAACACCACTTTTTTCTTAGTGTATCACCATCCTTAGTGTAGGTTTTTATTTCTGGAAAAATCTCTTTCCCTAAAACACCATGACAATGTTAGTATAGAGTCTAGTTAATCATGTTTTATTTCACTAAGAGTAGTATATCACTTAGCTTAGGAAGAGGAAGTCTGGTCTTCTCTAGAGGTTCACCTCCATCCTAAGTCCCACAATCTTGAGAGATAATCCCATGTGTACCCAATCACACCGAACTTCTTGTTCAAATTTTGGCCATTCAGGAGGGTACAATGATTTGGAGGATAATATTTTTTGGCACACCTGGTGGGACATCACAAAAGTTGGACTTCCATATTTCAGAGGTGTCTCATTATCAAACAGGAAATCTTAAGCCACCGTGTGACAACATACAACAGTACTTGGCATGCCCGGTGGGACAGAGTTGGTACTTCTCTTCTCACTTACATAAGTCAAAGTACCTAGCGACTCTATATCTATGCATTCCAAATCTCAGTGTAGTAACTTATGCGAATAATTCAGACAAGAGCTTCTTCAAAGTAAGGAAATTATTATCATATTGAACTATCCCTTGTCTCCTCCAAGGAGAAGGAGAAGAAACGTCTCAACATCACCCAGTTGCACCATCTACATTGTAGGGGTCATTCAACTCCTCCTTACGAAAGGTTTTCCTCCACCAAGGAACAATCAACCTCTCATTGCTATGGTGAGGAACCAAGTTTTTCCCCATTTCAATGCAAATAATCCTCTTCATGTTGGCTCAACATGATCCAATACCTGGTGCGGCACTCAAAAGTTTTCCCTTTTACATAGGGTAAACTCATATTACTACCAGATGGAGCATATCTCTTGATGTAGTCAACATTTGCGCATAGTACATAATATTACCGAACGATAATGTTGTGGTCAGACTCCTTTGCCACCCTCCTTCAAGGGAAAATCACTTCAATGGTTTTTTGGGTTAGAAGATGGTACTATAACCACTTGGGATGTGTTAGGATAAAATATTTGTAAATAGTTTGAAGACAAGAAGTGATCACTTGTCAGTCTTGGAATAACTCACTCCCATAAAGAGATCTTCTCTAAGAATACATGAGTGATTTCAACTTTTGATTCCCACAAGGGCTTGGAATAGGATTCTGAAACTCATAAAGCCTTCTGCTAAATAATGCCTTCTTGCCCTATTTATGATCCTTGAATAATAATGTAGTAGGTATGATCCAGTCCCATGGGAAGGACTACACCTTCCTGATACCTAAAACAGTTGCCATAAGTAGCAGAGAATTCCTTGATTCAAGCTGTAAAGATAGCTCCTATGACCACCAATGTCATTTTCTCTAGATATTACAAATCACTTAGCCTACCATTGCTCCTATTCTAGTAGACTTCTAAGTAACCATTTTAGTCTACTCCTACCTCTTCAAATGATCTATTTGAAGTCAAGTCACTGTTACAAACTTTTAGAAATGAGCTTGTTTAACTCAAGAGGTAACAATTTAAATATAATTGTCCATGTATCAGCAAAAAAAATAAGCAGTATCAGGCTAGTTTTCCTCCTTTTCAAGGGAACAATCAACCTCAAAATCAAACTCCAAGTCAACCTATAAATTTTAGGGCTTTGAAATTTCAAAACCCCTCTTGCTACTAGCTTATCTAGGGCCATAGTACTTGTCCAGAATAATCTAGTTCAAGACTACGAATGGTGTTATCCTTGTGCCCAACCTCACAGCCAAAATATTTTTCCCTAATAGAGTTCTTAGCTAGGCCCTTGTGGTTCAAAGAGTATCTGCTCCATCCAAGTCAATAGAAAAATTCTACACAGGAGATGATAGATCGAACATAGGACCTTGAAGAAACCACTTATTTAAAATTGGCAAGCAGAATATTTTTGTGGTTTGAATACAGATTCTTCATTAGTGCCAGAAAAAAAATGTTCCAAAAAGAGAGAAATGAAATCTCAACCTTCCAAAGCTGATCAAGTGTCCACTTCACAACCTCAATCACAAATGGCAGTTGATAAAAATGCAGGAAAGAAATCACCAGAAACACTGGCTAGCCACGCCACAGGGAAGGATGGTTCTCCAGGCATCACGGTACCCAACAAACATTTTCCAAAGGAGGACCCCAATGCCCAAAAAAGTGTCATCAAAGTTTGAGCAATTCCCTTCAGCATAGTAGAACAAATGAAGAAAACCAATCTTAGCGTTACCATGTGGGACGCACTCTCGATCCCTTCCCAAAGAAACCTGTTGCGAGAAGCTCTGAATAGTTTTAGTACAACCAGCGGATCACCAAGCCATGGAGTGACAAGTGCTACAAATTTGTGTCAACCGGAAGGGAAAATCATTCCTACGGCAAAAAAACCACTGCCATTCTACATTTCCCTGATCATTGGCGACCACTTGGTACATAATTGCATGATCGATTCTGGTGCCAGTAGCTCTGTCATGCCAAAACAAATTGCAGATGTACTAGGCATACAATATGTGCCAGTTACAAGAGGGGTTGTTTAGCTGGATGGCACAGCTGTTAAGACTGTTGGGGTTATCAAAGGACTTCAACTTACCATTCATGCATGCCCAAGTTTTTCATTCTCCCAAGACATATCAGTTATTGATCTCCTTCCTCTCTTTGCCATCTGCCTATCGCGGGATTTCACTGCCAAGATGGGTGGTTACCTATCAACTGATTGGTCGCATATGATTCTCAGGACTCGATACGGAACCAAAGTAACTATAAGGGTAGAACCAATCTACCATAATCATGTAGAACCCTACACTGCTAGTCCCATAAATGGAAATTACACCATCGGCGATCCCGAAGAGGAAGATGTCGTTCATGAACCAACCACCCTTTTTGAATAAGTTCCTGATACTTTGCTGGATGAAGTAAGTAGAGATCATCAATACGATCCATACGCTGATGAATTGGAAGAAGAAGAAGCTGGTTTGCTGGTCTTGGAAGAAACAGGATTAGGTACTTATTGTATCCATGAAGAAGATACGATCATACAACAACTTGTCAAAACACCAAGTGATTCTAAAGGATTGTGGAAATTGTTCTTCGATGGCTCAAGAAGTAAGAATGGATCCAGTGCTGGTGTTATGTTAATTTCTCTAGAGGGAGATAAGTACTTCTCATCTTTCTGATTGCAGTTCAGTTGCACTAACAATGTTGCTGAATACGAGGCTCTTGTGCAAGGAATTCAGCTAGCCCAAAGGAAGGGAATCAAGGTGACTGTTTTTGGAGATAGTGAATTAGTTGTTCATCAAGTTTCGGCACGTAGTGCATCCAAAAATGATCTTTTAAGATCATATAAGAATCGAGTCTGGGCCCTGATTGAAGATTTTGAAGCTTTTGGAATCCATGCAGTTCCTAGAAATCAAAATCAAGATGCAAATAGGCTTGCTACAATTGGTTCACAATACAACATACCAGTTGATATCATGAAAGAAGGGCAGAAATTTGTTAAAATGGTGGTTCTACCAGCAGTCCCTGATAATGTGAGTAGTCGGGAAAGTGTTTGATAGTGACAAAAAAATTTCCCTTTTCCTACAAGAAGAGGTGGAGTTTGCTATTGAAAAATCAAGATAAGCTTGCAAGAATCATATGGTGACCAAAATATAAAATTGAAAATAAAAAATCTACCAAAAGGATTAGTTACTTTGGAATACATCTTCAATTCATATGATCAAGCCAAAGACAAAGCTCTAACATCGTGGTTAAGGAAGAATATTTTGAAGAAGTCAAGGTAGAAAATGAAAAATTTCTAAAGATCGGAAAAGTATGCACTTCCGAAGAGAAAGAAGATTTCATTAAAAAATTTCAAGACTATCATGAAATTTTTGCATGGAGCTACAAAGACCTGTATAGTTTTTATATAGGTTTAACACAACATACCATCAGACTGGATCATAATTCCAAGCCAGTTCATTAGAAACAGAAGCCAATTAATCTTGAAACTGAGCCACTAATGAGAAAGGAGATAGCCCAAACTCATCGAGGCCTGTATAATTTTTCCTATTAAGTATTCCTCGTGGGTAGCCAATCTGGTCCCCGTAAGAAAGAAGAACAGAGAAATCCGAGCTATGCATGGACTTCAGGAATTTGAATCGTGCCTCATTAAAAGATCATTATCCTCTTCCATCAATGGAGAAAATCCTTCAAACAATGGCATGGAGATCAAATATTTTATTTTCTCAATGGATATTTGGGTTACAATAAAATTCTAGTCCAAGAAGCTGATCAATTTAAAATAAATTTCACTATCAAGTGGGGGCACGTATGGTTACAATAAAATTCCATTCAGATTATCTAATTATGGGGCTACTTTATAAATATACATGGGACGTGGAATTTAAGGGATTAATCAATGACATCATCTTGGTGTATCTTGATGATATAACCGTGTACTCCAAGTAAGAAGAATACCACATCACACATCCAAGGAAAGGTTTTCTGAAGGTGTGGGGATTTTGGGGTTTCACTTAACCTAAAGAAATGTACATTTTTTTTAGTGCACCGAGGGAAATTTGTCTGAGACATATTGTTAAAGCATAAGTAATTATCAATTGATCCATTTAGGATTCATTCAATTATGTCCCTATCTCTCCCAAGTCATAGGAAGAGTCTCTAGAGTTTTCCAAGAACCATAAACTTTCGTGCAGAGATTCATCCCTCAATTCGCAACATTGGCTAAACCACTGACAACCATGCTAAAGAAAAACATGCCATTCTCATGGACAAAGGAAGGACGAGAAATCTTTGAAGCTATCAAAATAGCCATTTCTCAAGCTCCCACGCTTGTGAACCCCAGGTTTGACAAATATTTTATCCTTTATGCTTTTGCAGGTCAAGAGAGCATTTCAGGGATCCTCACCCAACAAAACAACAACTTGATGGAGCAACCAATCACTTTCTTCAGTCAATCCCTCAAAGACTACAAGTTCAAATACTCATTCATTGAAAAGCAAGTCTTTGCAGTTATTCGAGCTTTGAAGAAATTCAAGCACATGTTGTCCAACAACAAGATTCATCTGATGGTGTCTCATCCAGGTGTCAAGGAGTTTTTGCTGAACAAAGAAATGAACAAAAAGCGTGCTGGATGGATCACGAAGGTAATGGAGTATGACGTGCACATCAAAGTCACTAAACTTGTCAGAGGTAAGGGTTTATGTCAGCAACTTGCAACAGACATGGAATCAAAAAGTAATGAGGACCTGACTCCTAAATACTGATGAGAATGTTGATCAAGATGACTAGTTATCCAAAATGAAGAGTTTCCTCTTCTCGGGAGCATACCCAGAAAACATGGATAAAAACCAAAGATGAACTTTCCATCTTCAATCTATCCCATATGTTTTGGTAGATAGCATTCTCTTTCGAAAAGATTTGAATGGCATCCTCCTTCGGTGCATAGGACCAGAACAGGTCAGTAAGATACTAGAAGAGTTTCATAATGGCCTATCTGGAGGACATTATTCTGCATGAACAATAGCTACCAAGATCATGTGAGCTGGCTACTATTGGCCAGATTTATTCAAGGATGCCCATCTCTGGGTAAGGAAATGTAAGGAATGTGCCTTTTTCACAGGTAAGTAGAAGCTGGCAGCTCTTCCATTGCATCCAATTCAAGTGGATCAACCCTTTGTTCAATGGTTATTGGACTTCATCGGAATGATTACTCCTCCATCCAGTGACGGACATAAGTGGGTCCTTACCACAACAGACTATTTTACTCTATGGACAGATGTGGTAGCATTAAAAGAGAGCAATGAAAAGGAAGTTCTAGATTTTTTGGAGGGTATAATGACGAGGTTTGGTGTTCCATTTACAGTCATTTCAGACAATGCGCTGGATTTTCTTGGTATGAAATTGAGCGAATGGGCTGTTAAAAATGGGGTATACCTCAAAACTTCATCCAATTACTATCCTCAAGGAAACGGATTAGCTGAGTCTAGCAACAAAAGCCTCATAAGAATTATTAAGCACACAATGGAGACTAACAAGATAACTTGGCATACACAGCTTAAAATTGCCTTATGGGAAGATCGGATCACACCTAAAAGGGCCATCGAAAATTCTCCTTTCATTCTTGTATATGGAAGAGAGGTAAAACTCCCACTCTCATTGGAGTTACCTTCTTTGGAGTTAGCTCATCAACTTGAAGTTATAGAGAGTGATCCTCTGACAGTAAGGTTTGCTGAACTCATGGAGTTAGAGGAAGTATGGGACAAGGCTATGAAAACTTTGGAGCAGCATCAGGCTCAAGTTGAGAAATATTTTGACAAGAAGGTGTCCGACTGGCATTTTCAGGAGGGAGATTTAGTTCTCAAATGGGATGAAGACAAGGCCAAACCAGGGAGGCATGCCAAGTTTGACGCTCTCTAGAGTGGGTCGTATATCATCACAAGTTGTAAAGAGGCAAATTCATTTCGTCTATCTAGGCTCAATGGAGAAAAACTTCCCATTCATGTGAATGGGATACATCTCAAAGCTTGCTTTTGAGAAGCGCTCCACCCCTTGTACAGTTAAATTAGGTTTTTTCCTCCAAGTGCTTATGCACATTGTTGTGTGTTGTTGTTTTGCTTTCCTTGTTGTGTTTTGTGTTGTTCTGCACATTGTTTCATCATTAGAAGGTGTCAAGGAGAAGAAGGTTCAAGGTTTCCATAAGAGTTTCAAAATATGCTTCATTCAAAATTTAGCAGTGGTCCATGGATGTCAAGCATCAACAGATTCAGTATACTTCATGCTTAGCATTCCAGGGAGGTCTAGGATATCAGCAATGCTCAAGGAAATTTCGGGATGTGTCAAAGAAAATCATACTACTTTCAGGATTCCAACATAGACTACATGCCCAATGGATGACTTAAGGCTACTGGAATCATGCTTAGCAGGCAATCATCCCCGAGAGGTCGCCAAAAATGTTATCCAATTTTGCACGCATGGCAAGATTGGACAACGGGGTCCTATCACGTTCAAAATGAAATAATAGTCCCAGTAACCCACCTTCAGTTATTAACGAGATGTAATAATTAAAAATAATTCCTAAATTGCATATGAAGAGATCACCTAGCATCGAAAGGCACCCAGTTGATCTCAACTCAGTGGAGAGTTCAGGGTCGAGTTGATAAAGAACCCGGTGTCAAATTGATAATCATCTCATAAATCATCTCAGTGGAGACTCTCAGTTGTAAGAGTTCGACGAGGTCTTGTTAATGCAAAATATAGCTCATTGAAAATTGACGAATGAAAGGAACTATACAAGGATCTCGGTGGAGATCGATGAAAAAAGATCTGAAGGCCAAGTCAGGGAGATTCAAAGTCAACATGATGCCAGGTTTAATCCATTAAGACAGTGCTCGACCAACCACTTGGGAGAATGATCTTGTTTGACCGAGATGATATGAAATTATACAGATATGGGAGGTTCAACATCATTGAATCTCGGGGTTGTAATTACACAATGGAAGGACTTATATCGACCCAGGAAGATAGTATAAGCACCATCGAATACCAATGTAAAATTGAGTCAAACCGAAATCTTAAAAAGAGCTATGAATTATAATGGTGTTCAGACCTTCCTCAGTCGAGTATTTGGTGCACAGGCAGCAGGCATGTTGTAGTATAGTAAGAGTTCTTTTGAGCACTTCCAACAAGCAGGTCACCCAACTATGTTTTTATCTATTCAGCATCGAATGTATCCTCAAATTCGGGATTCTCCTTCAGGATATTTTTATCAAAATCGATTAAGTGATAGTTAGAGTGTTACCGGGAGGCCTGATGAAATTTATTACAAAGATTCTCTATCGAGACCTTACTTGTTTTACGATGTAACTCATGGAAGTGAATCTCATAGAGGTGTAACTGTTTCATATCAGAATATTCATGAGGCATAATTTGCTTTGCAATTATATGAGCATCTTCAACGAGTCACTAAGTTGGCAGGCATAAACGTTTCTGTCAGAATTATCGCACCTTACAAGCTACAGCTGAAATGTTTGCACTGAGAGTTTAATGTTATCCTCAAATCAGTTGAAGGAAAACTCGGCAGGAGAAAAATCATGGGAATCCGAGAAGCCTAATGCCAAGTGGGTTTTCGTGGATGGAAAGCAAAAGAAGAAGTTCCACGCGGGGGAGTTTTGGAGCGGTATGACCAAACTTCCGTGAAGTGGAGAAATTGGGTCAAATTGCCAAATTTTCACATCAAAACTGAGGCCGGGGCCCGTGGATTGGTTTGGCCAAGCCGTTATGTGGGAATTCGGAGCTGGTATGCCAAATGGGAAATATTAAGATGGCATTCCAAGCTGTTCACTCCGTGAAGGGGAGATTCAGGTGACCAGTGCCAATGGGAAATATTAAGATGGAAAACTGTGATCAGAATTCTGCACGGGCTGTGTAAACAGGATCGGAGCACGTTGTACGAGTCACCAGGAGGAAGTTAATGACTGAGAGATGGCGAGAAAATTGCCATATAAACCGGTGAATAAAGAATGACACCAGGTTGGAGGAATGATTCAAATGCCGAGTGGAGCGGGGAGTGCATGGAGATCAAAGGATGCGTGTTGCATGGACTGTGGATTGGGTTCCATAGATCATACGAAGAAAGTTTCTCCATTCATACAGGTCCGCCCTTGTTAGGATTCCAATCAGAATACTAAACTATTTAGATTTTGAATCAGCTTTAATAACTGCCACGACCTTCTCCTCATCCTCTGTACAGTTCTGAACTAATGTGGTCACGAGATAGATCAACCACAGGTAGCAGGAACGTGCAGCACAGTAGAAGTCTTTTGAACACTTCCAGCAAGCACTGCAGGAAACAAATATTCACTGCCGTATACAATGGATTGGAGTCACGTCATTTAAGGCTTTATAAAATTTGCCCGAGTCAGGAGATGGAAGTTTATTACGTGCAGAGTGAAATGATTCATATTGCTCAGCATGTTTTCTCCTAGAAATGACTGCGAAGGTCAACCCTGAAATACCTGGTTGGTCATTTTGTATGTCACAACTCACATCCTTGTCACTTGTAAATGGTCTGTTTGAGAAATGATGAGGATTAGGAGAATTTGGCAGTCATAGCAAGTCGAATGGAGGTGGGCTTAGATTTCTTTAAGATTTTAGTAAGTAGATAGCCTAGTCTAAATCAAGAAGAATCGTGATCGAGCCACATTGAATGAAGATCTCATTCAGGAATTAATAATAAAACCAATCTTGTGGTGAAGTATTCACAGATTAAATGTCAAGTCTGAATCAAGAAGAAGCATTGCAGAGCCAATTGAAAAATAAAGTGTGCAAGTGAGGTCGAAGAATTTGTAGAAAATGGTTTGCATGGATACATCACAGAAAACGGTAAAGGCTTGAGAATAAAAATTCTAGTTGAGAACACAAATATGTAAGGATGACTCTAAGAACGAAGGTAGTAGAGCTCAGTACTTGGCACACGGTGAGGTATCCATAGCGAGTAAGAGGTTCAAATTGGAAAGGCTCGAGGAACTGTCATCAGCAATCCGGCACTATGATAATTCTTCACCGGGAACTCCTCGTGCTATGATTATTTACTAATGCACAGCCTTTAGTTTGGTGGACGTAATATGGAAACAAAACAACAACATAACACAAGAATACCATTCACTATGATAAGACAGAATGACGAAAAATCTGAAATATCAAAATAAATTATAATATTAACATGAAACTGTTACAATCTCACCCATGAGATTCTTCAACAAGACTATGGGAGAAACTTTACAATTACACCTCTCGATGGCTTCTTCAACACACCTTTAACTGATGGCTTCCTTCGCACACTTCCTACAATATTTCTCACTACTTCTTTCTATGCTAAATGAGGGGGGGTGGCCTCTCTATTTATAGAACTTCCAGGCTTATCCATCCTATCTCTAAGATAGGATAAGAAATCCACTCTGACGAATCATATTCCATACCTTAACTCTTATCTGTACATGTAAGCTTATCTGTTAAGATAAGATAAACCTTATCATTTTACATGGGTTCCACATTTTTAGAATTTTTACAAATAAAATACACAAAATATTTATGACCTCACTCCTTGTCCTTATTACCAATATAATATTTCTAATTCCTAATCATGTAGACCCTACTTCTCTAATTACCCAAACTTTGACATTTTAACATTACCGGACCACTTATGACAAATATTTACTTTTTACAACATTCCTATTGTACTTTGACTGTTACCGTACTCCACATTATTGGTGGCACCGTACTGATGGCACCGTTATCTTCTATCGGACACTACTACTAATTACACTTAACAACATCCTATTCCTAATACATATATTAATGAAATGGAAATTTTGGAGGAAAATTTTAGTGTCGACAGAACCGATCTACGTGTCAAGTGCCTCAGAGGAAATAATTTGCCACATAAGCCATCTGCATAAGCCTAAGACACGGTTCACGTCAAAAATGAGTTCGGGAGAAAGCTTATATGAAGGATTTAGATAACCGAGTTGAGCCAACCGGGTGCTCAGGTTGGTATGCAAAACAAAGCCAGGTCGAATCAGTTAAAGAGCTCATGGTATTGTTTCATGGAGTTTGAACGTGGAATGCATGTGAATATGTGGCCCAAAACAAGAAGAAATAACTCTATCTGTCAAGACTAGAGCTATCACAGAGAAATCAATCGATTCAGTGTTGACAGGGCCACGTAACGTGATCCCTAACAATTTTCATAGCTCAAAAATCATTTCTAAATGGCGCAACATGCAGGAGTGAAATAATTTAAATTCATTGAATTGTTTAACCTTTGTGGGTACAACCAATGTATTATGGATCAAATCCACTAAGTATGATTTAGAGTCAAACTTTTCATACTGTGGAAACATTGGTACCAAGTCGAGATAAAGAATAAGCTCGCAGGTGTTGAAGTTTAATGTATTTGTATAGGATTTCAATTTCGGGCTTAAAGCTTCATGTTCACAATGCATATATGTGGCTTGGTGATTCAGAATGGCTCGATTTAGAGTTTGAAGCAAGAAAATAGCAGTGGCATTCTTGAGGCGAGTCTTAATTTGCGTCAGGCCAGGTTCACAGGATCTACATGCATCTTAGGAAAATGATAAGAATCGAGTTTGATAGCTCACCATTCGAAGGACTCAATGCAAAAGAGCCCGATTGCCAAGATGAGGAAAGAGTTGGTGTGGGGTTCAAAATCAATTGCAACACCGAGTTAGAGGATTCGAAGCTCACCGAGTTGAGATTTTTTCAGACTCTATCCACATGGACCCCCCTCCTCTTCAAGTCAAACGGGTCAACGGGGGGGTCCCAACATTATGTTAATTAAATTAATATTTTTATTTAAATATTTTAATAATAATATTTATTATTATTATTTAAATATTCTTTTAATTAATTGAGAAGACTAGGTCATCAAGCAATTAATGACCCATGATGGAACCTTCTCAAGTGGTTCAACTAACTGTAATAAATACATCATGGGCTTTCATTTTAGGAATGTAATTATGACCATTTCCTCTTCTTTCTCACATATTCTTCTATAAATGTAAGTTGGAAGCTCATTTCAAAGGGTTCCAACAGTTCAGACAAGTTGGATAGTTAGATATCTCAGGCGAGTGTATACTTTTCAAGAATCCTCTCTCTTCTGTAAGTTGTTCTTATGTGTTGAGAGAAATTTCAAGCCTCCTCTTCAAGACTGTAATGGCAACTATTGCCTCTTCTGAATGTATGATGCATTGTGCATGTTATTGAAGCAATAAGAGTGTGAGTTTTGTGACTAGTCTCAGTCCTTTCATCTTTTTATGCTTCTTTGTGCCTTTCTCGTACTTGCAGGTACACTGTGCAAGTTTAAGTTCTATTGTAGGTTCTTAGAGTTCTGTGCTTATCGAGTGGTGAAGTATTGCATGCAGTTGAGTTGTGGTGTCTGTTCACCCTTCTTGAGTTCATCCTTCTTCACTGGGAAACTGGTATATTTCTCGGTCTGATAAAGTTTAACAAAGGGAACGCGTGTCTCTTAGTTTGTGGTATCATGTACCCTCTCTAAGTTACAGTAGGTGAAGTTGACCTGTGGTGCACACACCCTCTTTAAATTAACCCTTCCTGAATCTAAAGACACCCTTTATTTGGTGCATCACCATCCCTAGTATAGTTTCATTTCTACAAATCTCTTTCCCTAAAACCCCATGAAAATGTTAGCATAGGACTAGATAATCATTTTTGTTACACTAGGAGTAATACAACACTTAGTTTAGGAAGAGGAAGCCGGCCTTCTCCGAAGGTTCACCTTGAGCCCAAGTCCCACAGCTTGAGAGGTGATCCCATGTGTCCCAATCACACCGAACGTCCTATTCACATCCTGGCCATTCAGGGGGTGCAGTGATTTCGTGACAACAGGACACGTGTCAGGTGTCGAGCTCACGTGGGGAAGGTTGGAAATTTTTGCCAAAGGGAGGGAAAGAATCCAATTGGTGCCCACGTGCCCATGGGTCTGTGAAGGACACGTGGTGCTCAACCAAAAAATGAGGGGAAAGAAAGAGGGAAGGGTGGGGAGGTGGAGGAGTTTGGGAAATTTTTCTGAGGGGGAGACAAGGGGAAAAAGGCATGCACACCTGCGAAGGGGATAACACCGAGGTGAGGGCGGGAGTGCAGGGCCATGGGGATCTTTTTAAAAAAATTCCCAAAACAAAATTTCAAAAGAAAAAAGGTTGCGTGGTCTCCTCCCCCCACTATCACCCCCAAGGTGCCACATGGCACCCTCTCGTTGGCTACAGGCTGGTGGGGGAAATGTCAAAAAAATTCTCTAGTGAATTTTAAAAAAATTCTTAGGATTTTTCAACTAGAATTTTTCGGGTCGTGGGCCCGCCAGGGAAAATTTTCCCAAATTTTCCTACCAAGGTAGGAAAACTTCAAAGGGCCATAACTTTTTCTAGAAAGCTTAGTTTTGGGAAAACAAGGAATTTCTGGAAATATCTCAATGCCCTCTTTTCATAGGAATCATAAATTTTATGTTTTGATAAAGTTTAAGGATTTTAAACAGCCAACTGGTAATTTTTAACTTATAAAATTTATTCAATTTGGACTCCTCCTTCACTCAACATGCCAAACAGACATGGAGGATTGTTCTAGGAAGGATTTAGGATGATTTAGGGAGGTAAATTTTCTCAATTGATTCCAATTTGAATTTTTCCAACAATTGACAGAAAATGACTGTGAAAAGGTTTAGGTTCAAATTTTTCAATGTTCTAAATTAATTCTTAAGTGTTCTTTGTCAATTTGAGTTCCTTGATAATACAACATGCTAAATTTTGATGTTTCCAAGTTAATTATTATGTGCAAGCCCGAACTGTACATTTTAATTAAATTATTTGCCAATTTAAAATTTACAACAGAGATCCATTCCTAGAGAATCTGTTTATCACATTCATCATTCAAGTGTGGAGATTAATTTCTATTCTACTCCAAGGAATTTAGTTATTTTAAAAAAATTCATTTAAAAGCTAAATTGTAAATTCTGGTTTCTAATTTAATATATTTCCAAAAGGGACAAAATAATATAATTCCTTCATACGTATTTCTTTTTTTTTCCATTTTTTTTCCAACATGGATTTCATTCACAATTTGATATTTCAATTTAAATCAACAATGCAAATGAGGAGAAAGTCTTGTAATTCTTTATTAATTCAAAAATAAATACATCTTTATATATATATATATATATATATATATATATATATATATATATATATATATATTCCTTGAATGCAGATATCAGATTCCAATTTCTTTCTTTTCCATTCAAACAAAGATTCCCGAAACATGGATAGGATCAAAATTAAATTTACAATACGACTTAGAAAGAACATTTCATCCCTTCATAGATTTCCAATGGTAGTTTAACAACTTATTTCTTTATATATTATCAAAATACAACATATAGGATACATGTCTTTCTTTTCTAAATACAAAACTGATTACAAAGCATATATCTTTTATATTTCAAAATTTACAATCTCACAACCAATTACAATAGCTTTTCTTCACAAATATATTACAATTTCATCCACATCAAAGTGGGAAAGGTTACAATGAAATAAATTTCACAAGGGACTGTCAAAATTGTCTTCTTCTGCTCCAGAAAAACAACATGCGAGTTTTCTTTTTCTTCTAATGTGATCACAACACAAGTGAGGGAAAGGCAATGCTCTCCACTTAACCAAGACATCCAATGAAAGGAGAATCCATCCTTCATCATTGGCCCCCGAGCCCCAACCACAATACAATAAATGGTGTGAATCAACCCATGGCGACAAATGGCTTCCACTAAACACACAACATTCTTTCAACATGCATAATTCAATATAAAACACAGTTCAAACAAAAATGGCAGTTTACAACTGCATTTGAAAACATTCAAACAGAACTCAAGCTTGAACATGCAAGCCAAAGGAGAAAGGACTATGGGGGAAGCTACTTAAGCCTCCCAATGGGAATTGGGAACCCACCAGTAATAAACAAACATAAATTTCACCACACATAACCTTATGCCCCCCACAATCCCTCCTTATGCCCCCCCCCCATAGATTTCCTTATGCCCCCCACAAAGTAAGAAATGCAAGCTATTTCTTTTCAATGGTGGATACCAATCCCAAACTCCCTCCACAAGAATTCTTATGCCAGTGGAATTCCCTTATGCCCCCCACATGAATTCCCCATAGCCTTCTCCGACACCATCCCTATGGTAGTCTACTCAAATAGCCCAACAAATAAACCACAAAAAACACTTCTCCATTCGCACAAAATATAAAAAGAAATAACAGTTATAAGAAAAGAACTCAACTCCTACCTCTCCAGGGTAGAATTTGGTTTCCAAAAAACAAGCAAGCTTTAATGCCAAAACACAGCCCCAAAATAGTAATATCAAGTATGAAATTATCTCCAATCTCCTCCACAATTCAAAAGAGCTCCAAACAACAAATATGTGCCACCAAAGAAGCATGCAAAAATGATTCAACAACCAAAAATAAGAAAAGAGTTTGAATTTTATAGAAGAGGGAAGAGAAGAGGATGATGTGGATCCATGTAGGATGCCACATCACACATCCTCAACTCCAACACAAAAGACAAATTCCATTCTCCAAATCACAATAAAGAGGGTGGGTGAAAAATATGACAATTTACTTTGCACACTCCAAAAAGGCCACACCCAAAGGACTACAAATTAAATAAAATGTAAGAGAGTGCAATCAAAAACTTGTAACATGTTTAATAAAATGCATTATAAAAGTCAAAAATCACCCCTCCAACCATAAGTATGGTTGGTACATTAAATTGAGAGGTATGGGACAAGTTTTATTTGTCCCATAAGCCCCCAAAAACAGCCTCCAAGGACAACTTAGAATTTCCAAGGAGGTGGAGTGTTTCATACTCTGAAAATCTAACTTACACAAACTCTTATACAAACTTACACATACCCTTACATATTTAATAAAAAGATCCAAAAACTTCCATTATTACTTTCCCATATCCCAATTTGATTTATTTAAATTTTAACCATATGATTTTCTCACATTAATCTACCATAATTTTAATTAAATAAAAGAAAGGGACACATTACTAATAAAATGCATACAACAATAATAAAAATTAACCACATTAATAATTACACAAAACCCATGGTTACATATAAAGGTGATTCCCCCCCATGGGAATCCCTAAGAACAACAACACACAACACAATAAAACAAGTTGCCAATGATGACCCTTGTCGAATTCACCTAGAATTCCATTGTGGTTGGTCTCCAATCCCCCGATGTTTTGTTGTGATATTAACCTGTAAAACACAAATACCTCCTTTGGCCTTGTGGGCTATATCAGAACATTACAAAATGAATATAAATATAATCACACAAATCATCTAAATATGTGAATCACAAACATCATCAAGGAAATTTAACATTATCACTTACAATTTATATCAACAACATCAAAGTAACAACTATATCATCATCATCATATAGCGTCCATTTCTAAGTCTACTCACAATATCCAAAAACACATGTCAAATAGTATATCATCATCCACATATGAGGTGTCTCCCAATAATCATCATGCTTCAGAACCAAATCAAGATAAAAACATAATCTATGCGACCAATGTCTAACATCATACTAAATCAAAACATGATATTTGTCCATAATGTAATCAACTGTATCAAAATAAGTATCAACAGGTGTAAAAGGGAAGTGGGCACTACATCCCCCTCCCCTTAGACTTTGACTTCCTCCTGGAAAGTCATTGAAAAACAATGTGGAAACTGAAATCGTAGTAAGGTAGCATCCTCCCAGTGTAGCTACAATCTCTTCATATCTGTCCCACTACACCCCAAACCTGATCAACCTCTCTGCCTTAAAGGCCTAGGGTCTTGTGATCTAGGATGAAAATGGGCTCCACCATCAACATTCCCTTGATCCTACACCTATAATGATGTCCAATTCTAACACATGAGAAGGATCTGCAATATATCTCCTGAGAACTGAAACATGAAAAAAATCATGTATGTGAGACAAGCTGGGTGGCAATGCTAGACGATAGGCCAAAGGACCAACAAATCTATGAGCTAACTTAGAACCTTTTCGATAGCGAATAGGGATCTTGTGTGGCCTGAAATGAAGGAATACCTTCATGCCCACATTGAAACTACAATCGATCCTATGCTGATCTACATACTTCTTCTATCTATCCTATACCTCCTACAATCTCTTCCTGATCAACACCACCTGCTGTTACATGTCATGTAAAAGAGTTAATACAAGAGATACTCTATCCTCTAACATGTCCCAGCTAAGAGGTGTCCTACACTCTCTACCATACAAAGCCTGAAAAATGAGCCATGCCTATGGAACTCTGAAAACTATTATTGTAGGGAAAATCCACTAAGTACAGGTACTCCTCCCATTTAAACTATTGATCCATCACACACATCTTGAGCATGTCCTCTAAAATCTGACTCACCCTCTCAGTCTCTCCATCTATCTCGAGGTGATATGCTATGCTAAAGTTGATTCTTGTCTTGAGAACATATTACATGGTAGTCCAGAAATGGGAAGTGTACAAAGGATCACGGTCACAAATGATCTTCCACAGAATCCCGTGCAACTTGAAAATCTCATCCAAATATACTCGTTCTACTGCTCTAGATGTATAAGTGGTCTTCACCAGAGAAAAGTGAGTCACTTTTGTCAATTTATCAACCGTGACCATGATGGCATCATGGTGATATCTTGACATCGGTAGCCCAACAATGAAATCCATGGAAATGGTGTCCCACTTCCATTCTGATGCTTGGCCTTAACTCTTTGGCACTCTAAAAATTGTGACACAAATTGGGCCACAAGAAGGCCATCTGTCTCTACAAATTCCTCTCCAATGATACAACTGTCATAAGGTGGCATGCATCTTCTTCACCCCGAGATGAGCTTAATAGGGTACATGATGTGCCTTTACCAAGATGTCCTGCCTCAAGCCACTATCTCTGGGAACATCCGTGTAAACAAAGAATAAATCTGGCCTATGTGCCTAAGAAGGCCATCTGTCTCTAAGGAAAAACCATCAAAATTCCCCTCAAGGGGTATCTGAGAATCAATCTCTACTTGAACTGTAATGTAGAAGCTGTCAAGAGGAAGTTGCTAAAGAATCCTACATTATGGGGGAAATGGCACAAATTTTTACTCACTGAGGTGGCCATAGCCACATATCTCCATCTACTGAGAGTGTATTCTACCAAAATCTCCTTCCCCTTCACATGCTCTATCTCCATGTCATAATCACAAAGCAACTCCATCTGCAAAAAGCTCTGAAGGCCAATGCTACTGACGAGCATTGAGATTGGGTTGCGTGAAGAGGTGACAAAGACTCAAATGATCTATCCTGAATGTGAATCTCCAACCGAGAAGAAAATGCCTCAATCTAACCAAAGCATGCACAACTAGTGAAATTTATTACAAAAATTCTCTAAGCTCAAGATCATGAATCAGATAATTAATCTTGCAATCCTTAAGTTTGTGAGATTCAAAAGCCACTACAATTCCCTCCTACATCAACACATCTCTAAGGCCTACCAACGAAGCATCCGTGTAAACAAAGAACTCACCCACCTATGGATCTGGCACTACAAGGATAGGTGATGTAGTGAGGTAGTCCTTTAGTGTTATGAAGGAATGTTCGCATCTGTCTGACCAAACAAACTTCTTCCCTTTCCTCTAAAGGGAAGTGAAATGGTCTCTTTAGGGTGCGTAATCTGAGAGAAGTCTTGAACAAATCTCCTATAGTAACTTGCCAATTCCCATGAAGTTATGCACCTTAGTCATTGTAGTGGGCACTAGCCAATCCATAAATGGCTCTAATCTTGGAAGGATCGATGGTCATCATATGATACCTTCCCCAAAAATGATATGTCCCAAGTACTACAAGAACTTTGTCTGAAAGAAAGCACACTTCTCCAAGTTCTCGTAAAGCTGATACTCCCAAAGATACTGAAGAACCTAGAAAAGTTCCCGAAATGATAAGAATCTCATGCTCATCACGCGTACATGAGTATATCAAAGTGTCATCTAAGAAGATGAGCATGAAGTGATCTAAGAAGGTCCTAAATACCCCATTCATCAAACTCATGAACATTATCTGATCAGAAAGGGGGAATTATTCAAACCAAAAGGCACCACTATGAACTCATAGTGCCCAAATCTCGGGTCTCCTAACCCTTGAAATCACCGACTCAAATCCCAAATCATCTGCACAAGATATAGTCTTGTGATAACAATCTTCAAATCCTCGTATGAAAATTGGTCTCATAAATGTCCACCTTCGAAATCCTCAGCTGATGATAGCTTGACTTAAGATAAATCTTAGAGAAAACTATGGCTCCCTTCATCTGATCAAACAAGTCATCAATATGCAGAAGGGGATACAAATTCTTGATTGTCACCTTATTTAGCTGGCGGTAATCAATACACAACCACAAGGATCTATCCTTCTTCTTCAAAAAGATCACTGGTGCACCCCAAGGGGATACACTAGGATGGATAAGTCCTTTCTCCAAAAGGCCCTCAAGTTGTAACTTGAGCTCACAGAGCTTTGGGGTGGTCATCCGATAAGGTGCTCGTGAGATAGGCTCTACTCCAAGAACTAGATCTATATGAAAATCAATCTCACGTGGGGGTAGTAACCCCAGTAGCTCCCTTGGAAAGACATCAACATACTCTCTCAAGATGGGATGATCATCTAACAATGGTCCACTAGACCCATCCTCTGATCTGTCACTGACTGTAACAACATACATCTGATAACCCCATCGCACACACCACTTAAGCTGCATAATGGATATGGTGTGAATAGAAACGGGTCTCCTAACCCTTGAAATCACCGACTCAAATCCCAAATCATCTGCACAAGATATAGTCTTGTGATAACAATCCATCCTGGCCCTATGTGTAGATAACCAATCCATACCCAAAATGATTCCATACGAGCCCAATTAAAGGATACGAAGATCTGAGGTAGTGGTGAAAGGTCCCAAATCCACCATACACTCCTTAACTAAGGATTCTATAAAGATATAAACTCTAAAATCCATCTCAACATCCCAACTAAGACCCTGCCTAACTGCCACTAGCCTGCATCGCTCTACTAAAGATGGTGCAATGAAAGAATAAGAATAACTAGAATCAAACAATATAGAGGTAGGAATACCACCAATGATACCTATGGTCTTAATGACTATGCTCTGATGCTCTACTTGGTGGTTCTCAACTGCTACATAAATCCTGTGGCTGTGTCCCATGTCACCAACAGTCAGCTCAAAGATCTGTATCTTACCCTTGGTGTTAGGGTTCTATGTGTAGTCTCTGAAAAAGTGTCCAGTAACTCCATAACCAAAACATCCTCTTGATCCTCACTAATAAGTAGCACCTCTAGTAGATTCCCTTGAAGTATGTGTCATGGATCCCGATGATCCAGCTACGGTCTGTTGAGGCCTCTGCTGGCGAGCTCCAACTGACTGAGCTCTAGGTCCACCCTGTGTCCTGATGGGAACCCCTGGGAGGAGGCCCCATACTCCAACCTCTCTGTGTATCAACTCTCTATGGAGGTGTATGAGGTGGGCGAGACTACTGCTACTACTATTGTGGCCTAAAGGATGATTGTGTTAAACCCTAGCCACCATGAGGAAGAGGTACTGAACCCCTCAATCTATTGTCCTACATCTACTGCATGCGGCTCTGGACTCAGTCTCTAGCCTATTGGGTCTTCCCCCAAGTCTCCTCTACTATGTATGCCTTCTCATCAGCCTTAGCTAATGCATGTGGGTAGTGGATCCGCACTACACCTCCAATATCTAAATTCAAGCCCCGGATGAACTTGTGAATCCGCACCTACTCATCCTGTATGTACTTAATGTAATGGAGTAGATCCATGAATATACTCTCATACTCTACTACTAAAATAGATGTATGTCTGAGGTCGTGGAACTCATCTATCCACTGTTGGATGAACCTCCATGAAAAATATCTCCTCTTGACTCTCTCCTCAAATAGCTCCCAAGTCACTGTCTAAGAATCTACATCGAGCTTCTTCTGCTCTATCCTCCACCATATTCTTGCTCTATCCCTCAGTATATGGATCACAACACGAGATTTTGTGTTGCTAGAACAAGGAAAAATCTTGAAGCAACCGCTTAAGCTCACTAGTCAGGCCTTTGCCTAGAATCCACCTGTATCACTTGAGTAATGTGATGGCCGAAGCTTCAGGATCTCCCTAACGTGATCTGTAGCTATGGTCTGACAGCCTCTAGATCTCTCTGCACGCTCATCCCTAAGCCTATGGCTTTGAGACCTCTCTCTACGCTCTGAAACTTGGTCACCCTGTCCCCTAGGTGGTGACTCTTCCCTAGCTAACTCCGTATGGAATTTCTCTCCTCTATGCTCCTCACTAGTTTGAGGAGATACCTAACCCTCAATAGAAGGGGCTCTGTTATGACTGGTTGTATGTCCTCCTCCTAATCCTTTGCATAGAGCAGCATTGACATCCTAAAGAGTCTGTAAGATCCGGGGTAGGATAGTTGCTACACCCTGATCCAGTGGTGGTGGTGGTGGTGGTGGTGGTAAGTCTGAGTCTATGTGAAAATTCCCCCCACCCCATTTGAACCTCCTGCATAGGCCAAAGCAAGAGTTATTTCATTATTCTAGGCTTTAGTCAATTTCCATGTTTACTAAAATATACAATTTCTAAACTAAATTATTTTTTCTAGATTAAAAAAAATGTGCTAGGTTTAAGTTTCATGTCCCAAGTTTTCTAGTGTGCCTAATGGTCCAAGATTTTGAACCACTACTCTAATACCAAGTGTGATTCCCGTTAAAAAAACCCACTTGAGACCCAAGAAACAACATAAGGATTAGTTAGGAAAATTATGGAGTGATTTTTTTATTAGAAGTGTCTACAACCAGGTTGTAAGACAATAGTTGACACTATCAGGTTCCAGAACAAGTTTAATCTGCCAGAACATACTTTAATTTTATTAACAATTATCATAGGTCACAAGGAGCAAATTTTAGGGTTAGAAGTTTTAAGTTAGATTTAGGGGGGTAAATTAACACCATACCCACTATCTAATAGGCTTAGAGTTTAAACTTAAATTTTATCACACTTAACATATTCAAAATTTACCTAAATCATTTCCATTGGATAGGAAATTTTCTCATCTTTCCAACAATATAAAGAAGTCCTCCTAACTCCTTGTAAAACTCCAATTATGGACCGACGGACCTTAGGGTTCAAATTTTCCCCCAAGGGGACACGTGTTGAGCGGCGAAGAAGAACCTTTGTCAGGTTGGCGGGTCGCGGGGTGGTGTTGGAATTTTTCTTGTGTGGGATAAAATTCCCATTTGCACCTGCACCTCTGTTGTGCCACCAAGGATACATGTCAGGCACCGAGCTCACATGGGGAAGGTTGGAAAATTTCACCAGAGGGAGGGAAAGAATTCAATTGGTGCCCACATGCTTACGGGTCCACTAGGGACACGTGGCGATCAACCAAACAATGTAGGGAAGGAAAGAGGTAAGGGCGGGGTGGTGGAGGAGTTCAGGATATTTCATTGAGTGGGAGACAAGGAAAAAAAGGCACATGTGGGTCCGTGCATCTATAGAGGGGATAACACCAAGGTGAGGGCGGGAGTGTGGGGTTGCAGGGATCTTTTCAAAAAAATTCCCAAAACAAAATTTCAAAAGAAAAAAGGTTGTGTGGTCTCCTCCCCTCATTGTCACCCCATAGTGTCATGTGGTACCCTCTAGTTGACTGCGAGCCAGTGGGGGAAATTTCAAAAAAATTTCCTAGTGAATTTTAAAAAAATTCTAAGGATTTTTCGACTAGAATTTTTTGGGCCACGGGCCCGCCAGCGAAAATTTTCCCAAATTTTCCTTCCAAGGCAAGAAAACTTCAAAGGGCCATAACTTTTACTAGAAATCTTGGTTTTTGGAAAACGAGGACTTTATGGAAATCTATCAATGCCCTCTTTGCACAGGAATCATAAATATTACGTTTTGATAAAATTTAAGGGGCAAATTTTATGAAAACGGCCTATAGGCTTTTAAACTACCAACTGGTAATTTTTAACTTATAAAATTTATTCAATTTGGACTCCTCCTTCACTCAACATGCTAAAAAGACATGGAGGATTGTTCTAGGAAGGATTTAGGATGATTTAGGGAGGTAAATTTTCTCAATTGATTCCAATTTGAATTTTTCCAACAATTGACAGAAAACGACAGTGAAAAGGTTTAGGCTTGGATTTTTCAATGTTCTAAATTAATTCTTAAGTGTTCTTTGTCAATTTGAGTTCCTTGATAATACAACATGCTAAATTTTGATGTTTCCAAGTTGATTATTATGTGCAAGCCCAAACTATACATTTTAATTAAATTATTTGCCATTTTAAAATTTACAACAGAGATCCATTCCTAGAGAATCTGTTTATCAAATTCATCATTTAATTGTGGAGATTAATTTCTATTCTAGTCCAAGGCATTTAGTTGTTTAAACCTAATTCATTAAAAATCTAAATTATAAATTCTAGTTTCTAATTTAATATATTTCGAAAAGGGATAAAATAATATAATTCATTCATACGTATTTCTTTTTTTTCTCCATTTTTTTTCCAACAGGGATTTCATTCACAATCTGATATTTCAATTTAAATCAACAATGCAAATGAGGGGAAAGTCTTTTAATTATTTATTAATTCAAAAATAAATACATCTTCATATATATATATATATATATATATATAATTCCTTGAACACAGATATCAGATTTCAATTTCTTTCTTTTCCATTCAAACAGAAATTCCTAAAATATGGACAGGATCATAATTAAATTCACAATGCGACTTGGAAAGAACATTTCATCCATTCATATATTTCCAATGGTATTTTAACAACTTATTTCTTTATATATTATCAAAACACAACATATAGTAATACATGTCTTTCTTCTCTGAATACAGAACTGATTACAAAGCATATCTCTTTTATATTTCAAAATTTACAAGTCTCACAGCTAATTACAACATCTTTCCTTCACAAATATATTAAAATTTCATCCACATCAAAGTGGGAAAGGTTACAATGAAATAAATTGCACAAGGGATTGTCAAAACTGTCTTCTTCTGCTCCAGAATAGCAACATACAAGTTTTTTTTTCTTCCAATTTGATCACAACACAAGTGTGGGAAAGACAATGCTCTCCACCCAACCAAGACATCCAATGAAAGGAAAAATCCATCCTTCATCATTGGCCCTTGAGCCCCAACCACAATACAATAAATGGTGTGATTCAACCCATGGCAACAACTGGCTTCCACTAAACACACAACATTATTTCAACATGCATAATTCAATATAAAACATAGTCCAAACAAAAAATAGCAGTTTACAACTGTATTTGAAAACATTCAAACAAAACTCAGGCTTGAACATGCAAGCCAAAGGAGCAAGGACAATGGGGGAAGCTACTTATGCCTCCCAATGGGAATTGGGCATCCACCAATACCAAACTACCAATAAATTTCACCACAAATATCCTTATACCCCCCCACAATCCCTCCTTATGTCCCTCCCATAGATTTCCTTACGCCCCCCACAAAGTAACAAATGTAAGATATTTCTTTTCCATGGTGGATCCCAAACCCAAAATCCCCTCCACAAGAATTCGGATGCCACTGGAATTCCCTTATGCCCCCCACATGAATCCCCCATATCCTTCTCTTACACCATACCTATGGCAGTCTACTAAAAAATCCAAAAAATAAACCAAAAAAAAACATGCACCATTCACACAAAATATAAAAAGAAATAATAGTATAAGAAAAGAACTCAGCTCCTACCTCTCCATGGTAGCTTTGGTTTCCAAACAGTAAGCTTCAATGCTAAAACACAGTCCCAAAATAGAAATGCCAAGTATGAAATTAGATCCAATCTCCTCCACAATCCACAATAGCTCCAAACAGCAAAAATGTGCCCCTAAAGAAGCATGCAAAATGGTTCAACAACCCAAAACAAGCAAAGAGTTTGAATTTTATAGAAGAGGGAAGAGAAGAGGATGATTTGGATACATGTATGATGCCACATCACACATCCTCAAATCCAACACAAAATACAAATTCCATTCTCCAAAGCACAATAAAGAGGGGTGAAAATATGACAATTTACTTGCACACTCCAAAAAGTCCACAACCTAAAGGACTGCAAATTAAAAAAAATGTAAGAGTGTGTAATCAAAACTTGTAACATGATTAATAAAATTCATTATAAAATTCAAAAATCACTCCTCCAACCATAAGTATGGTTGGTAAATTAAATTGAGAGGTATGGGAAATATTTACTTGTCCCACAAGCCTCCAAAAAACAACCCCCAAGGAAAAATTTGAATTTCCAAGGAGGTGGAGTGTTTCATGCTCCAAAATCTGACTTACACAGCTCTTACACAAACTTACACATCCCTTACATATTTAATACAAAGAGCCAACAACTTCCATTATTACTTTCCCATATCCCAATTTGATTTATTTAAATTTTAACCATATGATTTCTCACATTAATATACCACAATTTTAATTAAATAAAAGAAAGGGACACATTACTAATAAAATGCATACAACAATAATAGAAATTAACCAAATTAATAATTACACAAAAACCCATGGTCACATATAAAGGTGATTCCCCCATGGGAATCCCTAACAACAACAAACACAACACAATAAAAACAAGTTACCCATGGTGACCTTGTCAAATTCACCTAGAATTCCATTGTGGTTGGTCTTCAATCCCCCGATGTTTGTTGTGATATTAACATGCAAAACAAAAATACCTCCTTTGGCCTTGTGGCCATATCAGAACATCCAAAATGAATATAAATATAATCACAAAATCATCTAAATATGTGAATCACAACATCATCAAGGAAATTTAACATTATCACTTACAATTTATATCAACAACATCAAAGTAACAACTATATCATCATCATATAACGTCCATTTCTAAGTCTACTCACAATATCCAAAATCACATGTCAAATAGTATATCATCATACACATATGAGGTGTCTCCAATAATCATCATAGCATCATAACCAAATCAAGATCAACAATAATCCATGACCAATGTTTAACATCATACTAAATCAAAACATGATAACGTCCATAATGTAATCAATCGTATCAAAATAAATATCAACAGGTGTCAAAGGGAAGTTAGCACTACAACATCCATGTATGAAAATTATTTCCGTCCTTCTCACTATTAATTCTACAAAGCAACTGAGTGATATCATGAGCTTCCTGAATTAAATTTGATCTCACAATTGACTTGGGGAATCTAGAAGCCTTAATTGATTCTTTTAAGTAATATAAATTCTTAATCTTTATGACATCCTTTGTCTTACTCTTCTAATACCTATTATCATTTTCCATGCTAATACTCAGTGCATTTGGTGCAGTTTGAATTTTCAAGAAAAAATTGAAGAAATGAGTATATAGTCTTCCCACAAAGTCACCCGCATCATTCCTGATTGTTCTAGTTTGAGAATCATAATGTTTTGCACACTCTAACAAAAATTATGGCAACTAAAAATTGTTTGGAAAGTAATCTTCCTCAACTATTCCATTTCGAGTCAATCCCCTCATGAAAGGTGTTTCATTTTTAGGCTTAGATATTTATTTTAATACAAACATTGATACATGACCCATGTCTATATCTCCTATTCTAGCTAGCTTAGATGTAATTCATGTTTCGACAGGGTATCCTTTATACTCATACTTCATCTTGTCTTCCTTAGCTTTGGATTTTCCCTTAACCTTCTTTGTTCTAGAAGTCTCTTCAATATCCAAATTTGGGTCTTCTCTTCTCACAACAGTTTCCTCTTCTCCTTCTGACCTATCACTCACTTCAATTGGCTCTTCTCTTGTTTTAGACATATGTTCTTTTTCTTGCAACCAATGTGCTGCAAAAATCAGCAACTATTTTTGCTTCTTAATAAATGATCATCAAGTCAATACACATTAACTTTAGTTGCATGTAAACATTTAGACTTAATTTTCCCCATGAAAATACATTAAAATCATCCTAGAAGTCAAGTTCTAGGCTGGATGGAAGTGATTGATTGAAATAGTTCTATCTGTAGTTCATTGCAGCTTTTCAGGGTATAACTACTCAAGACTTGCAGTTAACAAGAATAAATAATTGAAATCAACGCAATGAAAAGGAAGAAATAAGATTTTGGTTAAACGTAATGAACAATAAGTAGTAGCTCATAGTTTCACCGTAGATTATTGAAAAAAACATAAGTAATTCAATTTTTCGCAATGTAAAGGAAGTAATAGCAACACAAATCGACGCATGACTAAACAATAAATGATTACTTCATTTAGCACAAATCAGTAGTAGCTCATAGTTTCACCGCAGATCATTGAAAAAACATAAGTAATTCAATTTTTTGCAATGTAAAGGAAGTAATAGCAACACAAATCGACGCATGACTAAACAATAAATGATTACTTCATTTAGCACAAATCAAGTGGGATAAGTAATAGCAATCCCATTCACTGCACTATCAATAAGTAATTGTTAATAAATTTGATGTAATGAATGGAGGAAGTAACGTCAACACAAATCGACATAATGAATAAATAGTATACTTCACAGTGATCTAATATTACTTTACTTATTTAAACAAGACTAGTAATAGACAATCCGATAGACATAATGAACAAAGGGTAATGTTGTGCGGTGATATCATATTGCTTTACAACTACTTAAAAAAATAAGAAAAGCACATTTGAATCGATGTAGAACTAGAAAAATGGTTGGCGGTCTTTTCATAATACTTTACTCTTTTTATAAACTTGGAAAGTAAGAGAAAATTGAATCGACAAAATGAATGGGGCATGTTTTATGGTGATTCCATATTACTTTACTTTTTTTACAAAGGTAAGTAAAGTATATCTAGATCAATGTAGAACTAAGGACATAATTTCTGGTCTTTTAATTCTACTTTACTATCATTGTAAAATAAGTAGAAGTCTTTTAATTTGATGCAAAGTAAGAAGAAAACTTGGAGAAGAAAAGATAACATAAATCGACGCCATAAATGGGAAACACAAAGGGCTTGGATCAACGCAAAACAAAGGGAAAATGGCTGCCAAAATTTTTACACTTCTCTATTTCATTCAAACATAGGAGAAGTAACAGTAACCCTAAACAATCAAAAACGACGAAAAATACCATAGAAAGAAGTAATCTCAAATCTGGGGCAAAACTAGGGCTAAGAAAGGAAACTTTCAATGACATTTCTTTAGAGGTAATGGTGGATTTGAAATCCTAATCCCAATAAATTAAAATGCCTCAAATTTGAATCGTTAACCCTAGAAAATAGACACAAAAGGAAGAAAACATAAACAAAACCAAAAACACAACACAGAGGAGAAAAAAATTGAAACTAAAAGAGAAAAACAATCTACTAACCCTAACAACAAATGGGTTAGAATTGGTTTATTCAAATTATTCTTCAATCAATCATTGAATTCTCTTGTGGTCTGGAGGGTTGACATCTTCTCTCTTCTTCACAAGGAAAATGCATGAATCCAAGGTGGAATTACTTAGGGATTTTATATTTTCCACATCATTAAATTATGATCGTACAAGTGCCAAGTAATCCCTTTGTTCTATGCAGCTTTTTAAAATGTATTTACTTTGTAACTTTTAAAATAAGTAAAGCAATCCCAATTCACCGATAACTTAAGTTATTAGTTATGTGGATTTTCGAGATTACTTTACTTGTTTTAGCTTAAGCGAAGTAAATATATTTGAATTCAGCATAATGAAAAGGCTAAGTAATGTGGTAAGAGTTTAGTGTAATGAATGTGATTAGTTCGGCGGCGTTTTGGAAGTAATTTACTTTTCTTAATAATAAGACAAGTAAAAACATATGAGTTTAGCGCAATGAATAGAATAAGTAAAGCACATTGAGTTTATCATGAAACTAAGGAAAACAAGATAGTTTTTTGGAATTCTAAAACCACTTTACTTGACAATCAGAAGTACCTCAAAACAATGCAAATAAATCCTTTTGAGAAGCACAATAGCTTAGGAGAGAAAGTTTTTGATTTTATAAGGATTTTTAGGGAATTTTAAATACATGAATATTTCATAAGTCACCCCCAAGAAACTTTTTGCAACCTCTTGAAGAATCATCATGCACTCCTACAACCTAGATGTGTTAAAGAAACAACCTATACTCACTAAATAAAAACCTAAATCCACAAAAAAACTTGAACAAAACTCATGACAAGTCCTAAAAACTTAAAAATTTTAAAGGGGTACCCCAATATTTCTAAAAGAATTATTGGGGACACTATCTGGCTCTGTCTATGGATAAATTTATTTCTACTTGGACGGAAGAAATGAAGATGAGATCCCATCATATCTAGTTTCAAGTATTGTTCATTGGTTCAGAGTCATATAAAGGAAAACACAAACAAAAACAAAAGAACCTAACAAATTATTTATGTACATACATGTTTTAGAATGAACCGTCAATTTTTGAAAAGTTTCAAATGCTTCCTATTTTATGGAAGTGGCAGTTCAACTCCATCCTAGTAAGCAAGAATGAAACTATTTTTTCTAGTGACTACAACAATCTTGAATGGACCTTTCCACAATAAATCAAACTTGTCATGCATTCCTTTAGGCTTGCTCTTATTATCCCACAAGAGCAACCAACCAAATTAATATTTTCTTACTCAGGATTTCTTATCAAATATCATTTTGACTTTATTTTGGTGCTCATCTAATCTATCTACTACATGAACCTGTACTTCTCGTAACTCGGCCAAAAACATTATTCTCTTATCAATGGCATCTACATAAGTAGTGTCTTCCAAATCCTTAATGAGTTGTAAATTAGGTAGTTCAAGAGTAATATGCAATTCAACATCCTTCCCATACAACAACTAGAAAGTGGACATGCCTATAGACTTATTTAGAGTAATTATATCAACCCACAATGCATCAAAAAACTTCTTATGCTAAGTTCTTTGATTTTTTGCTATTAATTTTGGCATGATTGTCACCAAATTCATGTTAGTTGATTGAGCTCGACCATTTCCTTCAAGATAATAATTTGAAGAATGTACCAAATGAATCCCATATGTATCTAGCAAAATTCTATCAACTCCTCTGAAGATAGGTTAGGATAATTATCGACTACTATTTTACCATGCACGCCAAATATTATGATGATATTTTCCTTAATGAAGTTACATACCTCCTCGAAAGTAGCACTCTTGATAGGTATATCTTCCACCCACTTACTAAAATAATCTGTAATAATGAGAATGTAACGGTTTCCATCACTAGATGTTGGATTCAATGTGTCAATGAAATCAATGCCCCATTATTGAAATGGTTCTTTTATCACTGCTGGCTTCAAGGGAAAAATGGGAAGATTAATATGCCCAACAAACTACTGACATGCCTATAATTTTGAAACCCAATCAGTTGTATCCTAAAAGAGAGTTGGCCAGTTAACTTTCTTGAAGTATCTTGTGTGCAATAACTCTTGCTGAGAAATTTCCTCCACATGTTTTGTCATGAAATTTCTTGATCAATTTTTCTTACTGAGAATGATCTACACACTCAAGAAAGACACCATTAATTCCCTTATTGTACAAAATATTATCCCAAAGAAAAAATCCCTTGGACCTGAACTTGATAGTTCATTTTTCCTTACATGAAAGCTGATCCGAAAATTCTCCATATGTAAGAAAATATACAATCTTTCTATACCATTCATCTACTAGATTCACAAAGAGAAGCATATTTTCATCCTCCTCTAAATGAAATTGTTTTTTCTCAGTCGTCAATTCACAAAGGAATTTTCCTCACACTAGCTTCATAAGTTAAATATCCAAGTCATATTCTTGCACCTTTGTTACCCACGTGCCTCTCAATAGCCCTAACTCTTGTTGTGTCAAGATAGACTTAATACAATATCAGGTACATAAACCACAGTGTGTGAAAAAAGTATTTCGTACCTAAATGATTTGCATGCCTTCATAACTACATATACATGTTTCTGTATAGGATTGTAATTTAATTCATAAGACTTCAAAGGTGTACTCATGAAAGAAATAGGGGCATCAATGTCTTCTTTATTTTTCTACATCAAATTTTCCAACATCATGTGTTCTGAGGAGTAACAGTAAATAATGAACTCTTTACTAAAATATGGTGATACCAGAACAGATGCTTTGATCTTCTTGAATGCTTTTCTTCCTTCTTCACTCCATTTGAAGTCTTGAATTTTCTTCATCATGTTTGAGATATGATGAGTTATTTCAAAAAAATCAGGAATACCTGCTTAGAAAATCAACCTTATCAAAGGAGTGAACCCCTTTCTTAGAAGTTGAAAATGGTAAATTTTGAATAGCCTTTAGTCTTTTAAGATCTATCCTAGTTCCTTCCCTTGAGACAATATGTCTAAGAAGATTTCCTTTTGTCACAACAAAGATAAAATTCTTGGGATTCAGAGACATCTCATGTTTTTTCACTGAATGAAGACTGTTAGGAAGTATAATATCTAGTGTTCACGTTATTAATTATGGTAGTCGTATATATTTTTTATAACCAAATTTGTTACACCTGTATTGTTAGAAATGAGTAATTTGTTCCCTACTTTGTAGGATGTTGTTGTTCCTACCTCTGTGGCTATATATTAGCCATTGTATTAGCAAAAATAATATAGTGTGAATAATATTATTGTCTAGTGAATGTGTTTGGCTCTTTGATCCTTTATATTTGTTATCAGACGATGATTATTTCATATGAGAGTCTTTTGGTAGTTTTTAATATTCTCTTTAAATGAATTTAAGGAGAAGATTAAGGTATTCTCTATTATGCAAGATAAAGTTGAATTGGGTGTCAAGATCATGGTTTATGTGACTCTATAGATCTTTGTGTGTACCTTCCAATTTGGAAATATGGTGTGTTTGATCAAAATATGATCCATTGATATCATTCTAGAATTGTGAACATGTGGATCCATTCACAAATTAGAATTTGGTGCAATAGTTTTGGTTTTTCTCATTGTGAGTTGAGCCTAGATAAATTCATATCTACATGTATAATATCTAATAATCCTATCCCTGTCCTCTTCGAATTCATCTAGCTTGGATCTTATGAACTATTGTTATCTACAACATTCAGCTTGATCAATTTTAGAGTGCAGACCATTTCTCTGTTTCTGGCACGTTACTAGTCATTTAATGCAAATAAATCTCCATGAAACCATACATTGGAATGAGTGGATCAAAAAGTTATTGTAATCAAATTTTCCTAAGGATGTGTCACTGTAAATAAGGGGACACTTTCTTGACAGTTGGACATATTTAACTCAGACTTGTATTGAGTTTGGCTGCGAATTATTGAGGTAAATGATTTAAATATATATGTTTTCAAATAACAGTGGATATAAAGTTGTGATTGGCCAATGTATTCAACATGAGTACAGTTATGGCCTCAAACCTTGCATCACTGCCAACCAAAGGATGTATTGAACATGACATTATACATGGAACTTTGAAAGTTAGTGCTTATTGATGATAAATAGATGTTGATTCCCTCAACATATGCATGTGGCCATATATTAAAAAGGTATGAAAGTTTATTTATATTCTTATAATTTGAAAGAGAAGTTTTAGTGTGTCATATTGGTTTAGTATTCTTATGAATTTTAATTCTAAAGGTATTTTTTGTTCATTGTTTATTTTAAGTCTTTTACTTTTGAGTCGAGTCATAGTGTTAAAAGTAATACATATCAAAAGTCAAGATTTTTAGTATAACCCACTTAGTTTTATTAATAACATAGTCATCCAGAGTTTTGTTTTCCATTTAAAATAAAAAATAAAAAATTGTCCATTCTGATTGTAAGTCATTTGTAAAATATTTATCAAGTGTCAAAAACATTATCGTATTGTCTATTAAAATTTTTAATACAATCTCAAATTAAGTACAATAGTGTCAAATTGGTCATAGTGTCAATGTCGACATAAAGTGTATTTTTGGTCAATGCCATTGTAAATATGCGTCGTTATCAAAAGTTAAAAAAAATAAAAAAAAATTCCTTACGAATGTATTTTGGGTGGAATCAAACGTTCGGGTAAGGTATGTAGTTATTGAGCCTCAAATACAAATATATTGAACTAGTAGCATGACACTGGAGGATGGAGGAAATCACAGATTGGAAGTCATTCATCAACCTTTTTTTAGTCACCAATGATGGGGCCGCACAGATGAATTGGTGGCATTTTTTTCAATTGTGTGTTTCAGTATGTTTCTGTTTTTAGTGTTCCCGTAGTGTTGTGCTGAATAAACCCCTTTTTAGAATTTTTGGAGGAGTCATGTTTTCAAAATACTCACTTTTGGGGAGCATGGTAATATTTCAAGGTATACTTAAGGGATGGTTTTTCACTTAGTGTGAAGCTTGTGGATCTTGGAGATTCAGAATTCGGGTGCTCAGGGAGGAAGGGAAAGTCCCACAGGAACCCAAAGAGGAAGGGGGTATTCCTACATAATTTTGCTCAACACTACCGCTTTACGAGAGTATAGAGCTAATCTATGGAGTTTATACTTGGTCTAAGCAGTGATTTCAGGAGGTGGTTTGACGTCTTAGAATATGGTTCTTCGTCATGTTCACATTAAGGGGGTGAAGATTAGAGATTAATAGTGTTCACACTAAGGGGGTGAATGTTAGGAATTATAATATCTAGTGTTCACATTATTAATTATGGTAGTTGTATATATTTATTATAACCAAATTTGTTGCACCCATATTGTTAGAAATGGGTAATTTTTTCCATACTTTATAGGAGGTTTTTGTGCCTACCTCCGTGGCTATATATTAGCCATTGTATTAGTAGAAATAATATAGTGTGAAGAATATTATTGTCTTGTGAATGTGTTCAGCTCTCTAATCCTTTATAAATACTTCCTCTAAATCCAAAATGTGATTACCTCCTTCTTTAGAAAACATTGTCAAATCATCGAGGTAAACCACTATGCTTCTATCCTTGAGATGGGAAAATGCTAGATCCATGGCCCTTTGAAATTTTTCTCCAACATTGATTAATCCAAACGACATATTCTGATAAGAAAATTTCCCCCTTGGTGTGATAAATTTTGTCTTATATTGTTCTTCTTCAGCTAACTAAATCTAATTATAACCCTAGAAACCATCAAGCACATATAAAATCTCAGATCCAATAACAACCAGTAAAGTATGATCCATGATGGGAATATGATAGTTGTCTTTTAATGAGGCTTGATTAAGATTGGGAAAGTCTACGCACAATCTAATTTCACCACTCTTTTTCCTCACAGGGACTATATTTTCCAACCATTCAGAATGATGAATTGGATAGATTATCTTTGCATCTAGTAACTTCTAAATCTCAGCAAAGATTGTACTTGAAATAGTTGGATTATTCCTTCGAAGCTTCTCCTTTAATGGCTTTCTCCCTTGCCTCAATGGGATGTAATGTTGTACTTCAGCCAACTGATATGTCTTTAAGTCTTGATAATACCAAACAAATACATCCATATATTTTGTAAGAATCTTTGTGAAAGCTTCCTGCTCCACATTTGAACAAAACTTACCCAAATTCACCAACCTAGGTTCATCTTCCACCCCCAAGTTCAATGGCTGCACCTCAGATATAGAACTCTCTTTGTATTCCTTAGTCCTTTTAAGAAATTGATCATGTTTATCAAAAATCTCTTCAAGAGATACCAAACCCTTAAGAATATTATTTCTGTTAAGATGAATAATCCCTTGACTACATCAAGTTCTAGATAAGTTTCACTAACTGTAGTCTATCTAGGAAGTGAATTACTTCCTTCAAAGTACAACTCCTCAACGTTGTCTTGTTGATTAAGGAAAGCAACAATCTACTTTTCATCATTGAATACTTTCCATAATTCAGCATTTTCAGGTACCTTTGGGTGAAAACCCATCTCCACTCTGTAATCACCATGTCTGAATATTATTGGTGGCTGATCCAGATTAAGCAGAGTTGCAGTAATTTCCAAGTAATCTGCTCTAGAATTCTAATCCCTGGGAATATAAGATATGGAGAAAATTACAAAATCCAAGGTAGAAGAAAACACCAAGTCCCTATAATGCATCAAATTATCTTTCTTTACCTGATAGAGACCACAGATCTACTTTACAACAAGCTCAACGCCTCCTTTTTCTTACAACAGTTTAACTCTCATCCTTTTGGCTTGCTCCATTCCCAATAGCAGAGATTCATACTCAATTGTGTTGTTAGTATTATCAAACATTAATTTCAAGAAATGTGAATATACCTTTACTTCAATAGAAATTAGTACCACACCTACCCCAAATCCAAGAGATCAGTAGTTGTCATCAAATGCCAAAGTCCAAATCTTATAATATTTGATATGTGACTCACTAGCTGTAGGTTGAGTTTCTTCATTGTCCAACTCCAATTAGTAAACTTCATGATTTGATTCCTAAAAAAGAATATGAGATCAGGGGTCTTCATATTTTGAAACTATATATTTGTAATTATTTTCAGGTTCCAATCTTCGATTAACTCCTTTGATCGAAATATGAGCACATGACCAATTCATCTTGACTTCACCTTCTAATTATTTGCAAAAGTTTCTACTCAGTAATATGCCATAAGAAAATGGAATATATACCACCAAAATTTTCATCTTCAGTATTTTATTTTGGAAGTAAGCAAGAACATCTTGTGCATCTTTGATTTTCCCAATGAGAGGTATATTCCTCTCCTTTGAGTAACATCTTCCAATTGTTTTTGTAAGTGTAATCCCTAAAGCATCTACAACCTTGGTTGGCATAACATTGTCACAAGATCTTGAATTTAAAATACAGTTACTCAACTTATAACCATTACTAAAAAAATGAAATATAAAATGGCTCAATTCTCTTGAAAGATGTAGGGGAAAAAGTTGTGGAATTAGTCAATGGAGGAGTGTTTTTGGGATTAGGAAAAAATACCTTGTGAAGCATTATTAAATGCATTATTCAGACCGTTACTTTGCACATAATTTACCAACCTTTTCTATTGTCCTATAAAATCCCTTAAGTAATTAGCTTATGACATCTGAATCTATGTATTCTTAATGTGTTCGATTATGTCAAAAGAGGTAATAGTGGTACTATGACATAATTCAATTGCTTTTCCCATTGTCCATTATTGTTGATTAGAAGAAAAATTCACTTACTTATCTCTCAGATCCAAGGAAGAAGGAAGTGGACTACCTCTTTTTAGAATGGTGACATTCGGTCCAAGATCTTCTTTTTCTCTCCTTTGTCCACTTGAAGAATCTTCACCACCTTGCTCCACTTGAGATCTTGTAAATACCAAAAAGGTGTGACCATCACTATATTCAAAACATTCATAATAGCCTTCATTAGATTCATAATCTAGGTATCTGATATTGGATTCACCAGTGAGATCTAAAAAATCTTCATCTTCAAGTAATTCATTGTCATCAATTGCGTGATGTTATTCGTTCATTTCCAATTTGTTCCTTTGATTAGATTCCATTGCTAATATTTTTGGTGCAACAACAAGTCTATTCTAGTTCTGATTCTAACTATTAAAATTCCAAACACGGGCTTCTCTTGAGGGGTAGAAGTTCCTCCTTGAGCCATTTGATTCTTGATCTACAACATGTCACTGGATAACCTCTATAGTAATGGGTCAGAAGAACTTTTTGAAGATGTCCCTTCAACTTTAGGGTCTGAGTATTTAATTTTTATAGCCATGATCAAATCATCTTCAACCTTAATTACAACATTCTATGCTACCAAAAAAAATTTCAGTCATGCCCTTCATAACTGATATCCAACCTCAGATAACAAAAAAATTATGAAAAACGTTTTCTAGTTATCATCAACTTAGAGCAACAGAAGTAGGAATCTTGTATAAAATTACTTAGAACTTAGTAATAAAGTCCCTCATAGTTTGGTGCGACTCCTTCTTCAACTACGTCAACTGAGTAATGAGGGTACTTGTATCCTCTGGAGGCTTAAATCTCTTCATGAACTACTCCCGCATAGTTTTCCAATTCGTTATGGTTCCAGGAGCTAGTCGGTAAAACCATTATCCAACTAAGTCACGTAAAGTCTTAATGAAAAATCTAATAGACACGTCCGTGTGCTCCACAAAAAGTACTCCAAAAGATATTTAGAAATTTTCCAAATGATCATCAAAATTATCCTTTCCATCTCCATAGAACTTTGAGAAATTCTTCCTTGAGCCTTTAGGTAATTCATGCAAATGAGGAGCTAAGTTCAAAGGAACAAAATCCTTACAATAGGGAATAAATAACTGCTGAGCCATTTATATAGGAATTAATGACCGAGGATTAACTGGTTGAATAATACCAATAACTGGGCTATGCTACAATTGATTTGGTGAAGTCTAAACTCTCCCTACAGGTGATAAACTTTCTCTTTCAATTTGGGGTTACGGTGGATAACTAAACTTAAATTTTTCTTGCAGCTAAAAGAAATGATCAATTTTACCATGAGCTCTAATAGCATGTGTAAATGGATGGCTTGCTTGAATGAAAGCTTAAAAATAACAATTTCAACAAGCAAAAAATTAAAAAAACACAAAATTAATTCTCCAATACCAACGGGATGAGCCTAAGTCTCTTGATTGTATTTTGTTCCCCAATGGAGTTGCAAAAAACCGTTGGCTTGATTTTATGCTCGGCTAAACATACAACCTAGGAAGTCATGGGAAAAATCCCCTTCATTTAATGATTAAGCTCCTTTATGATTTTTTGTTTATTATATAACCTATCTAAATATTTGATGTGAATCCAGCTGCAAGAGGTTGAAATACCTCCAAAACACACATAAAATATTTGCAAATAAAAACTAGGGTTTTCAAAATAGCTTTCTTCTCATTCTAGAATCCACACTAATCTTTTACATCATTACAATCCTCCTTTTATTTCACATCTACACTAAAAACCCTAAAATGCCAAAAAACCCTAAAATGCCAAAAACCCTAAAATGCCAAAAATTACCTACTAGCAAAACAACTTGGATGGGCCCCAAAATTTGCGTGCCAAATATGCCTTTATAAATTAAGGCTCACGTGAAATTTTGACTTATTCTAACAAGTACAACAAAAGTTTTTAAAGTTCTAAGACGTAGTAAAAAGTGAAAAAACAATCGGAGCCAATTTGAGGCCACTAGATGAAAGAATCCGGGCCCAAAAATGTGTCTAAATGGCCACAACCTTGCAAGCTAAGTCGATCCCAGCATAGTAATAATGTATATCTACCATCTTGTAAAATTTCAAGACGATCCAATGGTCGGATCAAAAATTATGGTCTCCACAAGTTATGCCCCTGCATCAATATTTTTGGGTATTACTTTAATTAAATAACTCGTGCATCACAGTTAAATAATTTTATAGCAAGTAAGCAGTTGTATGTTTTAGCTAAAGAGGATAACTTGAAGAAATCATAGACATAGAATAGTGTTATCCCGTAAAATTGACAAGGGAAATTTTACCGATAACCATACGGAAAATTTTGTTTCGATCCCTTGTTAGGGATCCCCCGCGTTCGAAACGTCGTAAATTCCCTTCCCGGGAAATCTAGTTTTTGAACTTAGTCTTTTTGAGCCTTTTTTGGCTGGGCGCATGGATTTGCCTTTGTAACACCATAGTTTTGATGCGCCCCCTTAAAAGCCTTTGGCGCATGGTTTTCCATGTTAACACGTCTTTCGGTGCGCCAAAGGATGTTGAATCACTTTTTGGTGCGCCAAAGGGCGCACATAATCTCTCTGCAACACCAAGTTTTGGTGCGCCAAAGGGCGCACATAGCTTCGTGTCGACAATGCATATTGTGCGCCAAGGGCGCACTCATTCTTTTGTTATCAAATACTTCCGTGCGCAAAAGGGCGCACACTTTCCCCTGTCGACAGCAACTTTCATGCGCCATTTCAAAAGTGGTTGGCACATTGATGACAAGTTTTTCTATATATATCAGTGTGTGCCCAATGTCATTTTCATTCCTTTTTATCGAAGGCACGTGATTGCTCTGGATTTGTCAGCTCTGCTCTGTCGTTGTCATCGCCCTGTGGACCCGCTCTCCAATTTTTGATATATATTTGAGGTAAGAGGTTCTCCCTTTCTTTTTCATTGTGTGCTTGGTATGTGTTCTTGGTCGGAGTTTTGGTTTGCTGGCCAGTTTTAAATGGAATATGATTAAGCTAGTTTTACCCCCCCTGAGCTTTTCCATCACGTTTTCTTCTTTTCCTCCTCCTCTCCCTCCCTCTTTCTAGATCTACTGGAAGGGGAGTTGTTTTGAAAGGGCTTGGTCTGCTAAACCTTTTTGTAAAAAACCTTATATGACAAAGTAACTTTTGAAGTGGAAGAAAAGAATGAGAGATTCGAGCAGTTAGTGTAGTTCTATGGCGCACCGGCGCATTTTTTTGCAACTTAAGATAGTTGCGCCCCTCGGCGCACTCTACCACCCCATGTTGCATAATCAATACCCGTGCCTATGGCGCAACCTCTTCCGTCCTGCTGCAGTTAGAATTCATGCGCCCTCAAAGGCGCACCCTTTTTGCATGCTACAAGTATAAATCCCGCACTTTCTTAAAAAACCCTTTGGCGCACCCTTCTTTCCATGTTGCATAATCCCGCTTTCCATGCGCCAAAGGGTGCACCCAACTTTCATGCAACACAAGCCTTATTCGCACGAGTATAAAGTTAGAAAGGCGCGGGCGCACCCTCCATTGCAGTAACATGATGTTGTGTAAAACCTTCATGCGCCGCGCCAAAGCCTTTGGCGCACCATTTGTTAATGTTACACAATCTTCCCATGCGCCAAAAGGCGCACCGAACCCCAATGTAACACGCATTTCCTGTGCGCCCTGCTATAAAATGCAACCTGCTTCATCCATGCGCCATGCGCCTTTGGCGCCAGTATAACCTCTGCAACATTCCTTTTCTGTGCGCCTTATCTATTTGGCCTGCCAGTTGCATTTTTCCTGTGCCCTGAGCCTTAAAATCTCTAACTCTTTCTTCTGCTAGCTTTCCAATGGAAGATCAAATGACTAATTCAACCTTTTTGGATTGGGTCTCTCTTCTTCTTCATGCAGATCAGCAACTGAGTTCGAAAGAACACATGTCTACGTCAAGCAAGAAACCCACCAAACCCAAGAGGAAAAGCTAAGATGACAGAAGAAGAGATGAAATACAAATATCAGAGGGTCAGGATGCCCGAATCATAGGCTGAGTGCAGTATGGATGTCAGAGACTCTGAATTGGGTCACATTGACATGGATGAGTTCTGGGTTAGGACTCAAAAAGTTACAAGAAGTCCATGGATGGACAAGTTAATAGGCAGTGCCCTGCACTTCACCGGAGGAATCCCCGTCAGCGCTGTAAACAACGAATTCATGATGGTGATTGCGCAGTGTTACAACACAGGACACAAGATGTGTCGAGAACAGTAAGGGCGAGGCAGTCATAAACCTCACTGCCCATCACTTTGAGTTAATGCTTGGCATCCCTCACCACCGGAACTATGTGGCTGTTAGCCAACGAGGAATGCATCAAGGCCTGGGAAGACAATGAAGACCAGTGCATGCATTTGATGAATGAGGTCTACCTAAAGAATAAGAAGGTGGTGATCCGGTGGCCTCAGACTATCCACCGAAGTGATTTCTCAGAGGAACTCAGTGATACTATCACTTTCCTGAGTAGAGTCTTCGGGCTTTCAGATGCCCACTATTTCCATAAGTGGATGCTGCGGTACCTGGAGATAATGAATAAGAGTTTGCCCGATCAGCGCTTTTGCTGGGGGGAAATAATAAGCAGCACCATATCTGAGTAGCTACAACAGTTCGCCACAACAGGAGTGTTCTATATGAACTCCTATGTAGTCTACGTTGCAGCATCGGCGAGGGATTATCCGGGGCTGAACCGAAGTGGAGTATGGCCTCAGGCCAAGATATTTGATTACTACCCAGAGCTGAGGCTGGAGAATAGCATCCAACATTTCGGAAAAGTTAACGATGCATTCTTCTATCATATCATCTGCCTACTGAGGCCAAACATGACTCATAGCCGGACGACCAAGACATATAGTGGCAGTCACAGAGAAATGGGGGGGCCCTGTTCACCCAATTTCCCACGTTCACCTATCTGAGGGCTGCCAATTTTTTGGGGAGAGCCAACCAGGCTACCAAGGTATGTTGGGCCTAAGCTGATTCTACTAGAACTGTCAAGACAGCTGGTCACATACCATGATAAGTGCCTCAAAAGAAAGAAGGGTGGAACTCCTTTCCCCCTCAAAGTGGGCCGATACACATGCTCCACCCACCATAAGGTGAAGGAAATGTTCGCAGAGCTGGAGCTACTCAATTTGAAGCATGACTTCCCAGCCAGACCTACCTTCGACCCAAGAAGCTGCCTGCCAAAAGCGAAGCTCGATCCGATCCATGTCCCTCAAATTAAGGATATTTACATTGATGTTCTCCATGAGGCGGAACTCAGAAGAAAGGATCACTCTCACTTAGCATTGGCGGAAATCATCCAATACGGAGTGGCCATTGTCCCCGAAGGCTTCCAGACTACGGAAGATGAAGTAGATAAGGTGTATAATGACTCAGATGGGGACAATTGGCCCTTCCCGACCATTGACAGGAATAAGTCTCCTCAAACAATTGAGGAGAGGGTCAAGGAGACTATGCGGAGAACAGAACATTGGTCCCGCATGAACGGACTAATCTACCTCGGGGTAGATTTCACAACTTCCCCTTTGGGCAACGCACCTCCAAGGTCAAAGAAGCAGCTGAAAGGCAAAGGTGCAGAAGGTGAACCTAGCACCATTCAGGAGGAAGCCCCTGAAAGTCCTCTTCCCTCAGAGCCAGAACAAGTCATAACTCTTGATGAGGAATTTACAGAGGATAGTCCTATACGCCCATCCACCCAGGATGTCGGCGTCGCTACAACTTTAGAGGTCCCTTCTATCCCTTCTTCTTCTCTTCCTTCCCCTCCTCGAGTGACTCAAACGACCACCCCTTTGGTCGTGTCCTCTACCCCTTCTTCTACCCTTTCCCCTGCCTCTTCATCTATCTTCTCCTCCCTCGCTGATTTGTCTTCCTCTATTTCTTCCCTCATCTCCTGAGCTCCCTTCCCTTCCTATGTCTTCTGCAGTTGCGGTTTCCCTTCCTCCCATGGACATTTCTTCAGCTATTCTTTCCATGCCGCCGCCGCATGTCTCCACGTTTTTCCCCTCTTCTACCGTTGCTGCCTCCCCCTCTGTCTCTGGTCCTTCTTCTATAGGACCAGCTTAGATCTCTCAACAGTTAAGCCAACAAAAGAGGAAAGTCCCCATCACTCCGATGGACTTTTTGGTCATTCCGGCTAAAGGAGCAAAGAAGCACAAGCTGGTTACACGCTTCTCGAAGAGCGCTGCAGGTGAGAGAGTCATGGAAATAGCGTACCCCAACCCCCTCAAAGAAAAAGAAGATCTGTCTTCGACAGATTTCACCGTGACCCAAGTCACAATGGGGAAATCCTCAGAAAGTCTCCAGGGGGAAGCTCTTTCCGCAGTTGATGCACTCTGCAAAAAGCTTCAGGAAACGAAAGAGGAGAAAAGGATACTGAAGGAGCAGAACAAGTACCTGCTTCAAGCCTTACAGAAGATGGGAAGTGTACCTCCCACAACTACCGCCGAGGCTCCTGAGCTGCTCAGTCAGGAGAAGATCAATGAGTATTCAAAGATCGGCGAGCAGGGTATGGTTGTTTCTGCTTGGAGGAGCCAGATCCTCAAGGACAGTGAAAGATTAATCACCAAGTATATCAGTTTATACCTAAACATCGAGAAGGTGAATAAGGAACTCCAAGCATTAGCAGGTCCGATATCAGAAGAGTTAGAACATGCTAGACTCCAGCACAAGACCTTTCAACAAATGTTCGATTGTTTAGTCGAAGATCTGGTCAAGTTCGGAGTCTTCGGTCATCCAAGGGCCCTCAACAAAACTATGTCCACTCTGGACTATGAGATAGATCAACTGGAATTTGTTTTAGAAAAGATAGACAAGGTAAAGGAAGAGGCCCTGGATGCAATGCATCAAATGGAGAAAATTGTCCTCGCCATGACTCCAGGGTTGCTCACTCCTTCCCTTACCTTGAGATCAGCTGATGACACTATCCGGATTTTCAAGGAGATAGCCTCTCAAGGGACAGGGCCAGAGGTCACATTCGACACTGAATCTATCAACAACCTACTGGCCTGTAGGGACTTCATCGGGTTCCTTATCGAGGCGGAGAAAGATTATTCCAAACTCCTGGAAAAGCTCATAGACGAGCGGGAGACTTGCGAAGCAATCAGTGAACGGCACAAGGATCCATCACATGATCAATTTGGGCTGATGATTAGCAAGTTTTTGGAATACCACGCTCAGTTTCACATATCATCACCTGAGTAGCATCAGAAACAGGCAACCCCTTTTTGGCTGCAGGATGATGATGATGAGTAGCTTCTTCTTCTTCTTCTTCTTCTTCTTCTTCTCTCTATTCTCCGACTTTCTTTTCGAAATGTCTAAAATGTGTTGATACAAATGATGACATCATCCATGTTGCATCATGGGATGATGTCATCCACCAAGTTGTAAAATTCAACATGACTTTTAGATATTTTGTAAATATCTTTGTAAATAAGTGGTTGGCTCCATTTTGCCTTCTCTCTCCCCTCATCTTCTATAAATATGAGAATACTTGGTGTATTCTGGGTGAACATTTTTTTAGATAGAAATAGAAGTGAGGAGAGAAAGACTTTAAGCTTTCTTGTAACAGAAAAGAACAAGTAATACAATTATTCAGACTTTGTGCTCAATAGCTGTGTTATACATTAGACCTTTCTTACGTTAGATCTGTATGTGTTTAATCTGTTGGATTCATATCTAGTTTTCTGTCATTTGTTTATCAGTATTGCTTTGTTTATTTATGTAAGTAGGTTTGGCTCTGTTTACTACCAAACTAAAAACATAAATCTTCTGACCTTTCTGATTTGGAATCCATTTCTTTTCTCCCTTCGGATCTGTTCTCTCTCTTCTCCCTCTTTCATTCCTTTCCTTTCGCAGCCTGGAACACTCTACTGGGATGAGATCCCAACCCCTGAAGGTAGAATCTGTGAGACTTGCATAGGTTCCTGCTAGTAGAAATAGCAATAAACCAATTTTGCTTTGCTGTCTTAAAGAGGGGCTAAGCCCTGCAACACTGTTGGCTCGTCTATCCATAGATCTGTCCATGCTACAGATTTTCGGACCAACAGTTTTTTGCACAAGGAGCTACATTTAAGGAACGAGATAGATCTGACGTGAGCCCTGGTCCTAGGTATAATAGCAAATCACAAGAAATAGTAAGAAAATCACTACGTGGGGAGTTGCAAATCTGTAAAATTTGCTAAGAGATCTGCCGCCGAGTTGGATTCAGTGCCTAAATGTGACAAATGCTCTTCTGAGATCCGTAGTTTTTCGAGCCAAAAGAGGACAGATCTGAAGTGAAAGGAGTTTGATGTGCCAGGAAGGGGCAGACACCCTTTCGTAGATGGTGAAGGTAATAATTGAGAATCCCCCTCAATAAGTTCAAGATATTCCCTCTCCCATTTTGAAAAAAATCAGATTTGACAACCAGCCTGCTAAGAGGGCCTGCCATCTTATCCTCGCTGTTATGTTGTCATTAGACCGCAATTGCGTTTTTCGAAAAAGATCCCACTGCAATGAGGATACCAACATTCATTGGGAAGAATTTGCACCTAGCCCTTGTCAGAAGAACCTGAATTGCCTCTAGCAAGTACACCATCAAAATTTAAGTTTCCAAATAACTTTGGGGGATAGGTCTCACAGATCTGAAAGCCTGTTTCGCTGTGCAAGTGAAACTTCTCCGCGCAGCAGGATAGGCCGTGGTTGACAATGGAGCCTAGGTTTTGGGATCTGCTGACAAGAGGCACAAGCCTTGATGCATTTACACCGGCACGTTTTTCATCGCTAAGCTCGAACAAGCCGGATTATTCCAGTTGTGTCTCAGACACAATTTCACGAGATGAAAAATTCTAATTTGTTCAAGGAAGGCATCTACATCCCTTTGTAGCGCATAATGCTACTTAGTGGAACCACCCTCCCAACTCGATGTAGATTTCTCTCCAGCACTTTCAAATGGCGGTACCAAAGGGAGAATGAAAAGGAGCCACTCTCGCCAAATAGAACATCCAGGAACTATTGGAGCTCCAAAGAGGGCCAAGAAAGAAGGGAATATTTCCCATATTCGTTACAGTGGACCCAGGAGAGGTCAAAGCACGGATTACCCAAAAGCCATATGCCATCCTTGAGTATGTCAAAGGGGCAAAAAAGGAAGAGACTGATTGAAGATCTGTCGGTTCACGCATTTTCTGTAAAAGAGGCATTTGGAAGGACCAGCATAACCACATGGATCTTCTACGCATCTGCCAGCCGTAATAACTTTTTTTTTTAGAATGATCCAACTTGCGAAGATCACCAATTTGGGAAGACAAAGAGGAGTTCCAACAGACCAAGCATTGGGATGGGCTATCACGAATCACGGACTGTGAAGAAGAAGGCAAACGAGTAACCTTGCACGATTTATAGAGTAAACGCCAGTTCAATGGATCCAAGCCAGATCAGGTGATCCTCATAATATTTAAAGGCTACCATTCTTGCAAGGATCTCAGATCTGAATCAGAGAAGAGCTTCTCCATGGCAGGGACATTCAGCAGTGAAAAGATTAGCTTCCATTGCTCATTCAAGAGAGAGTACCAACTGAACCTGATGGGAACTCATAATGCTGTAAATAAGGACTACCCCAAGATAATTTGGTAATGTTCATAACTCTGTTGAGAAAGGAATCATCAAAGTCCAAATCTTTAGAGGAGGGCGCCCGTTACTAACATCTGATCCGGCATTCCAAAAGTTGACCCGAATGAACTGCATCGCATTGAACATACCGAGATACCGAATCCAGTGATCCTAAAGTTTTTCATTTGTACCGAGAAGTTCCACGATATGGGAACCTTTAGGGAGATCCTCACAAGAAAGTTTCACAGAAGCTCCGGCCTACCAGCCTCCAAATATTTATGAGAGAGAACCTGATGGGCCAACTTGTGAGGGAAAGTGATGAATTTCCAAACCAATTTAGCGCCCAAGCTGGTATTATGAAGTGTTAAATCCACAATCCCCAAGCCGCTCGAAGAGATGGGCGATTTAACTGGCAACTCCACTATTGGATACATGGAATTTGATGAGGATGAATCTGATGAAGAAGAGAGTACTCAGGGCTATGCAAGCAGACAATCCTATGCTGTTTTGACCCGCTCGCAAGGAAAGGAAGCGGAAGTTGCTGCCCATGTGCAGAAGGAGAAGGTCGTGTCAAACGTGCCTCCAACCATTGTTAGAAGAGGTAATCCTCTTCCTACTCAATTCCCTGTTAAGTCTTTTGCAAAGAAGTCTTTTCCGCCCATCTCTCCTCCGAATCAGCCCCCTCATATTCCTATCAAGATCAGTAACCCTGTTCCACCATCGCGAAGTGAAGGACTCATTCCCTCACCAACGCAACCCTTGGCCGTGTTCGATATAATAGATCATGCAAAAAAGACCAAGATCCAAATGTCTGAAGCTGAGTATCTTCAGTCAAATCCCGAACAGCTTGTAAGATTAACTAAATATATTCAGAGTCAAGCTGTTACATCTAAACAGGTTTCCCCAAAAGGAATCCTTTCCACTCCTCCTGAATCCCACATAAATGTTGCTTCAACATCTGCGTTAGGCAAGATATAGCCTTTCTATCTCTCTCTCCTAATCAATGGGCACAAGTTGAGCAATTGCATAATTGATTCTGGAGCTTCTGACAACGTTATGCCGGTGAAAGTCGCCCATGCTTTGGGCCTCACTCTTACCAAACCTTTCGGCAGATGTTATTCATTGGAAACCAAGCAAGTGCCATTGATTGGCCAAATCAAAGACGCGCAATTTGCGTTCACAACATTCCCTGAAAAGAGGGTAAAGATGACCGTTCTCGTCCCTGACATTCCAGCAGCCTATGGAATTTTGCTGGGAAGGAGTTTTTGCAGCGAAGTTGGTGGAGAAATTCACATGGACTGGTCTAAAGCTAGAATTCCAGTCAAAGGCGTAATGTAAACTTTAGAGCCGGAATCCCAAAAGAAGTACTTGGTCACTAGCTCTGAAGATCCCAAAGCTCAAATCCTTTTTGAATCATCGGGGATGGGGAACTACTTCTTATCTACCGAGACAGGTACAAAGGGCGTTTTTGTTCAAGAAAAGGATCTTAATGAGATCTGGACCTTGCAATTTGATGGCAGTTGCGTGACTAGTGGATGTGGCACTGGAGTTGTGCTGATATCTCCCGAAGAGGAGGTGATTCCTCTCTCTTTCAAATTGCAGTTTTTCAACACTAACAATACTGCTGAGTATGAATCTCTCTTACTTGGTATGCAAGCCGCAAAGGAAAGAGGAATAAAAAATCTAAAAGTACAAGGTGATGCCAAGCTAGTTTTAAATCAGGTGAAAAGGATTTACCAAGTGAAAAATGAAAGGCTCAGGGACTACCGTAATGCAGTATGGGACAGCATTGAAGAGTTTGATGCTTTTTCAATAAAGGCGATTCCTAGAGCCCAAAATGACATGGCTGATTCATTGGCCGTTTCAGCATCTCTCATGCTCCCACACCCAGGTTTGAAAACGGACAAATACACCATTGAAGTGGTTTTCCGCCCGAGCGTACCAGACAACTCTCAGCATTGGCAAGTATTCAACGACGATAATCAACTCATTGCCTTTCTAGAAAAATCAGAAAATTTTGACGAGTTGTATTTCGAAGGATCCACCTCTACATGCCGTGAATCAATCAACAGTAAAAACCACGAAACAAAGGAGAACGACGGCATATGTCAGCTCAAAGGGAATAAAATTCCAAAGGGCCTAGTTTCTCTGGAGTGCCTGTTTGACAGGCATGACCGTTTTGTGAAAAAGAAGAGGCGAGATGATCCTGACTCATCTCCAGAGACAGAACCAGTCAATATAGGTTCGGAGGCACACCCGCGATTTGTAAACATTGGCAAATGTTGCACACCTGAAGAGAAGCGGAAATTTGTCAAGTTGCTGAAGAAATATATGGATGTATTGGCATGGTCCTATGTCGATTTAAAGTCCTTCAAGCCAAAGGACGTTCAGCACGATATTCCCTTGAAAGACGAGGAATCTATCGAGTCTAACCACCAAGTTCCTGAAACCTTGGAAACGATTATTCTAGGTGAACCACCCAAAGTGTGGTTCTAGATCCACTAGCTTTGATGAATGAACAAAGGAAATGAAATCAGATTGGGAATGAGGTTGCCAACTGTTGGTTTTCAAATAGGACTTTTTCGAAGAGCAACAGTCAGGGGACAAGAAGTCCCTCCTCTTTAATGGGAGAGGTTCCCTTATTCTGAAACGAACTTATTTACAAATACACAGAACATTATTTTATGGTCAAACTTGGATATTACGAAAGTGTTTTCCACAAGGATCATCAGTTACGCCAGGACTGAGGAAGGGGAATAAGAAGATGAGCAGAATAGCAACATTCAGAATTATAGGTAGCAGAATAATTCTTCGTGTATGCGAAGCTTCAAAGGATTTAAGACAAGATCATTTGCATTAGCTGAATGGGATTAAATTTAAAGACACAAAGTTCCATAAATAACCTTCTTCAGATTTGTTAATCAAGGACACAAAGTTCCTTCTTGGTTGTACAAGATCACTGTACTTGCAAAACTGAACAGTATGCAATCAGAGAGACTAAACGAGTTAGGAACAAAATGATCTTCACAATATTAAAGGAAAACACAGAGACAACAAGAATCAGATAGACAAAGAACGGAAAGCCCTTTTGTATTGATTTCTTTAAGATCTATTTACACTTTCAGCAAATATCCAAGTTCTTCCCCCTTCGAAATGGCGTGTAAGAATGACCATTATATAGATTACAAATTTCAGTTACGTCTTGTAACCGTTTCTTTTAACTAGAGAATCGTCAAGGAATGCCAAATGCAATACCTTAACCAATTACAAGGAATACGGAAGGAATAGGAAGAAGAGAAAAGAATGAAGAAGGTGACAGGTGGACAGTCACTGAGAAGGACCCGCCGTCTTCAGAAACCGCTTCTTGAATTTCTTCCACGTCTGAGCCATGTCTTTGCCACGAGGGACACACCAGACGTTTCATCTTGAAGATGACAATGGATATCTCTGAAAACTGATGTAACTGGCGTCTTGAAATTCGTCCTTTGTAACTGCTTCTTGAATTTGATCCTCGCAACTTAAATTCAAATTTAGCACATTCGGGGTCGAGCGGGAAAAACTAAGTATGAATTGCATTAGGTTCACTTGGGACATGTGAGACGCGAATGCGCGAAACACGCGGCTCGGCCGATTCGGGCGAAACGGGGAGAGGACGCACAAATGCATTTTGGGACATTTGGGATGAAAAAGAGCGAAGTGCGCGACTCGGGAGTTTCGGCCGAAAATGGGACAGATTGCACTTTTTAACTTTGGGACACTTGGGACAAAAACTTCCGACGGGCCCGAAATGGGACAATTTCGGAGGGTTTCGGCCGATCGGGGGAACAGAGTGCACTTTTTGATTTGGGACATTTGGGACAGAAAAGTGTGAAGTACGCAGTTCGGATGGTTCAGCCGAAATTAGAATGACTTGCACAAAAGCTTTCGGGACACATGGAACAAAAACTATCCGACGGGCCCGAAATGGGACAATTTCGGAGGTTTCGGCCGATCGGGGAACAGAGTGCACTTTTTGATTTGGGACATTTGGGACAGAAAAGTGCGAAGTACGCGGTTCGGATGGTTCGGCCGAAATTGGAATGACTTGCACAAAAGCTTTCGGGACACATGGAACAAAAACTTCCGACGGGCCCGAAGATAGGACAATTTCGGGGATTTCGGCCGGTCGGAGAACAACTTGCACTTTTGTACTTGGGACAACCGGGACAAAAATATCCGACAGGCCCGAAATACTTACAAAAGGACCCAAAACTTAGATTTTTTAGACTTCCAAGACTTTTTCCACACCACCAGCTTGACAGAAAAGACACTTAGACTCAAAATTTTGAAAATTTACCTTTGACAGAGCAGGGAATTTTGAGTGCACAACAGTTGGCTCCTTCTGGGGATGACTTGGTGTAAATTCATGGAATGAGACAAGGCAAAAACTTAGACAACTCGGTGAAGCAGACCAGTGCCTTATCCATTGGGTAAAAGGAGTCAAGGACAAACCAATACAAGGGCAACACACACAACAACAGAAGGGAAACACACCAAAAGAAAAAAGCAGAAACACTGTACATAATATACAAGGGACTCCCTAGTCACCTAGGACTTGAACAACTTCAAATACTGCCCACTATAAGGAAGTGGGAGGGGGGAACCATCCATGTAATCAAGATAGAAAGAGTTCTTACCAGCAAAGTGTCTTATCTTGAAAGGTCCAAGCCATAGAGAATCAAATTTTCCATGGCTACCACGAGGTTCGTGTCTTTTGTCCCACAACAGCACGGTATCACCAACTTGGAACTCTCTGCTCCTAGCTTTCTTATCAAACAGACTCTTCACCTTCTGCTTGTGGGCATCTATTCTGTCAGCAACCTCCAATCTATCCTCGTTCAGCTTGTGCAGGTACATGATCCTTTTGTCCAGAGCATCACTGAAACTAGTGTCTTCAATGGCCTTCATCAGGTGCAAGGCTGGTAGTTCCACTGTCACTGGAATTGAGCCTCTACTCCATACACTATTTGAAAGGGGGACATTCCAATGGCTCTTTTAGGTGTGATCCTGTCTGCCCAAAGAGCATCGTAAAGTTTCTTATGCCAGTTTCTCTGAGATTCATTGACCAACTTCCTTATGATAGTCACCAGATTCTTGTTGGTAGATTCTGCTTGTCCATTTCCCTGGGGATAATAATCTGAAGAATGAGCCAGAGAGATGCCATACCCGTAGCAGAAATCCATTATCTCAGTTGAGGAGAAGTTTGAGGCATTATCTGTTACAATCTTGTTAGGTACACCATACCTAACCAAGATGTTCTCTTTAATGAAGTTGCATACTACTTCAGAAGTGGTGCTCTTGACTGGAATAGCTTCCACCCACTTGGTGAAGTAGTCAGTAGCAGTTAGCACATGAGTATGTCCAGCGCTAGAAACAGGGTTGAGTGCACCAATGAAGTCTAGACCCCACTGTTGGAAAGGTTCCTCAATCACAACTGGTTTGAGAGGCAAAGAAGCCAATTTAGGTCTTCCCACGAAATTCTGACAGGCCTCACATTTATCCACCCCACTTGGATGCATCTTTGAACAAGGAAGGCCAGTAATACCCTCCACGGAGTATCTTATGAGCTGTGACTGTTGATGAATAGTGCCCTCCACATGCTCTGATCATGAAAAGCTGAGGAGAGCAATTTTCTCTGTTGTTCCTTGTCTACACACTTCAGAAATCTCCCATTTTTTACCTGAAACAGGCTTCTGACTTGCTTCACAATCAGCTCTGCATCACCACGAGCCAAAAGATTTTTTATACCTCGTTCTTTGGCCACTTGCAGTCCAAGGATGAGAGCCTCATACTCTGCTGTATTGTTAGTGTTCTCGAACTGCAATTTGAATGAAAAGGGGTACAGGCAGCCCTCAGGTGATATTAACAGAACACCAACTCCAGAACCAGCCGAAGAACAACTGCCATCAAATTCTAAGATCCAGACACCACTGGGATCCTTAGGTGATATTTTGCAGGGTTGGATTTCATCAGGGGACAAAATCATGTAATTACCATGGCCCCTGTCCTCATAGAGTATTTGTGCTCTAGGATCATCTGTCTTCTGCACAATGTACTCGGACTGCTTCTCAGGTAGTAGCTTCTTCATTTGTCCATTGACAGGTATGAGAGCGTGTGACCAATCCATTTGAATCTCTCCACCCACATCTTTACAGAAGTTTCTGCTTAGCAACATTCCATAGGAAGGAGGAATGTCTGCTACTAGTATGGTAGCCAAGACCTTCTTTTCAGGTAAAGCAGCAAAAGCCACTTGTGCATCTTTAATCCTTCCCACCAAAGGTACTTCCTTACTTTCCATAGAGTAGCAAGATCCATAAGTACGAGTAAGGGTCAAGCCTAAAGCATGAGCTACTTTGGCGGGCATCACATTATCTGAGGCTCCGGAATCTATGACACAGTTACTGAGCCTGTGGCCAGCTATAAGGAGTGTTACATAGAAGGCTTGATCTTGTCACCAGGTGAGGTGACAGCAGCTACTAGACTGGGCTGTGGTGCAGAAGGAGGTGTGGGAAAAAGGCCTTTGGAGGTGGTCTTGGAATGGGAATTTACAAATTGGATCATCTTGGCAAAAGCTTTTGGATGGGTTTGGTAATATTCAGCCTCTGAAATCTGAACTTTGGTCCTTTTTAGATGATCTACAATGTCAAAGGATCCAGAGGTGGATGGTCCATCATCATTTGGAATCTTAGGCTTATCAACCCTAGGAGAAAAAGAAGAAGAAGTGACTTTAGGGGTAGGGATTGGCAGTACTTACCTTTGGAGCAGATGAGGTAGGAATAGGAGATCCTCTTCTGGCAATTACAGGAATAGTTGCAGGCTGCTCTTTGGACTTCTTCAGGGGTTGTGTCACCTTTTCCCTCTGATGTGTCTGTTCTCGAGTCATGACAGTGAAGGATTCGCTGTTCATATCCGCTACCACTTCATCATAGTCATCTGCATCATCAATGCCTTCAGTGGTAAAGAAATTGACTCGAGATCTCTCGGGTTCTTCTGCCTCATCATCAAATTCCTCCAGGAACTCCTCACAAGCTTCATTGTCATCTTCTGGTTCTTCGACCTCGCAAGTTGCATTCACAGGAACTTTGACGGGAGGTCCTTCAAGTGCCAATCTTGTGTGGGGAGCTGGCAAACGGTTTCTGGGTTGAAAATTTCTTCTCGGAACATCTGCATACGATGCATGCTGAGCTAATTGTTTCTTTATGGCTACTAGATCGTTTGCAAGTTTCTGGACTAATGGATCAGTATTGAGTCCAGAGGTGGAAGAGGAAGAAGCAGCAGATTTGGATTTGGGAGGATCTCTCTTCAACTTCCCTGACATGATTAGGTCATCCTCGACACTAACAGCCAGTTCTTGATCCAGAATTAACGTTCCAAGATTAGCCCTTCTTAGAGCATAACTGACTTTAGGCGTTTGGGCATTCAAAAAGAAACATTTTTGGATTTGATCAACCGGCCGAGTATTCACAGGAATTTTGTTGATCAGTCTGTTGAATCGAGCCACAAATTCTCTCATGGGTTCCGATGGATCTTTCTTTATTTGAGAAATCTGGGCAACCAGTGCATGCACATCTTCCGCTGGCTTGAAACGACTTTCGAACTGAGTTCTCATGGTATTCCAGTCGATGATGGCACCAGCCGGAAGGTGATAGAACCAGTCAGTAGCATTGTCCTGTAACGTCTCGACGAACAGTCTTACTGAGACGTCTTCATGTTCAACCCCCAAGACTCCACACGCAACTATGAAGGCTGCAATATGCTCATCAGGGTGCACTTTGCCGTCGCCTTTGAATTTGGGGAAGTTCTTTCGGTTACCTCTAGGTAACTCATGCAAAGGCTGAGTGAGGGCCAGATGGCCCAACACGTTGACCCCATGGTACTTGTGCCATTCTTCTTGGAAATACGGTTCGGAGGGGAACTGTAACACCAGCAAGGATTAAAGCTTGTAGATTAGGACTAGCAGGCTCTGAAGGACTTCTTTCTCAAATAGGTGGAGTGCTTGTTGAACGAGTTCTTCTATTTGAAGGGAAAGGAAAACCCTGTTGCTCCAAAACCTGAAACTGAGAATCTTCGATACCAAGGGCCCTTCTCCCTCGAGTGAAACGTGGAGTCGCCAGATCAAAGGATGATCGAAAAATTATAGTACTGGAATGCGATTTTCCCCAGCGGAGTCGCCAAAAACTGTTGGTTTTCAAATAGGACTTTTTCGAAGAGCAACAGTCAGGGGACAAGAAGTCCCTCCTCTTTAATGGGAGAGGTTCCCTTATTCTGAAACGAACTTATTTACAAATACACAGAACATTATTTTATGGTCAAACTTGGATATTACGAAAGTGTTTTCCACAAGGATCATCAGTTACGCCAGGACTGAGGAAGGGGAATAAGAAGATGAGCAGAATAGCAACATTCAGAACTATAGGTAGCAGAATAATTCTTCGTGTATGCGAAGCTTCAAAGGATTTAAGACAAGATCATTTGCATTAGCTGAATGGGATTAAATTTAAAGACACAAAGTTCCGTAAATAACCTTCTTCAGATTTGTTAATCAAGGACACAAAGTTCCTTCTTGGTTGTACAAGATCACTGTACTTGCAAAACTGAACAGTATGCAATCAGAGAGACTAAACGAGTTAGGAACAAAATGATCTTCACAATATTAAAGGAAAAACACAGAGACAACAAGAATCAGATAGACAAAGAACGGAAAGCCCTTTTGTATTGATTTCTTTAAGATCTATTTACACTTTCAGCAAATATCCAAGTTCTTCCCCCCTTCGAAATGGCGTGTAAAGACCATTATATAGATTACAAATTTCAGTTACGTCTTGTAACCGTTTCTTTTAACTAGAGAATCGTCAAGGAATGCCAAACGCAATACCTTAACCAATTACAAGGAATACGGAAGGAATAGGAAGAAGAGAAAAGAATGAAGAAGGTGACAGGTGGACAGTCACTGAGAAGGACCCGCCGTCTTCAGAAACCGCTTCTTGAATTTCTTCCACGTCTGAGCCATGTCTTTTGCCACGAGGGACACACTAGACGTTTCATCTTGAAGATGACAATGGATATCTCTGAAAACTGATGTAACTGGCGTCTTGAAATTCGTCCTTTGTAACTGCTTCTTGAATTTGATCCTCGCAACTTAAATTCAAATTTAGCACATTCGGGTCGAGCGGGAAAAACTAAGTATGAATTGCATTAGGTTCACTTGGGACATGTGAGACGCGAATGCGCGAAACACGCGGCTCGGCCGATTCAGGCGAAACGGGGAGAGGACGCACAAATGCATTTTGGGACATTTGGGATGAAAAAGAGCGAAGTGCGCGACTCGGGAGTTTCGGCCGAAAATGGGACAGATTGCACTTTTTAACTTTGGGACACTTGGGACAAAAACTTCCGACGGGCCCGAAATGGGACAATTTCGGAGGTTTCGGCCGATCGGGGAACAGAGTGCACTTTTTGATTTGGGACATTTGGGACAGAAAAGTGTGAAGTACGCGGTTCGGATGGTTCAGCCGAAATTAGAATGGACTTGCACAAAAGCTTTCGGGACACATGGAACAAAAACTTCCGACGGGCCCGAAATGGGACAATTTCGGAGGTTTCGGCCGATCGGGAACAGAGTGCACTTTTTGATTTGGGACATTTGGGACAGAAAAGTGCGAAGTACGCGGTTCGGATGGTTCGGCCGAAATTGGAATGACTTGCACAAAAGCTTTCGGGACACATGGAACAAAAACTTCCGACGGGCCCGAAGATAGGACAATTTCGGGGATTTCGGCCGGTCGGAGAACAACTTGCACTTTTGTACTTGGGACAACCGGGACAAAAATATCCGACAGGCCCGAAATACTTACAAAAGGACCCAAAACTTAGATTTTTTAGACTTCCAAGACTTTTTCCACACCACCAGCTTGACAGAAAAGACACTTAGACTCAAAATTTTGAAAATTTACCTTTGACAGAGCAGGGAATTTTGAGTGGACAACAGTGCGCAAGAAGAACGGTGAGATACGCATATGCGTAGACTTCTGAAACTTGAATCAAGCTTCGCTGAAAGACAACTACCCTCTTCCGATAATGGATCAAGTTCTGCAAGCAGTAACTGGATCAGAAATGCTGTCTATGCTTGATGGTTTTTCAGGCTACAATCAGATTGAAGTCTCGCCTGAAGATCAATTCAAAACAGCATTCACTACTCCCTGGGGTACATTTGCCTACAGCAGGATGCCTTTTGGCCTGACTAATGCAAGTGCTACTTTTCAACGGGCCATGGACTTCGCATTTAAAGGTATGATGGGAAAAGTCATTGTAGTTTATCTAGATGACTTAACCGTGTTCTCTAAACAACGAAGTGATCATTGTGATCACTTAGAGCAAGTATTGGCCAGGTGCCGAGAACATGGAATTTCCCTAAATCCCAAAAAGTCTGTTTTTGGGGTTACGGAAGGGAAATTGCTAGGCCATGTGGTTAGCAAAGAAGGAACGAAGATAGATATTGAAAGGGTTAAAGCTATTCAGAGCCTTACTCTGCCTACAAGCAAGACTGGTGTTCATTCTTTCTTCGGAAAGGTGAACTTTCTCAGGCGTTTTGTTCCTGATTTTGCTGAAAAGACCCGCCACATACTGAACATGATGAAAGGATCACCCACTTTCAGATGGAGTGAAGAAGGGAAAAGGTCATTTGAAGAAATAAAAACTTCTGTTGCCCATGCACCGGTCCTGGTATGTCCGGACTTCTCCAAGAAATTCATTATGTATAGTTACGCCTCAGAACATACTGTGTCTGCAATCCTAATGCAAAAGAACTCGGAGGATATTGAATCTCCAATTGCATTCATGAGTTCTCCTCTCAAGCCTCACAAACTGAAAATGACTCAGCTGGAAAAGCATGCCTTTGCCGTTGTCAAAGCAGTGAAGAATTTCAGGTATTACATTCTGAACTCGCATACAGTAGTGCTGGTCCCTGACACGGCGGTGAAATCAATTCTAACTCAGCAGGAGTTAGGAAGTTTGAGAGGGAATTGGATCGCAAAAGTCCAGGAATATGACCTGGATATTAAACCAACCAAGCTGGTGAGGGGCAAAGGCCTGTGTCAGCTAATGGCTGAAAATGAAAATTTAGAAGGTCCTAAAGGAAAAGAAGATTGTGCCAACGAAGAGCAAAGCCCTCTAGAGGAGTCTGATTCTCTGCCTTTAGTTCTGTTTGTTGCAACTAGTGACGAGTGGTACTCCGACATTGCTTTCTTCCTTACCTACGGCGAATGCCCAATGCACCTAACTACGAGGGAGAAGCGCACTATAAAGCTCAGAGCAGCTAAATATGTCATCTGGGATGATAGTTTATATAAGCGCGGGATAGACGGTGTCTTCCTGCAATGTGTTGACAAGCCCCAGCAAGTAAAACTGCTGGAAAGTTTTCACAATTCAGCCTGTGGAGGCCATTTTTCTTCTTCCATAACAACACACAAGATCATTCGAGCCAAGTACTATTGGTCGATGCTCTTTCAAGATGCGGCTACCTGGGTGGCAAAGTGTGAACCCTGTCAACAATTCGTCGGCAGGCCCAAGTTGGCTGCCCTTCCCCTAAGGCCGGTCATCATCAATGAACCATTCAGGTAATGGGGAATTGATTTTATTGGCGCACTCAATCCTCAATCGAGTGCTGGACATAGCTATGTCCTTACAGCAACGGATTACTTCACCAAGTGGGTGGAAGCCATACCTGTCAAGCATGCCACTTCTGAGGTGGTTTGCAGTTTTATCAAAGAAAATATCATTGTCAGGTTCGGTGTTACAAACAAAATCGTTGCTGATAATGCTTCTAACTTCTCCTCCCGAGAAGTTATTAGTTTTTGCTATGAATATGGAATAACTTTAGCACATGCCTCGGATTATTACCCTCAGGGAAATGGTCAGGCGGAATCCAGTAATAAGAACTTGGTGACCATCATACGGAAATTAGTAGATGATAATCAGCGGATGTGGCACAAGTCTTTGTACGACGCTTTGTGGGCAGACCGCATTACCCCCAAGAGATCTCTCGGCATGTCACCTTTTCAAGTGTTATATGGCACTGATGCCGAGCTTCCTATTTCTAATGAACTTCCTGCTCTGCGCTTGGCACGAGCAATCGAAGATGAAACTTTTCAGAGTTCTTTAGAAAACAGAATCATGTATCTTGCGGAACTTGAAGAAAAGAGAGTAAGAGTGGTCGACAGGATCACTGAACATCAGAATCAAGTAAAGAGGATTTTTGACAAGAAGGCCAAGCAGAGAAATTTTCAACTGGGAGATCTTGTCCTCTTATGGGACAAGCGAAGAGAGCCAAAGGGCATGCACGGAAAATTTGATTCCCTATGGAGAGGGCCCTTCAAAATCAAGGAACTCAATGGAGAGAATAGTTTCTATCTCTCGTATCTGGATGGAGCTGAACTCCCGCTTCCCTATAGCGGGCAACATCTCAAGATCTTCAGGAAGTAGAGCTTGCTCTCTTCTTTGTATAGTTTATTTTCGTCGTGTGTTTGCTTTTGTCGTGTGTTTCTTTCGTTCTCCCTCCGGTCCCCCTTGTTTTTGACTCTGTTACCCAATGGATAGGCACATGTGAGCTGGGATTCTCTACCCCCGAGTTCGCTCAGGAGTAGTCCCCAGAAGGAGCCAGCTGTTATCCCGTAAAATTGACAAGGGCAATTTTACTGATAACCATACGGGAAATTTTGTTTCGATCCCTTATTAGGGATCCCCCGCGTTCGAAACGTCGTAAAGTCCCTTCCCGGGAAATCTAGTTTTTGAACTTAGTCTTTTTGAGCCTTTTTTGGCTGGGCGCATGGATTTGCCTTGTAACACATAGTTTTGGTGCGCCTCCTTAAAAGCCTTTGGCGCATGGTTTTCCATGTTAACACGTCTTTCAGTGCGCCAAAGGGCGCATATAATCTATGTGTTACACCAAGTTTTGGTGCGCCAAAGGGTGCACATAACTTCATGTCGACAATGCATACGGTGCGCCAAAGGCGCGCTCATTCTTCTGTTGTCGAATACTTCTGTGCGCCAAAGGGCGCACACTTTCCCCTGTCGACAGCCGTTTTCATGCGCCATTTCAAAAGTGGTTGGTGCATTGATGACAAGTTTTTCTATAAATATCAGTGCGCGCCCAATGTCATTTTCATTCCTTTTTGTCAAGGCACGTGATCGCTCTGGACTTGTCAGCTCTGCTCTGTCGTTATCATCGCCCTGTGGACCCGCTCTCCAATTTTTGATATATATTCGAGGTAAGAGGTTCTCCCTTTCTTTTTCATTGTGTGCTTGGTCTGTGTTCTTGGTCGGGGTTTTGGTTTGCTGGCCAGTTTTAAATGGAATATGATTAAGCTAGTTTTTCCCCCCCTGTGCTATTCCATCACGTTTTCTTCTTTTCCTCCTCCTCTCCCTCCCTCTTTCTAGATCTGCTGGAAGGGGATCTGTTTTGAAAGGGCTTGGTTTGCAAAACCTTTTTGTAAAAAACCTTATGTGACCAAGTAACTTTTGAAGTGGAAGAAAAGAATGAGAGATTTGAGCAGTTAGTGTAGTTCTATGGCGCACTGGCACGTTTTGTTGCAACAAAAATAGTTGTGCCCCTCGGCGCACTTACCCGCCATGTTACATGACCAAAACCTGTGCCAATGGCGCACCCTCTTGTCATGCTGCACCTAGAACTCATGCGCCCTCAATGGCGCGCCCTTTTTGCATGCTACAAATCTAAATCCCGCGCCCCCCTTAAAAGCCTTTGACGCACCCTTTATCCATGCTGCATAATGTTTCCATGCGCCAAGGGGCGCACCCAGCTTTCATGCAACACAAGCCTTATTCGCGCGAGTATAAAGTTAGAAAGGCGCGGGCGCACCCTCCATTGCAGTAACATAATGTTGTGTAAAACCTTCATGCGCCGCGCCAAAGCCTTTGGCGCACTATTTGTTAATGTTACACAATCTTCCCATGCGCCAAAAGGCACACCGAACCCCAATGTAACACGCATTTCCTGTGCGCCCTGCTATAAAATGCAACCTGCTTCATCCATGCGCCATGCGCCTTTGGTGCCAGTATAACCTCTGCAACATTCCTTTTCTGTGCGCCTTATCTATTTGGCCTGCCAGTTGCATTTTTCCTGTGCCCTGAGCCTTAAAATCTCTAACTCTTTCTTCTGCTAGCTTTCCAATGGAAGATCAAATGACTAATTCAACCTTTTTGGATTGGGTCTCACTTCTTCTTCATGCAGATCAGCAACTGAGTTTGAAAGAACACATGTCTACCTACGTCAAGCAAGAAGCCCACCAAACCAAGAGGAAAAGCTAAGCTGACAGAAGAAGAGATGAAATACAAATATCAGAGGGTCAAGATGCCCGAATCACAGGCTAAGTGCAGTATGGATGTCAGAGACTCTGAATTGGGTCACATTGACATGGATGAGTTCTGGGGTTAGGACTCAAAAAGTTACAAGAAGTCCATGGATGGACAAGTTAATAGGCAGTGCCCTGCACTTCGCCGGAGTAATCCCCGTCAGCGCTGTAAACAACGAATTCATGATGGTGATTGCACAATGTTACAACAAGGACATAAGATGTGTCTAAGAACAGTAAGGGCGAGGCAGTCATAAACCTCACTGCCCGTCACTTTGAGTTGATACTTGGCATCCCTCGTCACCGGAACTACGTGGCTGTTAGCCAATGAGAATGCATCAAGGCCTGGGAAGACAACGAAGACCAGTGCATGCAGTTGATGAATGAGGTCTACCTAAAGAATAAGAAGGTGGTGACCCGACGGCCTCAGACTATCCACCGAAGTGATTTCTCAGAGGAACTCAGTGATACTATCACTTTCCTGAGTAGAGTCTTTGGGCTTTCAGATGCCCACTATTTCCATAAGTGGATGCTGCGGTACCTGGAGACAATGAATAAAAATTTGCCCAATCAGCGCTTTTGCTGGGGGTGAAATAATCAGCAGCACCATCTCTGAGCAGCTACAATAGTTCGCCACAACAGGAGTGTTCCATATGATACCCTATGTAGTCTATGCTGCAGCGTCAGCAAGGGATTATCCAGGGCTGAACCGAAGTGGAGTATGGCCTCAGGCCAAGATATTTGATTACTATCCAGAGCTGAGGCTGGAGAATAGCATCCAACATTTCGCAAAAGTTAACGATGCATTCTTCTATCATGTCATCTGCCTACTGAGGCCAAACATGACTCATAGCCGGACAACCAAGAACATAGTGGCAGTCACAGAGAAATGGGGGGCCCTGTTCACCCAATTTCCCACGTTCACCTATCTAAGGGCTGCCAACTTTTTGGGAGAGCCAACCAGGCTACCAAGGTATGCTGGGCCTAAGGTGATTCTACTAGAACTGTCAAGGCAGCTGGTCACATACCATGAGAAGTGCCTCAAAAGAAAGAAGGGTGGAACTCCTTTCCCCCTCAAAGTGGGCTGATACACATGCTCCACACACCATAAGGCGAAGGAAATGTTCGCAGAGCTGGAGGCTACTCAACTTGAAGCATGACTTCCTAGCCAGGCCTACCTTCGACCCAAGAAGCTGCCTTCCAAAAGTGAAGCTCGATCCGATCCATGTCCCTCAAATCGAGGATATTTACATTGACATTCTCCATGAGGTGGAACTCAGAAGAAAGGATCATTCGCGCTTAGCATTGGAGGAAATCATCCAATACGGAGTGGCCATTGTCCCCGAAGGCTTCCAGACTATGGAAGATGAAGTAGATAAGGTGTATAATGACACAGATGGGGACAATTGGCCCTTCCCGGCCATTGACAGAAACAAGGCTCCTCAAACAATTGAGGAGAGGGTCAAGGAGACTATGCGAAGAACAGAGCATTGGTGCCGCATGAACGGACTAATATACCTCGGGGTAGATTTCACAACTTCCCCTTTGGGCAACGCACCTCCAAGGTCAAAGAAGCAGCTGAAAGGCAAGGGTGCAAAAAGGTGAACCTAACACAATTCAGGAGGAAGCTCCTGAAATTCCTCTTCCCTCAGAGCCAGAACAAGTCATAACTCTTGATGAGGAATTGACAGAGGATAGTCCTATACGCCCATCCACCAAGGATGTCGGCGTCGCTACAACTTCAGAGGTCCCTTCTATCCCTTCTTCTTCTCTTCCTTCCCCTCCTCGAGTGACTCAAACGACCATCCCTTTGGTCATGTCCTCTGCCCCTTCTTCTACCCTTTCCCCTGCTTCTTCATCTATCTTCTCCTCCCTCGCTGATTTGTCTTCCTCTATTTCTTCCCTCATCTCCGAGCTCCCTTCCCTTCCTATGTCTTCTGCAGTTGCGGTTCCCCTTCCTCCCATGGACATTTCTTCGGCTATTCTTTCCATGCCGCCGCCGCGTGTCTCCACGTTTTTCCCCTCTTCTACCGTTGCTGCCTCCCCCTCTGTCTCTGGTCCTTCTTCTATAGTACCAGCTTGGATTTCTTAGCAGCTGAGCCAACAAAAGAGGAAAGTCCCCATCGCTCCGATGGACTTTTCGGTCATTCCGGCTAAAGGAGCAAAGAAGCACAAGCCGGTTACACGCTTCTCAAAGAGCGCTGCAGGTGAGAGAGTCATGGAAATAGCGTACCCCAACCCCCTCAAAGAGAAAGAAGATCTTTCTCTGATAGATTTCACCGTGACCCAAGTCACAATGGGGACATCCTCAGAAAGTCTCCAGGGAGAAGCTCTTTCCGCAGTTGATGCACTCTGCAAAAAGCTTCAGGAAACGAAAGAGGAGAAAAGGATACTGAAGGAGAAGAACAAGTACCTGCTTCAAGCCTTACAGAAGATGGGGAGTGCACCTCCCACAACTGCCGCCGAGACTCCTGAGCTGCTCAGTCAGGAGAAGATCAATGAGTATTCAAAGATCGGCGAGCAGGGTATGGTTGTTTCTGCTTGGAGGAGCCAGATCCTCAAGGATAGTGAAAGAGTAATCGTCGATTATATCAGTTTATACTTAAACATCGAGAAGGCGAATAAAGAACTCCAAGCATTAGCAGGTCCAATATCAGAAGAGTTAGAACATGCTAGACTCCAGCACGAAACCTTCCAACAAATGTTCGACTGTTCAGTCGAAGATCTGGTCAAGTTCGGAGTCTTCGGTCATCCAAGGGCCCTCAACAAAACTATGTCCACTCTGGACTATCAGATAGATCAGCTGGAATTTGTTTTAGAAAAGATAGACAAGGTAAAGGAAGAGGCCCTGGATGCAATGCACCAAATGGAGAAAATTGTCCTCGCCATGACTCCAGGGTTGCTCACTCCTTCCCTTACCTTGAGATCAGCTAATGACACTATCCGAATCTTCAAGGAGATAGCTTCTCAAGGGACAGGGCCAGAGGTCACGTTCGACACTGAATCTATCAACAACCTACTGGCCTGTAGAGACTTCATCGGGTTCCTTATCGAGGCGGAGAAAGATTATTCCAAACTCCCGGAAAAGCTCATAGATGAGCGGGAGACTTGCGAAGCAATCAGTGAACGGCACAAGGATCCATCACAGGATCAATTTGGGCCAATGATCAGCAAGTTTTTGGAATACCACGCTCAGTTCCACATATCATCACCTGAGAAGCATCAGAAACATGCAACCCCTTTTCGGCCGCAGGATGATGATGATGAATAGCTTCTTCTTCTTCTTCTTCTTCTTCTCTCTATTCTCCGAATTTCTTTTCGAAATGTCTAAAATGTGTTGGCACAAATGATGACATCATCCATGTTGCATCATGGGATGATGTCATCCACCAAGTTGTCAAAGTCAAATGACTTTTAGATATTTTGTAAATATCTTTGTAAATAAGTGGTTGGCTCCTTTTTGCCTTCTCTCTCCCTCATTTTCTATAAATATGAGAATACTTGTTGTATTCAAAGTGAACATTTTTTTAGATAGAAATAGAAGTGAGGAGAGAAAGACTTTGAGCTTTCTTGTAACAGAAAAGAACAAGTAATACAATTATTCAGACTTTGTGCTCAATAGCTGTGTTATACATTAGATGTTTCTTACGTTAGATCTATATGTGTTTAATCTATTGGATTCATATATATTTTTCCATCATTTTTTTATCAGTATTGCTTTGTTTATTTATGCAAGTAGGTTTGGCTCTGTTTACTACCAAACTAAAAACATAAATCTTCTGACCTTTCTGCTTTGGAATTCATTTCTTTTCTCCCTTCGGATCTGTTCTTTCTCTTCTCCCTCTTTCATTCCTTTCTTTTCGCAGCCTGGAACACTCTACTGGGATGAGATCCCAACCCCCCGAAGGCATAATCTGTGAGACTTGCATAGGTTCCTGCTAGTAGAAATAGCAATAAACCAGTTTCACTTTGCTGTCTCAAAGAGGGGCTAAGCCCTGCAACACTGTTGGCTCGTCTATCCATAGATCTGTCCACGCGACAGATTTTCGGACCAACAAATAGAAACGAGGAAGGATTTATGATATGTAGGAAAATGCTCTTTGCAACAGGTAGATTTAAGAGAAAGTTATTCATACATATAGAATAAACAAATAGTGGCTGATCCTCATAACTTTTAAGAAAATTAAAAAGAAGCTGACACTTATAAATGCTAAGATAACAAAAATTTTATCATTAACATTCACAAATGTCACAGAATTTTAGTGGACACAAATTTCAACTAAAATCTTTCTTCCCTCTTACTAAACTACTAGCTTTTTACATTACATACATCTAGTTATTTCGACACAAAGTCCAAAATAGCCATATACAACTTATTACAACTGCTTGCCCAAAAATTCATATCCTTTTACCCATATGATTATTCTTCTATTTATAATTATTACGAGTAAAGCACAATAACTAACAAACAGTTAGGATTTGATAACTTCACTCCTCAAATTCTTCTTTTCATGCCACCTAATTGTTTTTAGAATTTGTGTACATTAAACACCAAAACAACTACCCTCACATAATTGAAATTATCAAACAACTTAAAGTAATGGTGATTATACACCATATTACTTAAGTCTTACAATGGATATACTTAAGAAGTAAAGATGAAAAATAAAAGAAGAAGTACTAGAAATAGAAGAAATAGAAGTATTATTCCGAATTGGAAACTTTTGTTTCCTCTTTATTTTTGTTTTTTACTCTTCTCTTCACATGTATCCTTTTCTTAATCTTTATGCTTCTCTTTATAGATAGCATATTGATCTCTCATGTATTTGATTGCATTATTATCCCCCTCATCTACAGCCTTCATTTCTATCTCTAACATGAGAAATTATTTTACCATAACATTGCAACCTCCTCTCACCTTCCCAAGATATGATCCCAACTGATTCACATTATCCTAAAGATATGATAATTTATCAAGAGTATTTTGATTGAAAGGAATAATAGCCTCATTCATCAACTATTGAAATAATTGAAGGAATTCATAAATAGTTTGCGGGGATCTAGAAGTACTATATTTTTCAGATCATATATTACGTCATCAAGCTCCTCCAAAATCATCTTAGCTTGTTCTTCCATTATTTCCATATTTTTCATTATATGCTTTACAATTATTTGCCTGAATAAAAGAAGATACTTTTGTTTCCTCCCCTTCCTAATAGATCCTTTAGGTGCAATCTTCTCTTCGATTAAAACATTATCTAGAAATGAATCTATCTCCTCCAAACTTTACATTTGTAACTTAGCTATCCCTTATTCATTATCTGCTTGTCTCTTCAAGTTCTTCAAATTTTCAAGTTTCTCATTCTACTCAATAGTTTTTACCAGTATTTCTTTGTAGTAATATGCAGCTGATTTATTAATGTCAGCCACCAATTATTCTATAGCCTTTGATCTATCACCTATTCCTTCCATTATTGTGATCACCTGAGGATTAAAATGTTCCTTTGTAAGTACCAAATGTGTTGAATTTCTTCTAACCTTCAGTATAATATCCAAAATCTTAGATGTTTTCTCTTTTAACTTAACATTATTTGTTTTTTCTTCTCCTCACTTCAAATTCATTTCTGCAATCATCCCAAAAATCTTCCAGTGCTAGTAAGTGTGGATAACTTAATGAGATTTATTTCTTGGTGATATTTCTATAGTCAAAATTTATCCCCACCTTGAAGGAAATATGGTTATAATGGAGATATATTTCCTTCTCAACATTTATTTCCTTATGAATGTTTGTACAATGATATTTCCCAATTACAATAGGAAAATGAACTACTGATCAATTGAGACCTTGTTAAAAATCATGGAGTACTGCTAACTATCTACATAACTCAAACAAAATCCATCTATCTCTTGGATATTTGGGTAACTTCAGTGGAACATTTGATAAACCAAAAACACTTAGATATGTGAATTGAGAGAATTGAATAAAAATAAACCCATACATTTGGACTGCATTCCATGCTTCATCAGTCACTCTCTTGGCTCTCAAGTAAGGATAAAGCCTACAAATCACCTCTTACAAGAAGAATTCATTAACTTGTTTATATTATTTGGATTATCCTGGCAATGCCAATTGCCGATAATATTCATAGATGGGTTTATGAGTCAGTGTTCCAATAGTCCTTAGCTTGGGAAAATCTCTCTGTGATGTTATAACATATACAAGATAAGAGGTCATCTTGAAATCCATAGTTTGAATGACATTTCTCAACTATAAATCAATATTTTCACTGATATTTTAAGCCCAATTGATCCAAGAATTAGGTTTTGCATTCCCAATTACCCTAAGAAAATAGTACATGCATGTATGAAAATGCTTTTCGTTCTTCTCACCATTAATTCTGCAAAGCAGCTGAGTAAGATCATCAGCTTCCTAAATTAAAGCCCATCTCACAATTGACTTGGGGAATCTAGAAGCCTACTTTGATTCTTTTATGTCCTGTAAATTCATAATCTTTATGGCATCCTTTGTCTTACTCTTCCAATACCTATTAGTGTTTTTCATGCTAATACTCAGTGCATTTGGTGCAGTTGGAATTTTCAAGAAAATTTTGAAGAAATGAGTATCTAGCCTTCCCACCAGGTCACTCGCATCATTCGTGATTGTTTTAGTTTGAGAATCATAAATTTTTGCACACTCCAACAAAAATTATGGCAACTAAAAATTGTTTGGAAAGGCATCCTCCTCAACTATTCCACTTCGATTGAGTGCCATAATTAAAGGTGTTTGATTTTTAGCCTTTGATCTTTCTATTAATTCAAACACTGATACATGACCTATGTCTATATCTCCTATTCCAGCTAGCTTGGATGTAATGCAGGTTTCCATAGGGTATTCCTTATACTCATACTTCATCTTTTATTCCTTAGCTTATGAATTTCCCTTACCCTTCCTTGTTCTGAAAGTCTCTTCAATATCCACATTGGGGTCTTCTCTGATCACAACAGTTTCCTCTTCTCCATCTAACCTATCACTCACTTTGATTGACTCTTCTCTTGTTTCAGATATCTTCTCTTTTTCTTGCAACAAGCGTGCTCCAAAAATCAGCAATTGTTTCTTCTTCTTAAATAATGATCATCAAGTCAATACACATTCACTTCAATTTTATGTAAACATTTAGACTTAATTTTCCCCATGCAAATACGTTAAAACATCCTAGAATTCAAGTTCTTGGTTGGCTGGAAGTGATTGATTGAAATAGTTTAATTTGTAGTTCATTGCAATTTTTCAAGGTATAACTAATCAAGACTTGCAGTTAACAAGCATAAGTAATTCAAATCAACTCAATGAATATGAATAAATAATCTTATGGTTAACCACAATGAACAAGAATTATTGGCTCATTGGTTCACCACAGATCATTGAAAAAGCATAAGTAATTCATTTTACTGCAATACAAAATAAGTAATAGCAACAAAAATTGACGCAGGACTAAGCAAACAATGAGTACTTGGTTTAGAAAAAATCAAGTGGGAGAAGTAATAGAAAAATCATTCACCACACTATCAACAAGTAATAGTTAATTAATGTGATGTAATGAATGAAGGAAGTAATGTCAACACAAATCAATGTAATGAATAGATAGTATACTTCACGTTGATCCAATATTACTTTAATTATTTAAACATGACTAGTTATAGACAATTGGATAGACGCAATGAACAGAGGGTAATGTTGTGTGGTGATCTCATATTACTTTACTACTACTTACAAAAATAAGTAAAGCACATCCAAATTGATGCAGAACTAGGAAAATAGTTAGCGGTCTTTTCATAATACCTTACTCTTTTTACAAACATGGCAAGTAAGAGACAATTGAATTGACACAATGAATGGGGCGTTCTTTGCCCTGATTCCATATTACTTTACTTTTGTTACAAAGTTAAGTAAAGTATATCCAAATCAACCCAGAACTAAGAAAATCATTTCTAGTCTTTTCATTCTACTTTACTCTCATCATAAAATAAGTATAACTCTTTTAATTTGACACAAAGTAAGAAGAAAACTTGGAGAAGCAAATATAATATAAATTGACATCATAAATGGGAAGCAAAAATGGCTCAAATCTACGCAAATCAAAGGGAAAATGGTTGGCGGTGTTTTTACACTTCTCTACTTTATTCAAAATAAGAGAAGTAATAGTAACCTCAAACACCGAAAAACAAATAAAAAGGCCACAAAAATAAGTAAGCTTAAACATGGAGTAAAACTATGGCTAAGAATGGAAAAATTCAATGGAATTTCTTTAGAGTTAATAGCGGATTTGAAATCCTAATACCAATAAATTAAAATGACTCAAATTTGAATCATTAACCCTAGAAAAAGACACAAAAGTAAGAAACCAAAAAAAAAACCAAAAACACAAGACATAGGAAAGAAAAACTCGAAACGAATGGAGAAAAAAAATCTACTAACCTTAACAGTAAATGGTTCAAAATCAGTTTATGTAAATTCCTCTTCAATCGATTATTGAAGTTGCTCGGGGTCTAGAGGGTCGAAAAATTCAATCTTCTTCACAAGGGGAATGTGTGGATCCTAGGTGGAATTACTCATGGGTTTTATATTTTCCATGTCATTAAATTTTGATCATACAAGTCCCACGTAATCCCTCTCTTCTATGCGGCTCTTTAAAACGTCTTTATTACATAACTTGTAGAAGAAATAAAACAATCCCAATTCAACGATAAGTTAAGTTATTAGTTATGTGGATTGCCAAGATTACTTTACTTATTTTAGCTTAAGAAAAGTAAAACTATTTAAATTCAGTGCAATGAAAAGGGTATGTAATGGGGTAGGCGTTCAGCGTAATGAATGGGCTTAGTTCGGTAGCGTTTTGGAACTACTTTACTTGTCTTAATAATAAGACAAGTAAAAGCATATGAGTTTAGCACAATGAATAGAATAATTAAAGCACTTTGATTTTAGTGCTAATCTAAGGAAAATAAGCCAGTTCTGTGGCATTCTGAAACCACTTTACTTGACAAGCAGAAGTACTTAAAAAAAATGCAAGTAAATGATTATGAGGATCCCAATAGCTTAAGAGAGCATGTTTTCGGTTTTCTAAGGATTTTCAGGGAATTTTAAATACATTAATATTTCATAAGTCACCCCCAAGTAACTTCCTTCAACCTTTTTAAGAATCCTCATCGACTCCTACAACCCAGATGAGTTAAAGAAACAACCTATACTCACTAAACAACAACCTAAAGCCATAAACAAACAAGAACACAACTCATGAAAAGTCCTAAAAACTTAAAATTTTCAAAGGGGTACCCCAATATTTCTAAAAGAAATATTGGGGACACCACACTCTCCATGTCCTTTTAGAATAAATAGGTCGAAAGAAAAAAATCATTCTTGTAGCATTCCCATAGTATCCATCATAAGTAGACCTCTCGTGATCAAAAGGTTCCTCATCTCCAGATTTGCAGTTCTCTCTGCTTCTATCTCTTCCTCCTTTCTCTATATTTTGATTCTTCATTGCGAATACATAATTTTTGGATTTTTCATCTTATTCACTTAAGTGGAATTTTAATTTGTATTGTGAAATTTCCTTTTTTCATAAATAATAAAAGGACTTAATTTCATCCCTAAGGGAATATGATAGGTCACAGGTGGTGGGAAGATGAAAATTCACCATGAGGGGAGATGAAGAGACATCGTTACAAATCTATAAATTGGGATGGATTCTCCATTCCAAGGGGTTGATATTTCTTGTTCTCCTACTACAAGTAAGAAGTTATTTCTTTTGTTTTCTTATCTATTTTATTCTACTTCTTATTTTCAAATTTGCAAGCATTGTAATCTTGAACAACCAAAAAATAACTTTGTATCTTTGAGGAATAAATCAATTGAACTTTGTGTCTTTTATTTATTAATTGTGTTACTACTTACATGGTTGTTTTATTCCTATTGGATGTGGATCTACTCTAGTTAATGTCAATGAATTTTAGAAGTTCTTATTTACCACGTTAATCCTATCTCCCTATATTATTATCTCCCCTTCATCTCTCCCTGAGAAAATTCCCCCCTTATATTCATTACAAGGAATTTTTCACATGTTTAGTGGAGTATTCCTATGTGATCCACCGCATAACGACCACCAACGATTTTATATTTCTTGTAGTCACTAAATGGGATCCTCCCTATTCTCGTGAACTTTGGTGAAAATCACTAATTTTACCTTGCGAAAAAATAATTTTCCAAAAAATATCAAAGAAAAATCATTATAGCTAAGCAGAATATTCTAGTAGATTTTGGAGAGTAGTATTGACCAAAACAAGTTGTTAGATATCAAATGATAAAATGACATGGACGAATATAACAACATGGTACGTGAGAAGATGGAGAAATTAGAGAAGGTTGTCACAGAACTTGAAAAAGATATCGGGTCCTTTTTCCATGACTCTAGCATCTTCTAAAATATGATCACTTTCTTTCTAGAATGCAACATTAAAACCAATTGAACATAGGTCGGGCCACATAGTTAGCACATGTAAAGAGTTCAAACCGAAACTAACCACCCAAATTTTAATTATCTCTAGAAAGGAGTGAGTCATATATATTTTTTAAATTATATTTTCTTTTAATGAAGCAAACCTATCATCCCATTTCTCAGGCCAAAAAATTGAGTGATGGCAATACCTTACCTCCTTATGAAAAATGTCAAGTTATATGTGTTTTATGGCATGTCATTTCCCTAGACTAGGTCAGTAAATTCATGATGAATGCTAAGTGAAACTACTAGATTTCAAAGAATTGGAAAGTTCTTTATACGGAGTTATCTTGAGGATGAGATAATGATTAATTAAGGGATAATGTTGGTAGGTTTATTCATTACATTTAATCAAGAATACATTGAATACAAAATCTTCACATTATATCACAATTTAAGGAAATCTATACAATATTAAACTAACCCATGGAGCACTAGACAACACTTCATGGATTAGGAAAAATACTTTGTATGTATGTTAGATTGAATAAAAAAAATGATTCTCTATAATAGATATATTTTACAAATATGAGAGAAGATAGATTAGATAGGTGTGTGGAAGGTGAAGTGTGTAATTAAGAGTATGTGTAGATGTGACTAGAGAGTATAAAGTAGAGTATGTGTATAGTGGAGTACATGTAGAGTGTTAAGAGGGAGGTGGAGAGAATATATTTGGAATTATTTGTAATATGAATAATGTATTTGATTATTGGTATAAAGAGAATAAAAATGAGATAGAGCAGGGAAATTTGTGTCTCTATGGTATTTAGTTAAAAAAACATTATCTCATGTATGTTGTATTTGTAGGCCTATTTGAAATTTCATTATGTATCTGTGTTAATTGTTTAATTTCATTAGATCATATCCATCTTTATACACATCATTTCTAACAAGAGTAAAAGAACCCAATAAACTAACAATTGTGTATAATTAATGCCAAAAATTACAATGTGTAAGAACTACAAGTCTTACATACAACATAGTAAATCGAGGACAATATTCATTGAGGTAAATTTGGGGCATTACCCACAAATATTATTCAATCCAAGACTATAAAAAAAGTATTAACTATTATGTAAATATTTTATACTTTTGGATTTGAATCTATCTTATTTTGAAAGAAGTGTTATGGAACTTGTTAGAAAACATACCAAAGTCAATTTCCTATGTGTGGTTTCCATATAACTAGTACTTGTCTTGTATAGGTTAGGGACTCATGAGAGAAGGTCATTCATTTATAGACATCAAGGTTTAATGGTATGGTTACTCCATAAGGAATATGAACCTGTCACTTCAGTTGAAAAGGTTCATACTTCTTAGTATCACTCTTGTGGAAAGACAATCCATCCCCTTATTTGTGGAGTACTATTGTGTGTGATGTAGTCCATGTGAAGTGAAATTTAAGTAGATTATTTGAGACTTCCCCTAAACCTATGAATTTTGAGGGAAAACACTTTTTACAACAATAAATTCCTTTATATAAATTGCATTTAAGGTTTTATTTGATGATTTAACCATTTACATAATATAAGCTAATTAAAACAATATCATACTTTAGATTAAACCAATCACTCATTTCATATCTTGAAATAGATGCTTGAGAAATAACATTATAATTTTCACAATAATTATGTAATAAATTCCATATAATGTAATTCATAATATTATTCAATTAATACCTTATTATATTATTACTATATTCTATTGTCCCTTGAGAAATTCATTCAAGAGGTTCATTCCCACCAGAGTGGCCTTCCTCTTCATAAAGGTGTTATTCTCCTTCTACACCAATACTACTACATCATTTCAGCTAACATCCTCACCCATTCCATTCCTCCTAATGAAACCCCTCTGCAGCGCAATATGAACACTAATAATCTTAGACCCCCTTCTCCTCCTCTGACCAAACGTGTCCTCTGCAACAACGACAAAGAGAAAGAACTTGTCATTGCTGAGATCCCATTATCCATTGGTCAAACCTCTCATACCACCAATACTCACTATGATGTGAAGGATCAGGTTATGAAGAAATAATAAAGGATTAGGAACCTTAGAAAATATGTGTCTCACTTACTCAGAGAAGGCCCATGGAAAAAAAAATCTCTTGATAGTAATCCCACGCTTGAGGCCAAAATAGAAGGAATTTCTAAGAAGTAGGCTACTTTGGAGGAGTCTATTGGGCATATTGTTAACAAGTAAATTGATCACTTATCCATTCATAATGACTTCTTGTATTTCATTGTAATTAAATTTAAACTGGTTTGCAATCTCAACAATATTGCTTATGGGATATGGAAGGGTAGAAAAGAGACGAAACTTGCTACCTCCATGATCTGGAGGACTTTTTAGGTGTTGGAATTTTCCTAAACCTCCATAAACTATGACCACTCTATATATTGTTCTGAGACCTTTCTGACGGTATGCAAAATTCTAGAAACGGAGCTCGTATGCAAAAGATATTGTTGGTCAAAGTTGGTCAAAGTATCATCAATAGGTGGTCAAATTTGGTCAAAATGGAAAATTGATTACTTTGGAATCTCTATAAACCAGTTCTATGGCATAGAGCTTGTCGTGTTCTTTCTGGTACATTTTTTACGGACCAAATCCGAGTCCATATGCGAAAAATATGCAGTCGAAGTTGTGGTCAAATGATGACGTGGCATAGTCTGACGTGGAAAAATGGCATATTTTGGGCGTGACACTTGACAGGTTTGTGGTGGTTTTAGATTTAAATAATAATAATAATAATAATATTCAATTTAATCCATTCTACGTGAATAATCCTAAATCCCATGGGAAAAGGAGGATTTTGTTGGTCAAAAGTCATTTAAAGGCTTATTCTACCCCTTTTCCACCATATGTGGGGCCAATGGCTAAATTGGACGCCTAAACCTATGGAAGGGGGATTCGAACCCTTGACCTGTACCAAAATATTTATCATCCTTACCAACCTGTCAATGAGATCACTTTTATTTAAAGTGACATTTTTGGTAGGTCTGTGTATGGACAACGAAGGACCAGTTTGTAGAGATCACCACTTTTTGAGGCACTTTTGGTCCAAATTTTGCAATGTTGTAAAAAGAAAAGTTGTTCATAATTATGAGATATTTCAGTAAATGTATCTTGTTTTACATTACGTGTTGTATATTTTCTTGTGTAGGTGATATTCCATCGTAATTTCACAGAATGTGCATGAGGAGTAGACAAAGATATGATTTTTCCAAGCACTTTTGGTCTGAACCAGGCCATGGAGTAAAAGGGGAAGTTGTTCAAAATTTTATATGATTTCCAGGTGTATAATTTTTGTTCATGTAGTGTTTACAAATATCCAATTGTAGGCATTTTTCAGTTGCATTTGCAAGAGGATCACACTGTGGAAGCATTGTAGGAGTCATGGATCATTTTGGGAGAAGTTTCTAGTAAATTACAGAGTTTCCAATGTCTTTGATCAGCTCATTTGTAGGTTTTGATCTATTTAGACATTATTGAAAGGTTATTGTACTTCATTGGTCATTTAATAGATCGATTCTCTTTTTGATAATCCGTAGACATAGCCTTTGGGTGAAGTCCATTATCAATCTTGTGTTGTGGATTTGATTTCAGTTTGTGGATGAAGATTTTGATGAGATAAAAATAATTATTAGATTTTAATTATTTTGATTAAGTAAACATTCATTAAAAATGGGAAAATGGACTTAAAATTTATATTCCAGTATCCATAATCCACAATTTACAGTTGGATGCACATTTCAGTGTTGTGATTGATAATCAGACTGAGGTGCATGTATTAAAAGGAATTAATCAATTTTGAGGTAATTGGACCAATAGTTTGATGTTGAGTTTCATAGTATTCAGAAATTTTAAAAGTACAAAAAAATACCATTTTCGGATCACTCCACCATTAATATTGAGGACCCTCACAAATCACTTTCCTCAATCTTTTTAATGCTATGGAGGAAATAAAAAATTGTTTCAACAAGGTGATCAAGTAAAGGTATTCCTGGTTTGTACTTTGTGCCCTGTTTTGGTGGTTTCTATTGGTTGTGTGGCTGCAGTGATGCTATTTTTTTTCTCTATACTGGCAGGATGTTCCCTACTTCTACCTTTATCTTCTTATTCTGGGTTTTAGGCCTTTTTTGTCTGGGGTGTGGTTCCCACTTGTCAAAAAACCACTGATGTAACTATGTTTATCTGGTTTTTAAACCTCTTTTGTATTTTAGGGTATGGTCCCTCCCAAAACCATTTACCATTGATAAAAAAAGTATTCAATTAATAATAAATCTAAACTAAATAATCATTATGAATTTATTAAAAATTTAAAAACTATCCAACATAGATATAAGTGAATTTTAGAA